>JARQOC010000004.1:347924544-348016410 GCA_033576535.1 Allobates femoralis | reverse complement strand
TCCAATGTTTAGGCACACAGGGACTCTCCAAACGCGACATGGCGTCCGCTAACAATTTGAGCAAATTTTTCAGACAAATTGTTAGCGGACACCATGTGCCTAAACATTGGAGCTCCCCCACAAGTGACCCCATTTTGGAAACTAGACCCCCCAAGTAACTTATCTAGATGCATAAAGAGCACTTTGAACCCCCAGGTGCTTCACAAATTGATCCATAAAAATGAAACAGTACTTTTTTTCCACAAAAATTTTCTTTTTTCATTTTTACGTATTAATTTGTGAAGCACCTCGGTGTTCAAAATGCGCACTATGCATCTAGATAAGTTCCCTGGGGGGTCTAGTTTCAAAAATGGGGTCACTTGTGGGGAAGCTCCAATGTTTAGGCACACAGGGGCTCTGCATACGCAACATGGTGTCCGCTAACATTTGGAATTATTAATGGACACCATGTCGCATATAAAGAGCCCCTGTGTGCCTAAACATTGGAGCTCCCTGACAAGTGACCCCATTTTGGAAACAAGACCACCCAGGGAACTTATCTAGATGCATAGTGAGCACTTTAAACCCCCAGGTACTTCACAATTGATCCGTATAAATGAAAAATTACTTTTGTTTCACAAAAAATCTTCTTTTTCCCTTTTACGGACTAATTTGTGAAGCACATGTGTGTTCAAAGTGCTCACTATGTATCTAGATATGTTCCTTGGGGGAGTCTAGTTTCCAAAATGGGGTCACTTGTGGGGGAGCTCCAATGTTCAGGCACACAGGGAGGGGCTCTCCATACGCGACATGGTTTCTGCAAACAATTGGAGCTAAATTTCCATTGAAATTGTTAGCGGACACCATGTCACATATGGAGAACCCGTGTGCCACACAAAGGCAACTGGAAGAGTTGGGGTACAGCACCAAAAAATGCCGCCTCTAATGAATGCGCTATTTTCTTGGGTGGCTGTGGGTTGCAATTTGCAGCGTGGAGGGCCCACAACATTTGGGTCTCTCCACGCTGAGGATTCTAGTCTGCCAGCTGCCAAGTTGTACCTGGCTGGCTATCAAAAATACAGTGAAGGCCTTTTTTTTTTTTTTTTATTTCTAGAACTAATTCTAGAAAAAAAAATGACGTGAGGCTCCGCCATATTTTTGGTCCACCCAGATACAACTTGGCAGCAACAGACTGCCAGTAACCCCCAGCTGCCTCGTACCTGGCTGCAACCAAAAATACAGCAAATCCCATTTTTTTTATTTCTAGAACTAATTCAAGAAAAAAAAAATGACGTGGTGCTCCTCCATATTTTTGGTCCAGCCAGGTACAACATGGCAGCTACGGACTACCATCAACCCCCAGCTACCTCGTTGTACCTGGCTGGCAACCAAAAATACAGCGAAGCCCATTTTTTTTTAATTTCTAGAACTAATTCTAGAAAAAAAAAATGACGTTGGGCTCCGCCATATTTTTGGCCCAGCCAGGTACAACTAGGCAGCTTGGGGCTGGAATCCTCAGCATGGAAAGGCCCAAGCGCACTGGGCCCCCCATGCTGCGAATTGCAGCCCGCAGCCACGCCAGAAAATGGCGCATTCATTGAAGCGCCATTTTCTGGCGCTGTACCCATGCTCTTCCAGTTGCCCTGGTGCCGGTGGCAAACTGGGTAATAAAGCGGTTAATGCCAGCTTTTTTATTGGCAGGTGGCACTAAGAATGAGATTCATAATGTCGGGCCAATGTTAGACCCGGCCATTAGGAATCTCTAGTGAATAGTCAAAAAATACACCACACAGAGAAAAATCTTTTTATTAGAAAAAAAACACAAACAAATTTCGGACTCCATCTTTATTATAAAAAGATCCAACGTAGTCCACAACGAAGGTCCCACGACGCTCGATTGTTTCTGACGTAGTCCGCAACGAAGGTCCCATGACGCTCAATCGCCTCTGCTACATCCAGAGACTGCAGCAAAGGAATCAAGTGTCCTCTTGTTGCAGTCTCTAGTGTCATAGTGATAATGCACTGTATGGCAGATCATTGCCATACGGTGCAGCATCACTGTGCAAACCCAAGTCTCAGAGATCACATGATCTCAGAGACTTGGGTCAGGTGACCCGACGTTGCAGTGAAGTGATCTGACAGCCCCATAATGGATTACTGTGCCAGGACTGTCAGATTAGTTCACTGCAGCATGATCCCCCTGCATCCACACAGTGGATCACTGCGCCTGATCCCCCTGCATGGGGATTGAGCTGCAGAAAGCAATCTGACAGCTTGGTCGCAGTTGTCTGAAAGGCCGGATCACTGTGCAGTGGATCACTGCGCCCGAGCTGTCAGATCGCTTTCTGCAGCTCAATCCACATGCAAGGGAATCCTCCTGCATGGGGATCAAGATGTAGAAAGCGATCTGACAGCTTGGGTGCAGTGATTGACTGAATCACTGTGCCCAAGCTGTCATATCGCTTTCTGCAGCTCAATTCCCATGCAGGGGAATCCCCCTGCATGGGGATCAAGATGTAGAAAGTGATCTGACAACTTGGGCACAGTGATCTACTGGATCACTGCACCTGAACTGTCAGATCTCTTTCTGCAGTTCGATCCCCATGCAGGGGGATGGGGGATCAGGGATCACCCTGCAGGGGGATTAGGGTACCCCATGCAGGGGGATGGGGGATCAGGGATTCCCGTTCAGGGGGATGGGGGATCAGGGATCACTCTGCAGGGGGATGGGGGATCAGGGATCCCCCTGCAGGGTGATGGGGGATCAGGGATGAGATGGCGGCGGTAAGAGGAGGCGACACCAGGAGGAGGCGAGCAGGAGGCGGCAGTGGCAGTGGCAGCGGCACCGGCGACGGCAGGAGGAGGTAAGCGGGAGGAAGCGGCAGGAGGAGGCGGCACCGGTGACAGCAGGAGGAGATGAGTGGGAGGAGGCAGGAGGAGGTGATCACCGAGTCGGTGATCAATTCCTCCCGCCAGTTACCGGTACTGTGATCACCCGCAGTGGCCGGGGGCCGGAGACAGCGGGGGACAACAAGAGGGATGAGCGGGGGGAGGGGGGCGGACACAGCAGGGGACAGGGGGGATGAGCTAGGGAACCGGACACAGCGGGGGACAAGAGGGATGAGCGGGGGGGGGGGGGGGATACAGCAGGGGACAGGGGGGATGAGCGGAGGGGGATGCAGACAAAGCGGGAAGAGGACGGAGGAGACCGTAGGCAGGAGAGCGGGCAGAGGAGCAGTGGGCAGTGGCCACAGGCAGGGGATGCTTTCAGGAGCCGGGCACAGCTGACAGCCCGGCTCCTGCAGAGATCATGCAGGGAAGTGCTGACATTCCGCATTTCCCTGAGCGATTATGATGTGATCGGTCAGTCAGATTGACTGACCGATCACATCGCTCTGAGTGTGGGGACCACTAAAAAGGGTCCCCACACCTCTGCCCCTGACCCTCACCTGTCACTGACAGCTGTTAGATTTGAGCTGTCACTGTTTGTTTACAAGCAGTGACAGTTCAAAGCCATGACAAGTTTAGCCGTCATGATGCGGGAACTGACATCTTTTCATGACGGCTAAACTCGTCATTGGTCGTAATGAGGTTAAACCAAATTGTATCATGTTTTATTAACTGCTAAATTAGGATATATTTTTGAAATTTTCATGAATACCATTTTTCTGGGAGTTGCTTTCAGTCAATTTAGGAAAATGGAGACCTGGTGGCTGCTATTTTGTTGATTTGTAGTGGGGAAAGAGGTGAGAAAAAAATATTAATCATCTCACTGTCTTCATGACCATCACTGAAACACACCATCCAGTTCTCTGCACAGTTCCCACTGAGCTCTATTATGCTTCTCCACACAACGTTAAATCCTCTACCTCCATCTTTACTTTGTGCCAGGGCTTCCTATGGCGAGAAGGTCTTTGATGTCATGGCACTCAAGCTGCTGACTAGGACCTCATTATGTGAGAAGCCTTCAATGCTGGATGTAGATGTGTCTAAGGGCACGGACACACTGACATTTAAAACAATCGGTCCATTTCTCATCCAGGAGAGTCAGATGAGTGACATCAGTTTTTTCTATCCGTGTGGCATGGAACTGCTATGCGAGTGTGCGATTTATTTCTCAGATAACATCCGAGTGGTGTCCGTGTGACATCGGTGTACAGTCCATGTACAATGCATTTTTTTTCTCAGCAGCTAGTACTGTACATACGGGAACATTTTACAGTGTTCTGAGCTACAGAATGATAATGTATCAGTTTAAAATGGATGGCACTAGAATGGTCCGTGTGTGGTTCGTGATTTTGTCGGACCCATTGACTTGTATTGGCGACTCTCACACGAAAATTGCATACTGTTGCAGCATGTTGCAACTTTTTCTCATGCAGAGTCTGAATCAGAAAAAAACGGACGACATACGTTAATGTGTTCTGACTCATTCAGTAACATTCGTCCGAGGGCAATGCGATATTTTCTCGCATTGCAATCGTCCGATTTTCAGCCAGTGTGTCCGAGCAAGGAAGAGGAGGGTGATTTGCCGATGTCTGGACAGGTGAGGGCCAAAGAATTTTTATTCTTTTCACCCTATATTTAGTGTGCTTTGGTAGACTATGTCTGAAACAGACATATGTTCATTCTCAGTCAGATCCATCTTCACACTGAATACAACTATGCAACCATATAAGGATGGGGGTGGGGCCTACACAGTGTCTACACTGCTGACAGCAGTTGATAAGGTGTTAATGTATCAGATTACTTCAGGCTACAGCACAGTGCTAAGCAATGTCAAAATGTTAGGATTAGTGAAAAGCCCTCTTCTCTTTTTTCTCACAAGTTTCTCTGATCTGTTATCTATCTGCTGGCTCCACAGCCCTAAAATGCAATTTATAAAAGTGCACTAAAAACGTTGAAAAAATAAGTCATATGGCACCAATAAATCATTATCTTAGCTGTTGTGTGACCCATCATGAACAACCAGTGCAGTATTGTTATTTTTTTCTTCAATGAAATTACATTTATTCTTTAAATGTATTTTATTTGTATTTGACGTGATATACTGACACTAGGTAGCAAGTATTTGTGAAGAGTAAAGGATATGATACATGGCTTACTAAATATTAAAAAATGTAAATCTGAAAAGTGTAACTTGCATTATTTATGTATACATTGAAATGCAGCAAAAACACATGGATAAACCTTTAAATGCATCATGAAAATAAAACTAGATAAAAAAAACTAGAAAACCCAAAATACCTATTTAAACAGATAGGCTGGGGATTAAATCCACATTCACTATGGCTGGGGTCACACTACTGTTAATAGCTTCTTTTACTGGGCTGCGCTTAATACTTACCATTAACGCTATGCACTTCTGGAGAATGCTGCCCCATAGAAAACCGCAGTGTACCTTGACAGCGGCCGCACAAAGAGCTCTTGGGCGGCCGCTTTCCAGGAGCGCACAGGAAAACGCTGTTAGGAGCTCCTGAAAAGCGGCCATCATGCAGCTCTGTGTGCGGCCGCTGTCAAGGTACACTGTAGGTTGCTATGGGGCAGCATTCTCCAGAAGCGCATAGCGTTAACGGTATGCACTTCTGGAGAAAATTTCTAAGTATTAAGCACAGCCCAGCAAAAGCAGCTATTAACAGTAATGTGACCCCAGCCATAGTGAATGTGGATTTAATCCAAAAACATATCAGCTCAACATCACATTCCAATATCCCTGTTTGAATATATTATTAAAATACTTGTCAAGTTCATTAAAAGGTTTAAAACAAACACATTTACCCCTTGCTTTTTATTAGCCCACGTGCACAGATGAGTAATTGATGAGTTTTTTACCTCAGGATTTGTAGCCAAACCCAGGAGTGGAGCAATCAGAGGAAAAGTCTAATAGAAACACCTGCACCACTTCTGTATTTAATCATCCACTCCTGGTTTTGGCTACAAATCCTGAGGTAAAAAACTCATCAAATATTCAGCGTGTGCACGTGGCCTTCAACTTTGCAGATATTCCTGAGATATTATTGTTTTTCTTTTTTTTCTAGCTCATTGTGTGGGGGACAGACCACCTTTGGTATTCATCTTGTAAACCCAGCGCTATAGCTGGCTCAAGATTAGGAGATAGCTCACTCCAGTGATCCAGGGAAGCATCAAACCAGCGCTTTCAAGCACACAAGATGAGAGTGTACAAGCACTATGTATGGCTGGGGTCACATTTCAAACATGAATTGCATTCACCGCATCCCGATCCGGATGCGGTGAACGCAATGCCGGTCACACACATTTTTTGACCAAAATGTGTGCTGATTACCGCTGTGCAGTAACCGGATGGCTCAGGATGTGTAATCCTGAGCCATCCGGCAACTGCATAGGTTGCTGATCCCGGCTATTGCCGGGATCAGCAAACTGTCCTATGAGTATTAAATAGTTAAAATAACTAACCAAAGTAATGTTTCAGGTCTATAGGGGGGTCTTAGACCCCCCTATAGACCGGCCGCCCACTCCGGTGGGCTGCTACTACAATATCCCCGATGGCACGGGCTCCTTGGAGCTCCGTGCAAGTTCCCACAACTCCCGCCCCCCGTATCTGTACAGAGGGGTGCCTGCACCCCTCTGTTAGAATTATCCCTAAATGTGGCATCCACAGATTACAGTAATAAATTACTATAGTTACGTCATTCTTCATGCTCTGTCTCGATCCATCTATGGGCGGGGCTTTGTTCTTCTGCCGCCGCCCATGGAATGATGATGGCCGCCTCCTCTGGCCTTCTTCCTGTCTTTTCAGGGCGGCCGCGTCATGAAAGGGGCGGGGCTACGGTAGCCGGGATCAGCAACCTATGCAGTTACCGGATGGCTCAGGATGACACATCCTGAGCCATCCGGTTACTGCACAGCGGTACAGGGAACCGCTGCGAAAACTGCTGCCTGCATGATTTTTAACGCAGGCAGCAGTGCCGGATACGGCCACCGGATGGCTTGTGAAGCCATCCGGTGTTTTGCATTGGCTCCTATGAGGAGCGTTTCCTGGTCCGGTTTTGAGCTTTTTGAAAGCTCAAAACCGGATCAGGATTTTACAAAAAAAACGGGAATGTGACCCTAGCCTATGTCTGTCCACCACAGCAGTGGTGCTCAGTTAGTTACCTAGTCCCCGAGATGTGAGGGAGTAAGGCATGGATATTGGACAGGTGCGTGACAACCCATCATTGAATAAAGGTAAACCTTTATTGTTCCACCACCCCAACCACTCCATATACCAGACCTCTGCCCTTCCCTCATAACCTCCCTCTCCAACATCACTGAAGGAGAGCTTACTCGTCTCCTATCCAAATCACACCTCACCACCTGTGCACTCGACCCCATCCCTTCCCACCTCCTCTCCAACCTCACTAACACGTGCATCCCAGCCATAACCCTCCTCTTCAATCTATCACTATCTTCCGGGACCTTCCCCTAGGCTTTCAAACATGCCACCATGACACCCATCCTCAAAAAGCCAAACCTAGACCCAACTGCTCAGACGAGCTACCGCCCCATATCGCTGCTCATACAGACCCATGGTTTCCAGTACCACCTGTATGTTGAAGACACTCAGATCTATCTCTCTGGCTCAGATGTCAACTCTCTGCTGTCCAGAATCCCGGAGTGTCTGTCAGCCATATCCTCCTTCTTTTCCTCTTGCTATTTAAAACTCAACATAGACAAAACCAAACTCATTATCTTTCCTCCATCCCATCTTTCATCTTCACCACCTGATCTACCTTTTATGGAAAATGGCATCATGCTCTCTCCCACACCTCAAATTCACTGCCTTGGAGTAACTCTCGACTCTGCCCTGTCCTTCAAACCACACATCCAAACTCTCTCCACCTCCTGTCGCCTCCAGCTCAAGAATATTTCCAGAATCTGTCCTTTCCTCAGCCCTCAATCTACTAAAATTCTTGTACATGCCCTCATCATCTCCCACCTTGACTACTGCAACATTCACCTCTGTGGCCTCCCTGCTAAGACTCTTGCACCTCTCCAGTCTGTCCTCAACTCTGCTGCCCGACTAATCCACCTCGCTCCTCGCTACTCCCCTGTATCTCCCCTCTGCAAATCCTTCCACTAGCTTCCAATTCCCCAACAAATCCAGTTCAAGCTACTAACACTGACCTTCATAGCCATCCATAAACTGTCTCCTCCCTATATCTCTGAACTAATCTCCGACTATCTTCCCTCACGTCATTTTCGATCCTCCCAAGACCTCCTCCTCTCCTCCACATTTATCCGTTCCTCATACATCCGCCTTCAAGATTTCTCCCAAATATTCCCCATCCTCTGAAATTCTGCACCCCAACACGTCAGATTATCTACCACGCTCGAATCCTTCAGACGGAACCTGAAAACCCATCTCTTCAGGAAAGCTTACAGCCTGCAATGACTGAGCCACCAGCCCACCACCTTCGGAGCTGCTGCCCCACCGCCACCAGAGCTGTCGCCTCTCCACCACCAGATCTGCTGCACCCCGGACCTACTTTTTCCTCCCCATTGCCCTGTAGAATGTAAGCCTGCAAGAGCAGGGTCCTCTCCCCTCTGTACCAGTGTGTCATTGTTAATTTGTTTACTATAACCTATATCTATAATTTTGTATGTAACCCTTCTCATGTACAGCACCATGGAATTAATGGTGCTATATAAATAAATAATAATAATAATAATAATAATAATAATAATAATTGAATAAACCTTTACGCCACAAGAACTTTTAGGAAGTTGGGTACCAATAGTGGATGAGGATGCCTGGATAGGGTAGAGATCACTGAGTTCCCTCCCCAACTACTCCATACTAAAAAGCTTTATTTTCTGTAATTTAGTCATTTTCTGCAGTGAAGCACTGTAATGCTAAAATCTAGGAAGTATTCAAAGATGGAGGCATAAAGAGCTCTAATTATTAAAGTGTCCTAAGGAATACAGGGAATTGTATTGTAAAGCGCTGAAGAATATGTTTGTGCTATATAAATAAAGAATATTATTATGATCAACCTAAATAGTAATCACTGTGCCCTGGGTCATTGTTGCTTTAGTGCTAGAACTTACACTTGGTAAGGCAATGATTCCTACCTCAATTGTAGTAGTCTGGCAGGGGGGAACGTTTCTCGTTGTGGGAAGTGACATGCCAGACATGCCAGTGCAAGGCCCTGTGCCCACGCTGCGTATGTGGTACAGAAAATTCACCATCAAGTCTGCATCCATTTTGCAGAAAAAACGCTTCAAAAACATTTCATGCATTTGTTATCCGTTTTTGACAGTCTCATATATGTTATAATGAAGTCATTGACTGAGGGTCTGAAAAATGATGGAGAATAACTGATCAATAATTGACATGCAGCCGATCTTATTTGCATCCATAATCTGCACCAAATTCACGAGGGATAAATGTGCAGCCTGGGCACCGCACTTCTGAAATTTCATAAGGTACCTTTACACGCTGCCACTGCGTGGTTGCAACTGCCTGGCAATAGGGATTTTTGTGCCTGTTGCGTTGAAATTACTACGAAGTGGCGGCGTGTAATTTGGGAAAGTGATCGGGTTCCTCGCAGTTGCTTCGGGTAGCTGTTTCCGAGCCGTGTTCAAAAATCCAAGGCAACACAAAGGGACAATTGCCATTGTAGTGGCGTGTAAACGGGGGACAGGGATGGAGTCTGCGTCGCCTAGTGATTTCCCCGGGGTGTGCCACAGCGTGCTGGATACCGCGCCCCATCAGCGATGATTGGTGGGGGCTACTGTGTTCCCATTGGCTGTCCCTTCACAGGGCGCCATATATAAAGAGCTGTCCATTCATACTACACAATTGCAATGGCGTCATGTATTAACCAGCCTTCCTGCGTAGGCTGGCCAATCGTGACGCTATTGCGTTGTCCAATCAGCGTGTTAGCATCACGGAATACACAACTCTGTCACGCCTATGTACTTGCGGCGCGAAAGATGTACGCCCATATTCCTTTGTGGATAGCGGCGAGTGAAGCGGCGACGGTATTCAACAGCAAGTTATCCGCATGATCTGTGGGAACTTCCGGGGAACCACGATACCTTCAGTTGACAACGCAATGGCGGTGTGTACATGCGGTATCGGCGATCGTTAGCAACCGTTAAAAACGTGCGTGTGCACGTGCGGTGGATACTGGTTGCCAGGGATAGTGGCGGCGTGTAAAGGTACCCATAGACTTTGCAGGCTTTAGGATAGACATCCGTATTTGATACAAATTTTTCTGCACCAAATACGGATCAAGTTCACAACGTGGACACAGTATCTAAGGCTGCAAGGAGACTTAGGTGAGTACACACAATCGGGGTTTGCAGCGTTATGGATACAGTGTGTTTTTGCTGAGTCCATAACGCTGCATTGTGCATTACCAGCACAGTGGATGGATTTATAGAAATCCCATGCTCACTGTGCTTCTCCCCTCTGCAGCGTTATTTCAGCTCTGATGCAGGTTACTGCGCTTCCGCATCTCCACTGCATGTTCATTTTAATTCTGCGCAGTAAGAAATGCTCTGAGCTGGTGAATGCCAGGAGAAGCCGCCCTGCCCCCACCGCAGATCATGGATACAGGGTGGCTGTGCAAACTCTGCCTTCATCCGCGGCTTCCCTCAGGTGCGGAGTGTCTCCTGATGGTCTTCACATACCCTTAAAAGCCATGCAATGCTCAAATGTATAATGCTATCTGTAAACCCAGAATCATGCATCAAACTGTTATGGTACCGTTACACGTCGCAATATCGTTCCGATATTGCGTACAATTTCACAGGAGCGCGCACGTTTTTGGCACTTGTCCAAGATCGCATAGGAGATGTCACACAGGGAGATATCGGCAGGCAATGCAACTAGGATGTTGTATGCAACTTTTGTGCGCTGGGATGAGCAACCCAGGGCCCGAGCATTAACATTGGAGTGAATAGGGGAAGTTGCAAGCAAGATCGTAGTTGAGCCGTCAGACATCACGATCATGCCAGATCGCATATGCAATATTGTACGGTTGAAGTGCTTGCACAATCTTCTTGCAATATCGTACCTGTGATTTTTTTTCGGTCACATTGCCCATTTACACCACACAACGCACCAACAATATCAACTGCAACGACCACACCACGTGACTTTTGTCAATGTTGTGTTGCGATATCGCGACGTGTAACGGTACCCTGAGATGATGATTCTTGTTCCTCACTTCCAAGAATGATTTCCCGTGCTCCAGCGGTGGAGTGCTTGACGCCAATCCTGCTGACTCTGGGCATTGCCCATATCAGGTTTGTATGTGGCGGCTTCGGATTATGAAGCTCCTCAAATAAAACCGTTCTTGTCCTGACAGCAAATCAAGAGGCAATTTGAAAATGTGCAATGAGCTGTGTGTGAGCTTGTGTGGTCTACCACTTCTTAGAGCTGTACAGTTAACAGTCAGCTGGGGCAGCTCCAAGAGGGAACTGAAAAAGCTGACATGTCTAATAATGGCCTAGTGCTGCTCTGTGCTACCATCTACTGTCCTATATTTGAATAACTAGTGGTATCATTTTTCTTCAATCTACTACTATACTAGCACAATTTATGTACCTCAAATGTCTATAAAATATCATTCGCACAATTCACACTTGTATTTGACTGTCATTTCTCATAACTGCAGAATAATACAGTGACTATGGCATAAAAGATACATTGGGGAGCAAGGCTTTCACTTGTGTCACATGAATCATTTTAATACATTTTTGAAATAGGACGTATTGGTACTTTATAATTTATTGCAATTTTCTTCTGACATGTTTGTAAAGAACATTTTGATGTCAAACCCAAATGAGCTGACATTACGTTACTTCTACCTGTCCTTCTCTGCAGACGTAATATGTCACAGGAGTCCTTTCACCTGTATGAATCGATGGTTATGGAACTTCTTGGTGACTCATGATACTTAGAATTTACAATATGAGAAAAGGTGAAGTAGGTATTAAAATAAGAAGAGACATATAGGTCTAAAGAGAGATCTTCTAAATTAAAAAGAAACCTGTGTCTTTCTAGAAGCCATGTACCATCCAATTATTACATAACGCTTAAGGTACCGTCACACGCGGCAATTTTGCTAGCAATTTCACAGGCAATTTACTGGTTGCAGTGAAATCATGGACACATTGTTCTATTTTGTTGCTGTGTACAAATGGAACAATGTGTCCATGATTTCACTGCAACCAACAAATTGCCAGTGAAATTCCTAGCAAAATTGCTGCGTGTGACGGTACCTTTAGGATGCGTGCACACGATCAGTGTATGCATTGTTTTGGACGCAGCGTCTTGCCGCTGTGTCCAAAACACTGCGTAGTACAGTACTAGCATAGTGGATGGGATTTCAAGAAATCCCATCCTCACTATGCGTAACCCGCCCGCAGCGTGTTTGGAGCTGCGGTGCGGGTTGCCGGAGTCCGCTCCTCCAACATGCAGCTCCTCCAGACCGTGTGCACGCACCCTAAGTGCCTTCTCAAAGTTCTCGATCAACCTTTCCATTCTCGTATAGTGAAACTGCTTGCTTTATCCCCATCTGCTGGAGAGACAGGTTTACTTATTTATCATGAAGATGACAGCCCGATTCATCATTCATTGCAGTTTCATGGTAGAGTACTAAACCTCATAAAGACATTCTATTCAAAGCTGTCCACGGGGGTGTTAACCAATGGTCTACTATCGGGGAGAATTAACTCCTTCATGACCCGGGAATTTTTCATTTTTCATTTTCGTTTTTTGCTCCCCTGCTTCCAAGAGCCATAACTTTTTATTTTTCCCTCAATATAGACAAATGATGGCTTGTTTTTTGCGGGACGAGTTGTATTTTCATATGCAATAATTTATTTTACCATATAGTGTACAGGGAAATTGCAAGAAATTCTAAATGCAGTGAAATTGCAAAAAAAGTGCAATGACATGTTAGTTTTTTTGAGTATTTTAGTCGCCATGTTCTCTGTATAGTAAAACCAACATGACGGGGTGATGCCTCAGGTTGGTACTAGTTCATAGACACCCAACATGTATACTTTTACTGGTATCTAGGTGGTGAAAAAAAATTCAGAAGTTTGAGAAAAAACAAAAACAGACTTTTTGCGCCGTGTTCTGAGACCCGTAGCATTCTCATTTTTCGGGATCTGGGGCTGTGTGATGGCTTGTTTTTTGCGTCTTGAGCTAACGTTTCTAATGATACAATTTTTTGGGGGATCCGAGGTTTTGATCGCCCGTTATTGCATTTTAAACTGAATTTTGGCGTTTGGACCATTTTTTCCGTTACGGAGTTTACGGCTCTCATTAACAGATTTAATACAATGATAGATCGGGCGATACTGAACGCGGCAATACCAAACGTGTATTTTTTTTTTTTATACAGGTTTTTAAAAACTTTATTTTTTTATTCATTCTTATTTTCACACTGCCTCTTTAAGAGGCACCTTGCTGCACACTCCGATCGCTTCTGGTAGATACAGATGAGCTGCAGCTCATCTGTATCTCCCAGAATCGCAGACCTGTTGTGGTTGGCAGCGCCTGCCAACCATAACATGGAACTGTGGTCTAACAGTATCCAGGGTCTAGCCAGGACTCCGGGCTGTCACGTGAGCGCCGAAGATCCCGCGATACTATTGCGGGATCTCCAGAGCAGGCGGGGAACAGAGCGTTCCCCGCCGCGGCCGCCTTGGATCCCGCTGTCAGTGATTGACAGCGGGATCCAAGGGGTTAACAGCACCGATCGGATCCCGGATCCCAACAGAGCTGTTAGCACGACGTCTCAGCTGATCACATCATCTGAGATTTCGGCTGCTTGATGTGAGCTCCGCGCCAAATTCTTAAAGGAGAAGTTAGTTTTCAATGGCAATCAGATACTCTGTCATTTGGGGGCCAAATTGACTGAGAAAAATCTGGATTATGCCAACCATAATATATTAGAAACTTATAATGTAATTCAAAAACATCTCTTTTATTTATCAAAGGTACGGTGCATTGTGAAAGTATTTGGCCCCCTTGAACTTTTCAACCTTTTGCCACATTTCAGGCTTCAAACATAAAGATATAAATTCTAATTTTTTGTGAAGAATCAACAACAAATGGTACACAATCGTGAAGTAGAACAAAATTTATTGGATATTTTAAACAAATAAAAAACTGAAAAATGGGGCGTGCAATATTATTTGTCCCCTTTACTTTCAGTGTAGCAAACGCACTCCAGAAGTTCAGTGAGGATCTCTGAATGATCCAATGTTGTCCTAAATGACTGGTAATGATAAATAGAATCCACCTGTGTGTAATCAAGTCTCCGTATAAATGCACGAGCTCTGTGATTGTCTCATGGTGGGTTTACACGTGGCCACAGGAAGGTTGGAACAGGCAGGCATCGGACACAATTGTGCCGGTTGCCTTGAAAAGACCTCGATGTAGCTGCGTGTAATTCAGGACTTTCCTTCCTTCAGGGAAGACACAGGAAGGAAAGTCCTGAATTACACGCCGCCACATCGTGGTCTTTTCAAGGCAATAGGCACAATTTGTGTCCGATGCCTGCCTGTTCCTACCTTCCTGTGGCCGTGGGTAAATGTACCATTAGGGTTCTGTTTCATGTGCAGAGAGCATCATGAAGACCAAGGAACAAACCAGGCAGGTCCGAGATACTGTTGTGGTGAAGTTTAAAGCCGGATTGGATACAGAAAGATTTCGCAAGTTTTAAACAACTCAAGGAGCACTGTGCAAGTAATCATATTAAAATGGAAGGAGTATCAGACCACTGCAAATCTACCAAGACCCGGCCGTCCCTCTAAACTTTCATCTCGAACAAGGAGAAGAGATGCAGCCAAAAGGCCCATGATCACTCTGGATGAACTGCAAAGATCTACAGCTTAGGTGGGAGAGTCCATAGGACAACAATCAGTCGTACACTGCACAAATCTGGCCTTTATGGAAGACTGGCAAGAAGAAAGCCATTTCTCAAAGATATCCATAAAAAGTCTTGTTTGAAGTCTGCCACAAGCCACCTGGGAGACACCAAACATGTGGAATAAGGTGCTCTGGTCAGATGAAACCAAAATTGAACTTTTTGGCCACAATGCAAAATGATATGTTTGGCATAAAAGCAACACAGCTCATCACCCTCAAAACACCATCCCCACTGTTAAACATGATGGAGACAGCATCATGGTTTGGGCCTGCTTTTCTTCAGCAGGGACAGGGAAGATGGTTAAAATTGATGGGAAGATGGACGGAGCCATATACAGGACCATTCTGGAAGAAAACCTGTTGGAGTCTGCAAAAGACCTGAGACTGGGATGGAGATTTATCTTCCAACAAGACAATCATCCCAAACATAAAGCAAAATCTACAATGGATTGGTTGAAAAATAAAGATATCCAGGTGTTAGAATGGCCAAGTCAAAGTCCAAACCTGAATACAATTGAGAATCTGTGGAAAGAGCTGAAAACTGCTGTTCACAAACGCTCTCCATCCAACCTCACTGAGCTCGAGCTGTTTTGCAAGGAAGAATGTGCAAGAATTTCAGTCTTTCGATGTGCAAAACTGGGAGAGACACATACCCCAAGCGACTTGCAGCAGTAATCGCAGCAAAAGGTGGGGCTACAAAGTATTAACTCAAGGGGACCGAATAATATTGCACGCCCCACTTTTCAGTTTTTTATTTGTTAAAAAAAGTTTAAAATATCCAATGCATTTGGTTCCACTTCACGATTGTGACCCACTTGTTGTTTCTTCACAAAAAAATTTAAATTTATTTCTTTATGTTTGAAGCCTTTTCGGAGAGATTAAAGTTTGAAAATTGGAAGTGTAATGGTATCAAAACTATTTTGGGTATTCTCAACAATGGAGAATTAAAACCATTTCAACTGTTAGTCAAGCAGTTTGGTTTAAGAAGGGAAGAAAAGAAAACCTGGAAGCTTCTTGATAAGATGATGAAGAAATCTAACATTGATCTATATATCCCAAATCTTTTGAAGAACCCAGAGAACCAAAAAGATGGGAAACAAAGAACTTTTATCACTTTTTGAATGACGATACACAAATTCACAAATTGAAATTCATGGAAGGTAACTCACCAAAAAAAGAGCCAAGGTCCTCCATATCCACTGAACTTAGCAGGATGCTGCAAACCCCACTGAGAGGAAACACAAGTGTCAAACACCGATGCACAATCTCCTGCAACCAGCCAAACTATGGGGGTAGTGATACCACCTGCAGCCAGCTAAGCTATAGGGGCGGTAAAATCACGTGCACCAGCCAAGCTATGGGGTCGGTGATAATCACCTGCAGCCAGCCAAGCTATGGGGGAGGTGATTGGTGGTATTTATAGGCACAAGGTCAACATAGGGCACCAGTCACACAGATACATGCGATGCAAGGTGTCTGTATACAGCCTATTGCTCACGCCCATACTATTAGATTAGGCAGGCTGCCCAGCACCATGTACATGCATCACACATGAGACAGGCGCCCCCTAGAGGGCTCCGCCGCATCCTGCAACAGATAAAAAAGTGCAGAAAAACATGATGGATAATGATGTGAGGTGTTAGAGGATATTTTGGCCAAAATATGTAAGCTCGTAGCCCAACGCCAAGGGCCCTCACGCTTACGAGTTCCTGCCTATATTTTCGTTTCAGAAAAAACACACTTAGCCGCCTGAAAAATTTCAGGAAAAAACTCACCAAAATAGAGCCAAAGTCCTTATCCACTGCAGTTAGCAGGATGCTGTGTTTCCTCTCAGTGGGATATGCAGCGTCCTGCTAAGTGCCGTGGATATGGACCTTGGCTGTTTTTTTGGTGAGTTTTTTTCTGAATTTTATAAGTCCGCTAAGGGCGGCTTCACACCACGGTTTTCATGATCCAGGGCTGCGTTTCAACCATTCGTCCATGTGGCTGCTGCACTTCATATCCTCAGAATTACCAACCCTTATTCTGGGAGACTTCAACATCCCATAAACAGCCCCATCTGCGCTCTCTGGAATCCACGGTCTGTATGCAACAAGCTTCCCTTTATCCTTAACTACTGCAGGTGCAGTAGTGCAGTAGGTGCAGGAACTGCAGGTGGCGTCACGACAACAAACTGTAAATAATCCCCTGTACATAACTCCCTTTTCAAAGAGAGGCCCAAGTCACGGGATCAGGCGCGGCCGCCATTCCCCATGACTCCGCCGTTACCCCTTGCTGCCTGATACCGGAGTACCCCAAAGCCTGGGTGCTACACATAGGTCCTTCATTTCAGACCACTCCAGAAGTATGATTTGCCCCACCTCTGGATCTCGTAGGCCCAGGTTATACGTCATGACGTATTGAACCAGGACTCGTCGGTGCTGCCACAGTTGCTGCAACATGTGCAGAGTTGAATTCCATCGTGTTGGCACATCACATTTCAGCCAGTGAACTGGCAGGCTGAACGACTTCTGTAGAGATGCTAGGCGTTGAGCTACGGGACGCGAACAGCGGAAGTGAGCACACAACAACCGTGCCCTCTGCTAAAGACCATCTAGGAACAGATAGTGTGCAAAAATTTGCTGGACAATCAGGTTTAAGACGTGAGCCATGCAAGGCACGTGTGTCACATTGCCCCGGCGGAGGGCTGCACCCAGCATTGCAGCATTTTCGCACACGGCCTTCCCTGGCTGCAGGATCAGTGGACACAAGCATTGATGAAACTCGGTCTCCACAGCAGATCACAACTCACATTTCCCATACATTTCAAGGTAAAGACCGCCTGATGCCATTGAGTCCTGCTGCCATCATAGTAAGGAGGTGTGCAGGATTACTTGTGCGCAGTCAGAACGCGGGTGGCATTACCAGACAGGCTTTGGGTGCAGGTGGAGGACCGAGATGAGGCTGAGGAGGCAGAAGCAGTGGAGGAACTTCTACATACAGAGGATTGACGCACAACTCGTGGGGATGGCAAGACTTAGACAGCAGCCCCTTCTCCTGCTGTCTTCATAGTTACCCAGATTTTTTGGCCACTACTTACATTTTGGTGACAAATCTTACAGATAACATGGGGAGACTAAAGGCTTGTGGATTTTGGAATGTGCTGCATGAAAGTCACCTCACCAATCATTTTCAGCTTGCAACTGTGGGGCAATTGATGCCACTGAGTGGTGTCTGGGCCCAAATATTTGGGAAAAATTGAGCCTCTTCTTGTAGTCCCCTAAATGTGACACAATGCTCAGGGGGCTGGAATGCGCAGTGCAGGGAGGCCCAAGCTTTCTGGGCACCCCCTGCTGAGAAATGCAGCCCGCAGCCACCTAAGAAGATGGCGTGTTCATTGAAGCGCCATCCTCTGGCGTGTATCCAACTCATCCAGGGCCCTGGTGCAGTGGCCCACTGGGTAATAAAGGGGTTAGGGCCAGCTTTGTGTTATCAGCTGGCCCTAAGCCCGAAATTCATGGGGTCACGCCAATATTAGACATGACCGCAGTGAATTTCTATTTCTATTGAATTTAAAAAAAAAAAACACACACAGAGAAAAAATATCTTATTAGAAATAAAACAAAAAAGACACTTAGATTCCATCTTTATTATAAATCCTTCTTCCGTCCGACGTAGTCCAATCCAGGGTTGTTCTTTAGCTCAGCTATATATCTGGTAGAGAACCTCTACCAGAGATGTAGCCGAGCTGTGCACTCGGGCGTGGGACAGTTCATGAGAGTTCATGCAGGCATGCATGAACTCACATGAACCCTGATAGCATCGCTGCTTCAAATGAACAGCTGACCAGAATCAGCCGTTCATTTGAAACTACCAGCGGGAAAGCCGGCAGTGAGAAGACTTCACCACCGGCTTTCTCCTTCGGTTCTACGCTCCCCACTTGCCTGACAGCCAGATCCTCCAATACCCCCACCGCCTCCCCACCCGATCCTAAATTAGGACCGGGCAGGGAGCGCAGCTCCAGAGAGCGGGAAGGGGCAGGAGTGAACGGGGAGCACAGAACAAAAGGAGAAAGCCAGTAGTGAAGTCTTCTCACCGCCAGCTTCCCCACCTGGGTCCTTCGCTCCCGCTTCTTGCTGCTCGCTCCATGCCCGCTCCTAACTCAGGATTGGGTGGGGAGGCGACGGGGATAGTGGAGGATCGGGCTGTCAGGCGGCGAGGAAGCGAGTAGGGGGCTTAATGATTCTTTAAAACCCGGAGGCTTTTTACCGCTGGTTTTCAAACAATCATGTGGGCCATTGCAGCCTTTTCCTCTGCCACCAGACCTCTTTATAGGGTCCAGCAGCTGAGGAATTACTCGCATTCCCCATTGACATACATTGTACTCGGTACTTAGCGAGTAATCACAAGGAAACTCGAAGAGTAACGAGTAGCCCGAGTACCGTACTATTCGGCGAGTATACTCGCTCATCCCTAGTTATTAGCCATCTTGTCGCATTGTGTTCTCACACCTCGGAATAATCTTTTTACCTTCTGTATTGTGCAAAAAATTTAAGATTTCAGTGTAAAAAGTAAACTACATCTTCTGGAGCCTTCATACATGTCTTTATAGCTGAGGTAAGCTATCCTACAACACTTTTGCATGCGTGTGAGTACAGTCCATGCAGGCATCTGGAGAAATGGTGGCCTAAGCATTTAACACAGGTAGTGTATTTGTGAAGATTGAATAGTAAAAAAAAAAGATTATCTGTTTCAGAGACTAGTAATGAAGATTGTCTGCTTTATAGCCTAGGAAAAGAGATTATCTCCCATGAGAAGGGGTTATATATAAAATTATAGATATAGTTTACAGTAAACAAATTAACAATGACAGACTGGTACAGAGGGGAGAGGACCCTGTCCTTGTGGACTTACATTGTACAGGATAATGGGGAGAAGACAGAAGGCCGGGTGTGGCAGCTCTGGTGATGGTGAGGCGGCAGCTCTGGTGGTGGAGAGGTGGCACCGTGATCATTGCAGGCTATAAGCTTTCCTGAAGAGATAGGTTTTCAGGTTCCGTCTGAAGGATCCGAGAGTGGTGGAAAATCAGACGTGTTGGGGTGCAGAATTCCAGAGGATGGGTGATATTCAGGAGAAATCTTGGAGGCGGTTGTGTGAGGAACGAAAAAGTGTGGAGGAGGGAAGAAGGTCTGAGGATGAGGAGGTAGTGTGTGAGTGGGAAATGCTAAATGTGTGGTTGGAAAGGCATGAGGTGATCCAGGAGAAGGCAAGATCTTTGATGCCAAAAGAGGATCTGTAGTAGGAGGGAGTGGTAGACTGTGTAAAAGGGAAAGGACAGATCTAGAAGGAGGAGGATGGAGAAATGTCTTTTAGCTTTGGCAGTGAGTAAGTCATTGGTAATGTTGGTCAGGGCAGTTTCAATAGAGTGGTGGGGGTGGAAGCCAGATTGGAGGTTGTCAAGGAGAGAGTTACACCTCTACCAAATAGCAAAGGTCAAAAACAATAAACATAACCTTTATATATTTATTAAAAATAAAAATATTTATTAATTTATATAGCGCTATTAATTCCATAGCACTTTACATACATCAGTAATGCTGTCCCCATTGGGGCTCACAATCTAAACAACCTTTAATAACTTTAATAATCTTTAATGATTCATCTTAAAAGAGGAACAACTTTAGTGTCCACTCAGGGGAGATTAAAAACCAACAAATACACAGATAAACATATACCATATAAGTGCTCAGAGAACAGGAGTAAATCGTATTGACTTCCTTTGCACTCTATCTGATACCTTATAAACAAGAGGGATCAGGTGATAAAGCTCAAAACTCAAAGGCGTCTTTAAACATCAACTTTAGTTAGCTCAATCCTTACGGTGTCCGGACCTAACAGTAAAAGAGTACCTGCCTGTAACGTCAAGGTCTTGGACAGCTTGTGTAATGGAAGACACACCATCCAATCATATATAATGGAACATTCTCAGCAGTGCATCTTCCACTGCTCAGATCCTTTGGTCAGCCCTTCCAGGATCACGTGTCCTTATGCTAGTGACACTCTTGACTCCTTAGACTAACAGGTACATCAGTATGCCATCGTGTTTCAATAGAGTCATCTTCAGGGGTGTTATTGCCATCTAGGGAAAGCTAAGTACCAGCGATTCCCCATCAGTTATGGCAGAGGTGGTGTCTATATGAACAAAAACAACCAGAAAACCAAATCAAAATGTGTCTCCAAAAACTACAATCACCAACACACCCATTGGAACACATCTATATGTCTAGTCAGTTTATCCTGAAATAGCCCCTAGTGCACCAAGGTATCTTACCTAAACAGGCTTCATCAGCTCTCTTTCATGTGCCACACTCCGCCACTCATAGCAGTGGTTTAAATCCGCTCTCTACGGCTGTTATGTGTGACGCCGGGAGCCGGGAGTGACGTCACCACAATCTAAAAGTCAGTGCTTCTTTGTCTGACATCACATCTGCCCGCCAGACTTCGTGTAACGCAAACATGCATTCCACCGGTCATTTCCTGGATTTCTTCAGCAATAATGGGCGTCAATAAGGGCACAAGGAGAAAGTTAGATGAGAGGTGGGAGGAAAGTTGAGCATGAACATGTTGCTCGAGTTTTGAAGCAAATGAGAGAAGCGATATGGGGCGATAGCGCAGCATAGCAGTCGGGTCAAGATTTGGCTTTTTGAGGATAGGTGTGATGGTGGCATGCTTGAAAGCCGAGGGGAAGGTACCAGAAGATAGCAAGAGGTTGAAGAGATGGGTTAGGGCTGGAATGAGCATGTTAGTGAGGTTGGGGAGAAGGTGGGAAGGGATGGGGTCAAGTGCACAGGTGGTGAGGTGTGATTTGGAGAGGAGACGAGTAAGCTCTCCTTTAGTGATGTTGGGAGGTTGTGAGGGAAGGGCAGTGTTCTGGTATATGGAATGGTTGGGGTGGTGGAACAGTAAAGGTTTGCCTTGTTTGGTCAATCTCATTTTTTAAGTATGTGGTAAAGTCCTCAGCAGAGATGAGGGAGGTTGGAGGGGGCAGTGGTGGGCGGAAGAGAGAGTTAAATGTACTGAACAGTTGTTTGGGGTTGTGGGATAGTGAAGATATAAGGTTTGTGAAGTAGATCTGTTTAGCAGAGGTAAGGGCTGATTTGAAGGCAAGTGTAGCATGTTTGAAGGCAGTGAAGTCGTCTGGCAGGTGCGTTTTCTTTCAGTGCCGCTGCGCGGCCCTGGAAACTTTTCGATGTTTTTGGTGAGATTGGTGTGCCAGAGTTGCCTATTAATTTGTCACACTTTGCCATGCGTGAGAGGGGCGACTGAGTCTATGGCTGATGTGAGGGTGGGGTTGTACAGAGCGGTGGCACTATTTGTGTCTTGGAGTGAAGATATGGAGGACAGAGGCAGAAGAGAGTCTGAGAGTCTGTGAATGTCTAATGGTGGGTTTACACGCCGCGATATCGGCGTCCAACTCCGACCCAACTCCGACAAAAAGTCACATGGGTCGCGAGTTGGACCCGATATCGTGTGCGCGTTGTACTGTTTTAGCATACAACGCGATGCTGGAACGATGCCAAAACGATATCGGAGTTGAATAGCAGAGCTATTCAACTGCCCGATATCGCATGGCCGTTGTACCAGCATCGCTGCGTGTGACAGCCCAACTCTGATGTGTACTCGCACCTCACCCATTAACTCCCATGTTAAATGGTCGTTACTGGGTTGGTGGGCGTACACATCGGAGGGACGTGTTTTCCCGATATCGCAGCGTGTAAACCGGCGATGCGATATCGGGAAAAGTGCTCCCAAAATGCGCGCTCCCGCGGTGTTGTATGCGATATCGGGACGATATCGCTACGTGTAACCCCACCATAAGTGTGCGAGATTTCTGCGAGGATGAGCAAGTAGCTGGACATGGGGGCTGGTGAGGAGGACAAGGATGAGAAGGTGAGTAGTTGGTGGTCAGATAGGGGGAGGTTGTGAGATTAAATAGGGAACAGAGGCGGGTGAAGATGAAGTCTAATGTATGTCCATCTGTGTGGGTGGCTGTGGAGGACCTCTGAGTAAGTCCAAAGGATGAGGTAAGTGAAAGTAGTTTGGAGGCTGCTGGCTGGCGGGTGTCATTAGGGATATTAAAGTAACCCATGATGATGGTGGGGATATTAGCCAAGAGAAAATGAAGAAGCCAGGTGGAAAATTGGTCAATGAAGGCAGTGGCTGAGCCTGGTGGTCGGTATATGACAGCCATTTGGAGATTAGAGGGAGAGTAGATACGAACACAGTGAACCTCAAAAGAAGGGAGGATAAGTGTGTATAAGTATTGATGTGTGTAGCAATCTCAGCACAATCACCCCCAGCATTGATCCCTGCTAGGAATTCAGCAGCAATCATTATACTGATGCATCCTGCCTGTGACATATTATGTCAGAGATAAAGACCTCACTGTCCCTGCCAGACTTACAGGAGCAGGATTCAGATCTTTATCCACGGTTGAGTGAAAGAGCCAAATGCTCTCTCAAGCCCACATAGAAGGTTATTGAGAATTTAGAGACTGCAAAATGTGAAATCTATTATAATGTGTCACTCCTATGGCAAGAAGTGCTGAGTCACATGACCGATGTATTAAGGCCTGCTTCTCTTGAACTACCACTAGAGGGACCTGGGACAATTGCGTACTGTATATCTTTGATACAAAGAAACTTGCAAAAAATATATTTCTGTTTTGGAAAAGCTTAACATGCAGGATTCTTTAAATGAACTGCAGAGTTTTATCAACTTAATTCTGAGAGAACACATGTGGCACCCTGGCACTTGTTGGGCACCACAGAAATCCTTAGGTACAAAATGGAGTAAGTAACAGCACAGCAAAACCCACAAACACAAACAACACTTAGAACACCTGGTTTCACCCAAGCCTCTAGGGGGAGCTACCACTGGTGACTTCTAGCCAGTTCCCCCTATAAATAGAGTCTTGGAGGGAGAAACTTCAGAGTGTGGTAGACGCTACAAGAGCTGCCTGCCTGTGTGAAACCTCCACCCTATGAGGAACACACTAGGCCCTGCTAGCCTGTTAGCAAGTGGAGATCCCTGCAATTGGGATAATAGGAAGAAGGAGATCACCTCTCAGGAATACAGAGTTAATCCGACTCTTTCCAAATCATCCGGTTACTGGAACCGAAGCTGTGAGAGCTGCCCAGCCACCACAGAGAACCAGATGCACCCATCCACGAGAGCCCAGGGAAGAGTACTGATCCTGCTCAGACCCTTTTACAGTGCCCTCAGTGCTGCTAACCAGGTGAAGCAAGTTCCGTTGAACATACTGCCCGGTCCGGCTGGATTCCACATCCACCCGACCTTAGCACCAGAAGTAGAGAAAGGAAGCCTAACACTGCTTGCTGTGAAACTCCATAAGTGCCAACTTCACTATCCCGGTCCGAGTCTACCTGACTATCATCCAGTAAAGGTACCTAAAAGAGACTGTGCGTGGTTGTGCATTATTCCTGGATTCAGCGCAGCATCCCGCAGCTGCCTCACAACATCTTGCGCAGCTCCCGGCTCCGGGGATTCCCGCTCATCCTGTGGGGAGCGTTCCATCTCGCTGTGTACCATCCCCCGGAGACCCGAACAGCGCTGGTAGAGTTACCAGAACACCCACAGGTGGCGTCACGAAGACAAATCACCCCACTGTTCCGCCATTCCCCTATTGATCTGGACCACCGGGCCTACACTACCGCAGGCGCGGTTCCGTGACAGGAGGAGAATCAACGCCCGCTACGTGTACCTCCGGCTACGGTGAGTCAGAATTTGGCGTCACGAACAGGATACGAGCAGGCCCGTTATCACGGGTATTGTGTGCTATTTATTGACTGTAAATATCGAACCGTACATTTGGTCCGCCATTGCTGCGCGAAAAGGCGGGAAAAGAAGGGGCGTGACTGTGCAGAGGGCGCGAAGATTGACCCCGCCCCAACGCTCTGACGACTTCCCCTGTACGCAGCAGGAACCGGAAACTCCCGTGGTGCCTCACTCCTCACCGCGAGGCCAACACTTCCGTTTGCAACCGAGGGAAAGGCTACGCTTAACTAAGGGGGAGCGACCATGAGTAACCCGGCTCCCGATCACGCGGTACCCCCGCTAGACCAAGCGGTACCTCAAAACATTCCTTTTGATGGACAGCAACAAGTCGGCGGTATGCTACCACAACCCGCTCCGATTATGCCGATGTCTCTACCCTACGTTCCTAGTGCGACCTGGTTACCCAAGTACAGCAGTGTACCCAGCACCTTGGAGATCTTCCAGAGGAAGATATGCCAAGCCCTGGACATGTACCCGATGACCGGTAAGCAAAGAGCTTCAGTTATTATGGGACAGTTAACCGGTGCAGCCGAACTGCAGAGCCGCAGCTGGCCTATAGAAGTTCAGGAATCTGTGGAGCAGATATTCGCTAGATTAACCCGGGTCTTTGAGTGCCATACCGAGGCTGGATTAAGACTGTCATTCTATCGTTGTAATCAAGGGGCACAAGAAACTGTCCTTGATTATTCACTGCGCTTGCAAGAAGCATACAGACTGTTAAAACAAGTCGATCCTGATAGTGCTCGAGATGAGAACAAAGCGTTAATTGGACAATTTATTGTGGGCCTTAAACTATCTGAGGATAGAAAGCAAGCAAGCTGGTGGTCCATACAAAACCCAGGCGCAGAGTTTGATACCTTGAGAGACTTAACAGTTTGGGGACAACGACTCGCTGAAGTACCTGATCCCGCTTCACCACAGCAGCAGCAGTACGCTGACACCCCTTCCGTGCCGGCAGCAGCATCTCCAATCCCTGCGATCCAGTCCAGCGCACAGACTGTAACACCTGACCGGTTTGATCAACTCTGTGCTAATGTCGAGCAGCTGATGAAGGACGTGGCCAAGCTACAAGCTGGGAGAAGACCCAGGACAGATGCAAGGCCATCGGACAAGATTCAACTCGCCGACAGCCCGGATGACGTCCCGTGGATGAGGAGAAAGACACAGCCGTCGCGAGGAAAACCTGCAGACCGCCGCAGTCCTGACAGACGCCGCAACAGTCAGCAGAACGACCTAGGAGGACGCAATCTACAATCCCGTCCTTTAAACGAGCGACCCCTGGGCGAGAAGGGCCAACCCCAGGAGTAGACTGTCCAGGCCCTACGTCCAGCTGGGAACACAAGTATGTGGGAGACTGTCCATACTTACCAATCGTCATTGATGGCATCGCTATCTCCGCCTTGATAGACACTGGATCCCAGGTGACATCCATCCCCAGTACCCTTTACAAGCAGTTCTGGCCAGATGTTAAGCTAGAACCCCCTAACCCTGAGATGAACCTTGAAGCCACTAATGGTATTCCGGTTACCATAGAGGGACAGTGGGAAGCTACAGTAAAGGTGGGGAGGGTGCAGTTGAAAAACCAGGGTATCTTAGTGGTCCAGGATAAGCCTAACCACAAGGATCCATATGTCATATTGGGTACCAATGTCATGATCAAATGTCTCGATGAAGTGTTGTTTTTACTCCAATAGAGTGCTGAAGCCGGTAAACCCAGAGAAAAGAGGGCTATCCAAAAGCAGATCAGAGCTCTGGTGTATCAACAACAGGTAACATTGTCAAATGGTGAAATTGGCAGAGTAAGAGTCACAGATCCCATTCCAATTGTGGTACCACCCAGAAGTGAAATGATGATCTGGTGTCGAGCAGCCATAGGCCTCAGAGGGCAGGACTACCAAGCTGTAGTAGAACCTGTAATGTCCGACAGTAGTCCTACGCTCTTGACAGCCAGAGGGTTAGTCGATGTAAGAAAGGGGAGAGTCCCCGTACGCATATTGAATTATGGTGATGACGAAGTCAGACTACCTAGATATGCAACTGTCGCAAAATTGTACCAAGTAAAAGATGATGCTGTGATTGATGTAAAATCCTCAAACCAAATAGTCACTGATGAACCCCCTCACTCCAAAGATCAGTTAGAGAAATGGTGTCAAGAGCTCAGTGTAGGGACTGACAATACACCCTCTCACCAGAAAAAGGGAGTATACCGGGTGGTTCGGGAGTATGAGCAAGTGTTCAGCAAACACCCACTTGACTTTGGGAGGATTAAAGGGGTACAACATCATATCCCCATAAACAACCATGCACCTATCAAAGAAAGGTACAGGCCTATACCACCCACTCACTACCAGAAAGCAAAAGAGATGCTTCAGGACATGAAGAATGCAGGAGTCATTAGGGATAGCTGTAGTCCCTGGGCCGCACCACTAGTCCTGGTGAAAAAGAAAGATGGTAGTATGAGGATGTGCGTAGACTATAGGCAAATCAACAAAGTCACACACAAGGATGCATACCCGTTACCACGCATAGAAGAGTCACTAGCTGCACTCAAATCTGCCAACTACTTCTCCACATTAGATCTTACTAGTGGGTACTGGCAGGTTGCCGTTGCAGAGGAGGATCGTGAGAAGACAGCCTTCACTACTCCTATGGGCTTATGCGAATTCAACAGTATGCCATTCGGGTTGTGCAATGCCCCAGGCACATTTCAGAGACTTATGGAATGTTGTTTGGGCCACAAGAACTTTGAGACTGTCTTGTTATACCTTGATGACGTCATTGTCTACTCTCAGACCTATGAAGATCACCTCCAACACCTGAGTGAAGTGTTCGAGTCACTGTCCAAGTACGGGATGAAACTGAAACCGTCCAAGTGCCACCTGCTGAAACCCAAGGTCCAATACCTAGGACATGTGGTCAGCGCCGAAGGCGTAGCACCGGATCCGGATAAGGTCACCGTCATCAAGGACTGGCCAGCACCAATCAACCACAAAGAGGTACGTCAATTTCTAGGACTGGTCGGGTACTACCGACGCTTCATCAAAGGCTATACCAAGATAGCTGCCCCCATGCAAGATCTCTTAGTGGGCCAATCCAAAAACGGCAAGATCAGGGGACCCCCGTTCCACTGGGGCCCAGAACAGGACAAATCCTTCCAAATGTTAAAAGAAGCTTTAACCGGAGAAGAGATCCTGGCCTACCCTGACTACAATCTACCGTTTTTACTGTACACAGACGCAAGCAATGAAGGTTTAGGAGCAGTCCTATCTCAACGTCAGCAGGGCAAGGAGAAGGTGATAGCCTACGCAAGCAGAAAGCTCCGTCCCACCGAAAGGAACCCGGAAAACTACAGCTCCTTCAAGCTGGAGTTCCTGGCCCTGGTCTGGGCAATCACAGAGCGTTTCAAGCATTACCTGGCATCCGCCCCATTCACAGCTTTCACAGACAAGAATCCTTTAACACACTTAGAGACTGCAAAGCTGGGAGCCTTAGAACAGCGTTGGGTAGCAAGACTCGCTAACTATGACTTCACTGTAAAGTACCGGGCAGGTCACAAGAACGGCAATGCTGATGCCCTGTCCCGAATGCCTCATCTTTCTGAAGAGGGAGAAGACATAGATGACCTAGAAGAGATTGAACTACCTGCTTTCCACCGTTCAGGTACAGCAACATGTCATCAGAGAAACCAGACACGTGTAGAGAGGACCGTGAACCCGTTACCTCACCATGACTGGAAGGAGGCACAAGCCAACGACCCAGATGTCAGCCTGGTAAGGGATCTCATCACTCAAGAACACGCCAACATGGACTCTGATGCCTCACCAAATGCTAAACACCTGTGGAAGGAGAAAGGAAGGTTGTTCGTCTACCAAGGTAAACTATGCAGAAGATACCTCAATCCAAGAACCCATGAACTCATTTGGCAGATTGTAGTTCCCAAGACCGAAGTCCAAATGATCCTTGAAGCATACCATGATGATGCCGGACACTTTGGATGGAAGAAGCTGGAGAGACTCCTGAAAGATCGGTTCTACTGGGTCAGTATGAGAGGCTCCATTGACAAATGGTGTAAAAACTGTGGACCTTGTCACCTTCGAAGAAAAGACCACTTAACTCAGAAAGCTCCGTTGCAACCAATTGTTACCACCAAACCTCTTGAAATAGTTGCTCTCGACCATGTGAAGCTTACCCCAAGTCGAACCGGGTACACCTACGCTCTCACCATCGTTGATCACTACTCAAGATTCCTGGTAGTCGTTCCAGTTAAGGATTTAACTGCCGAGGTAGCAGCCAAAGCGTTCCAGAGTTACTTCTGTCGCCCCCATGGGTACCCAGACCAGGTCTTAACTGACCAAGGGCCAGCCTTCGAATCAGCTCTGTTCCAAGAATTCTTAGGGCTGTATGGGTGCAAGAAAATCCGCACAACACCTTATCATCCTCAAACGAACGGTTTGTGTGAGAAGATGAACCACATAGTCATTGACATGCTCAAGACCTTACCAGTTGAAGAGAGAAATCAATGGCCAGAGAAACTTCCAGATCTCGTGGACATCTACAACCACATACCTGTCAGTTCGACAAATTACACACCTGCTTACTTGATGAGAGCAAGACCAGGTAAACTGCCTATTGATTTGCAGATGGGAACCGTTGAACCCACAGAAGATTCTTCTGATGAAGACTGGGTCAGCCAACGCCAAGAAAAGTACAAGAAAGTACAGGAGAGTGTTGAAAGGAACCTTGAAATCAGTAGAACCAAGCAAGAGAAAGACTTTAACAAGCACGCCTCAGCTGAACCACTAGCTATAGGTGATGTAGTGCTGAAAAGAAAAAGAAAAACCAACAAATTGGATAACAGTTGGGAATCCATACCCTACACCGTTATGCCGTCACACTATGATAACTCAAAAACTTGTGTTATTAGCAAAGACAATGGGAATACTATTGCGACTGTCTCAAGGGATCATTTGAAGAAATGTCCGCCACAGTTAATCCCACAAGCAACCAGTTACCCTACTGTAACTAAAGATGAAGAAACAAAAGAAAATCTTGTCCTTACAGAAATTAGATACTTACCAGCTGATTGGCCACAAATAGGTGATGCATTCCTTATACCAGTTATGCACTTTTACCAGCCTACAGAAGATCAGCCAAAACCAAATCCAATTCCACAAGTCCAACAAGAAGAAGTCCAAGTGCAAGAATTGCAGCCTGTTATCATGGAACCTGAGATTCCTGTAATCGGTCAGCCTGCTAGTCCCACAGTAAGAGAAGCCATTCCTAATCAACTACCTACAGAGGTCAGTCCAGTTGATAGACTCCGCACTTACTATGGTCTTACACAAAGCAGACATAGAGAAGTACCAACCACTTCGTACACTACACAAACAGCTTTGGAAACACCCACACTACGCAGATCCACACGTAGTACATTAGGTCAACCCCACACAAGCTTGGAGAATGGGTTTAAAATGTAGTGGAACAAGTAACCTGTAAGTGTTGTAAATATTAACCAGTTTTCAAAAACCTGTAAAAAGTAGTGTACAGAAGGGTGGAGGAACTGGGCTATGTCCCAAGTATACTAAGTTGGGGACAGAAAGCGCCTGGTAAGGTGTAGAAGGATAGTACCGGCCTCCCAAGCAGAGACACCCGTAGGGAATGTATAAAGTTTACCATGTATCCCTGGACTTTACCTTTTTCCCCTTTTCACAAACTTTGGACAATTGTCACAGGACTTGTGTGACCACTAACTTTACCTTTTTCCAGCCTGCGGCAGATGGACTAGTGCCGTACGGACTGCTTTTCAAATTTTCCACATTTTTCACTTCCTTTTCAGTGATTTTTGTGTTTTCTTTAAGACTTTGTAAATTGAATGTTATAAAATGCTTAGTGTTAAGTTGTAAAAATAACTTTTTGCTCAGCCGGGAGAACTGAGGTTAACTAAGGGGGAATGTGGCACCCTGGCACTTGTTGGGCACCACAGAAATCCTTAGGTACAAAATGGAGTAAGTAACAGCACAGCAAAACCCACAAACACAAACAACACTTAGAACACCTGGTTTCACCCCGAGCCTCTAGGGGGAGCTACCACTGGTGACTTCTAGCCAGTTCCCCCTATAAATAGAGTCTTGGAGGGAGAAACTTCAGAGTGTGGTAGACGCTACAAGAGCTGCCTGCCTGTGTGAAACCTCCACCCTATGAGGAACACACTAGGCCCTGCTAGCCTGTTAGCAAGTGGAGATCCCTGCAATTGGGATAATAGGAAGAAGGAAATCACCTCTCAGGAATACAGAGTTAATCCGACTCTTTCCAAATCATCCGGTTACTGGAACCGAAGCTGTGAGAGCTGCCCAGCCACCACAGAGAACCAGCACCATCAACAGGAGGTTTAGCCACCTGTTCCACCTGATGCACCCATCCACGAGAGCCCAGGGAAGAGTACTGATCCTGCTCAGACCCTTCTACAGTGCCCTCAGTGCTGCTAACCAGGTGAAGCAAGTTCCGTTGAACATACTGCCCGGTCCGGCTGGATTCCACATCCACCCGACCTTAGCACCAGAAGTAGAGAAAGGAAGCCTAACACTGCTTGCTGTGAAACTCCATAAGTGCCAACTTCACTATCCCGGTCCGAGTGTACCTGACTATCATCCAGTAAAGGTACCTAAAAGAGACTGTGCGTGGTTGTGCATTATTCCTGGATTCAGCGCAGCATCCCGCAGCTGCCTCACAACATCTTGCGCAGCTCCCGGCTCCGGGGATTCCCGCTCATCCTGTGGGGAGCGTTCCATCTCGCTGTGTACCATCCCCCGGAGACCCGAACAGCGCTGGTAGAGTTACCAGAACACCCGCAGGTGGCGTCACGAAGACAAATCACCCCACTGTTCCGCCATTCCCCTATTGATCTGGACCACCGGGCCTACACTACCGCAGGCGCGGTTCCGTGACAGGAGGAGAATCAACGCCCGCTACGTGTACCTCCGGCTACGGTGAGTCACACACGATATGTGATATCAAGTCAAAGACAGAGGCCAGAATTGCAGATTCCAGAGACGTCATCTTGCAAATCGAGATCCACCAAGCACTCAAGGCATTTATCTAGATCAAGCTCATAAAAATATTTAACTTTGAGCTTATAACAGCACATACTGAGGCAAAAGCAACTAAGGTGTATGCCGCTCTTGCACAAAGGAAGGAAGAAATGGAAGCTGAAACAGCATGCAGGAAAACAGAAATGAATGCTTTGGAAGAAAGTGCAACAGCTGAAACAGCACAAAAGAAAGCATAAATGGATGCTCTGGAAGCAAGTGCAGCAGCCAAAACAGCATGCAAGAAAGCAGAAATGGACGCTGAAACAGCATGCAATAGGGCAGTAAGTATTAGAAGCTCTAGAGATGGAATATGAACATGCAACAGCCATGGCAAAGTTGAAGGTCCCTGTACAAGCTATCAGTGGGAGCCAAACAGACAGTATCAGTACATTTGAAATGGATGAAGAAGACCCCCTTAAGCACACCAGAGACTATGTCCTAAGCCAAAATAGGCACCAGGACGCAGATTCTTCTACAGAATTCACATTCAAAGTTGACACAATGCACTGCCAACTACCAACATTGAACTTCCTTCATGCACCAAAACACATTGGTACTCTGCACCTCAGCAACCTCCACAAATTAATGCCTACACGCAACTCAATATGCCAGCAAGTTGCTATACACCTGACAACCGCATAGTTCTAGCTTTGCATGTGACAGAGACTATACACTCCAAATCAGTTGCTGAACTAAATTCCTATGCCGCTGCATACTTTCCCACGTTTCTTGGTGAAGATGCTACATGTGGCACCCCATGGGTTAATATGCCACAATAACATCACATGGGTTTCTCCCCACTACACACTGACAAACACTAGCACCTCTGGGCCAGGAGGGGGAGCACCACTTGCTCCCTTAAATACTCCTGCTCATGAGGGAGAGCTCAGACCGTACAGCATGGTGCAGTGCTGTGAAGAGCACAAGTTAGTGCAGAACTTAGTGCAGGCCCAGCAAGGGTCAGAGGAGCAGGAGAGCTACAGACAGAGGAACACGTCTGGGAGCTGGAGTGATACCTTCACTTGCCCCAGAAGAGCGCACGGAACGGACACCGGATCCGGTGCTGTGTCTGGCACCCACAGCACAGTGAATCCAGGAACAGTGGGATCTCTAGATGCCCCTAGTACCAGTGCAAAGCAACATGGAGGGGTCAGCACAGCACAGAGGACTCAAGTTGCCTAGCCAAGTGGTACCAGCTGAACACAGAGAAAGAGTGAGAAGTCCCAGCAGCTTAGCTAGAAGTTTTATAAGACTTGGTCACACATGAATAATTATCAAAATATATTAGGGCTCTCCCATATCTATTACTAATCATGTTTCATCGGTTTTGGAGAGTTTCTATACCAAATATACACTTGCACCAATAAACTGCTTTTCTTATAATGCTTTTATTAGTACATCAAGAGTAAAATTGCAGATATAAAGTGCTCAATTCATGTTAAAAAATCTTAGAATTACATGGAAATGGATAAGAGGACATGGAGGGGTTAAAGTCCTACTCCAAACACAGTAAGACAAGACATGGTAGTTTTTTCAAACACAGATTCTGTGATACAGAGACATACATAATTAGATTTTAGGGCTTTCACCCATAGTATATAGAAGTTCCAGTTTATAGTCCCTTCTCAATATACCAATTACTAATCCATGGCTCAATCAAGACATCCATTATCTAGAAACATATCACATACTTCATAGTTTCATGCTTACCCATGCCTAGTACTTGTGTGCCTGGATGACCTCTAGGGGACGCCCCAACGCGTTTCTCTGATTGCGTCCTCAGGGGGCATGTCTTTGGCTATGTCACCCCCATCCTATATACCCCCCACCACTACCGCCCACCACCTGTTTGCTATTACGCCGCTCCTTGCCGCACATGTGAGGCCGCGCTATCCCGAGCGGCGGTTTCCGGCATTCATCCACAGGAAGTGCGTCATATGACGCTCCTTCCTGTGTGTCAGAAGCCTTTCACCGCAGCCCGGTGATGTGCGACCGCGTATGCGCGGTCCGCGGACGCCATTTTAGAAGAGGGCAAATTTGCCCACTTTCTTTTCACTACCTCTGGTCTGTATTAACCATACCTTTTTAAGAGAAAAACATCACTTTGTGCCACATATACGGGACATTTTACCAGGCATAATCTAATACATGAGCATGTACAGCAATATAAGGGAACGAAGTTCCATATTTTCTGATGTTGTAGCATTTCTTCTTTTCCTCCGCCCTATATATAGAAAGCCTGGATTGTCCCAATGCAGAAAGCGATTCCACCTTGTTTATAGTGTCCAGAGATTTATTTTGGTAGACCATTGTGTGGGGGAATACAGAACAGCTAAAAAACATAGAAAAAAGACAAATACAAGACAGTTAAAACCATATCATTAGTTATCCTAAGAGGAACCCTCAGGGAACTGGGGTTCCACAGCATGGCAGACAGCCGAAACATTATATGCAGAATCAACCAAAAGACCAAGATCCATCTTTTTCATTGGTCGGACATAAATCACCCCCCATTAACAATGGAGAGGGATATTGGGTCCACCAATGGTTCTAAAGGCGTAATAATGCGCCTTTATGTTTAGAGATATGAGGAAAAACTTAGTTTTTCATTCAGTCCCCCCGGGGACTGCGTCCCAAGGCGGACTATCCATTGACATTCCCTCCTCTCAAGGGCTCTCTTGTAGTCCCCACCCCTTGCTCCTAAATGACACACGTCAATCGCTTTGAATTTTAAGTTGGTTGTGTCGCAATCATGTATGGATTTAAAATGGCGGGGTAGAGTTTTTAGATTGGGATCACCATGTTCCATTTTCTTAGCTGCCTCTATGTCCCTAATATGCTCCCTTACTCTGACACGGAATTCCCGTGATGTAAGGCCAATGTATATCAGGCCACATGGGCATGTGGCGTGATATATCACGTTTCTAGTTGTGCATGTTAGGTAATGTCGGATATCGTATATGCGTCCGTTATTGGCCGCTGTAAATGTTTTTGTTCTTTCCATGTTCCGGCATGCCAGGCATGAGCCACACGGATAAAATCCCACAGTCCTTCTACTCCCACTCACTGTAGGTTTGGATTCCCTTACATAATGGCTATGCACCAACATATCTTTGAGGCTACTGCTCCTCCTTGCAGTCAACATTGGTCGTTCAGTAACTACGTCACTTAGACCTGGTACCAGTCCCAAAATTCCCCAGTGTCTCTTTAGGATACCCCTAATCCTATCCCATTTGTCATTATATGTTGTTATAAAGCGGACCACTTGAGGTTCCTGATTTGAACCTTTCCCTTCAGACCGGTCACTCCCCAGCAGCAGGGTATTCCTATTCTTCCTTCGAGCCCTGGTATAGCCCCGCTTAATGCACCGCTTACTATAGCCTCTTGCTAGGAAACGATCTCTCAAATCCTCAGCCTGTCCTTCAAAAAAGTTATCTGTTGAGCACACTCTTCTTGCTCTTAGATACTGACCGATTGGAATTGCAGAGATCGTTGCCGGTGTATGGGCTGAAGAGGCGTGCAATACTGCGTTTACCGATGTATCTTTCCGATACATATCGGTTTGTATAGACCCGTCGGAATGAATATGGAGTTTTATATCTAAAAAGTCCACCGATGATGCATGATGTGTGTAGGTCAGTTTGATATTATACTCATTAGAGTTCAAATGAACCAAAAAGGTTTCCAATTGAGAAACTGTTCCCTTCCACAACATCAATACATCATCGATGTACCTCATCCATGACAGCACCTGGGTGGCGGCGCAGGCGCCCCCCCCGAAAATCTCCCTCTCCCAGTAGCCAAGAAAGAGATTTGCGTAGGAGGGCGCACACGCCGCCCCCATTGCCGTCCCCCGCTGCTGAAGGAAGAACCGGTCCTTAAAGGGGTTGTCCGGGTTCGTCACATAATCTCAGTGCATATCCAGGCTGCCTAATGCTGACAATGTGTAATGTACTATGTGTCAGCTTTCTGCAGGGTTTCATAGATAACACTTGTTTTGCGTCTGAACAGAACGACCAGGGGGGGTGTTCTGTCATGATAATGAACACTGGTCGTTTCCACCTACTCTACCCCATCCCCTCCCCCATAGCAACATCCCCGCCCTCCCCATCTACATGACTCAGCCTCTCCACAGGAAGAAATCCTCCTCTAGCAGCCATCCGTGTGATCAGAGCTGCCCGGTGTCTCTGCTCCTCCCCCGGCCAGACACAGTGATGTATGGAGAGTCTGCACTGAAGAGACAATGTGCTGCACTCAGGGGGGGCCGCTCCGGGATTACAGTGTGTCCCGGGCTGTGATCAGGAGCAGTGAAGGAGAATGTACAGTGTGCAGACACCAGTGATGTATGGAAAGTCTGCACTGAAGAGACAATGTGCTGCACTCAGGGGGGGCCGCTCCGTGATTACAATGAATAGCTCCCTGTTATCAGTGATTCCTTCCCTGCACTGTCTCGGGCTGTCAGTGATTCTTCCCTCATTGTCCTGTGATCAGGAGCAGGGAAGGAGAATGTACTCTGTGCAGACACGAGTGATGGGGGGCTGAAGCTTCTAATCTACACAAGGGACAGCAGACACTGAGGTAATCTGTGACACACAGTGTAACAAAACCTCTGCTGTGTGAATGACATCTCTGTGTCACTGATGTCTTCGCACAGCAGATGAGCTGGTGCATTGTATCAGGGTGAAGGATGGACAGCACTGTGTCTCTAATGACACAAATACTGACTGAAGCAGCCTGTCCACTCAGTAACTGCAGCAGTGTGAAGTGTTGGGGGGTGTATGTATGGAGAGATAGATGATACTAAGGATTTTGATATTGTTGAGGAGTCCTTGCTTCCGTCGCCCCATCAGTCCGCCCGTCCTTCCTTCTTTCTTTCCTTCCTTCCATCCATCCTTCCTCCCGTTCATCCTTCTGTCCTTCTTTCAGTCCGTCTTTCGTCCTTTCTTTCCATCCATCTGACCGTCCTTCCTTCTTTCCATCCGTCCTTCCCTCCTTCCTTTTTTCCGTCCGTCCTTCTTTCTGTCCTTCCTTCTTTCCATCCTTCCATCTGTCCTTCTTTACGTCGTCCTTTCTTTCCATCTGTCCTTCCTTCTTTCCGTCCATCTATCCGTCTGTCCTTTCCGTCCTTCCTTCTTTCCATCCGTCCTTCCTTCTTTACGTCCTTCCTTCCGTCCATCTATCTGTCTGTCCTCTCCGTCCCTCCTTCTTTCCGTCAATCCGTCCTTCCTTCTTTCCGTCCTTCCTTCCATCCGTCCGTCGCCCCATCAGTCCGTCTGTCCTTCCTTCCATCCTTCTTTCCATCCTTCCTTGCGTCCTTCTTTCTGTCCATCCTTCCTTCTTTCCATCCTTCCTTATTTCCGACCGTCCTTCCTTCTTTCCGACCGTCCGTGCCGTTCTTCCTTCTTTCTGTCCTTCCTTCTTTCCGTCTGTCCATCAGTCGTTCCTACTTTCTGTCCTTCCTTCTTTTTGTCCGTCCTTCCGTCCTTTCTTCCTTCTGTCAGTCTGTCCTTTCTTCTTTCCGTCTTCCTTCTTTCCATCCGTCCGTCCTTCCTTCTTCCCGTCCGTCCTTCCTTCTTCCCGTCCGTCCATCCTTCTTCCCGTCCGTCCTTCCTTCTTTCCGTCCGTCCTTCCTTCTTTCCGTCCGTCCTTCCTTCTTTCCGTCCGTCCTTCCTTCTTTCCGTCCTTATTTCTTTCCGTCCATCCTTTATTCTTTCCGTCCATCCATCCGTCCTTCCTTCTTTCCGTCCATCCTTCAGTCTTTCCATCCGTCCATCCGTTCTTCCCCTCAAGCCTGTATTTTCCCTTCACCCCTGGGTGATTTCCTGTTTTCCTTCCTCTTCTTCCATAACTTTTCTATTTTTCCGTCAATACAGACATATGAAGCTTCTTGTTGTTTTTTGCAGGACGAGTTGTACTTTTGAATGACGACATTTATTTAAAAATTGCAAAAAAATAGTGCAATTATACATTTGTTTTTTGGGTTTTTTATTCACCATGTTCACTATATGGTGACACTGAGGTGTCGGTATGATGTCTGGGGTCAGTACTATATGGTAACACTGACATGTCGGTATGATGTCTGGGGTCAGTACTATATGGTAACACTGACGTGTCGGTATGATGTCGGGTCAGTACTATATGGTAACACTGAGGTGTCGGTACGATATCTGGGGTCAGTACTATATGGTAACACTGAGGTGTCTGTCTAATGTCTGGGGTCAGTACTCTATGGTATCAATGACGTGTTGGTATGATATCTGGGGTCAGTACTATATGGTAACACTGAGGTGTCGGTATGATGTCTGGGGTCAATACTATATGGTAACACTGATGTGTCGGTATGATGTCTGGGGTCAGTACTATATGGTGACACTGATGTGTCGGTACGATATCTGGGGTCAGTACTATATGGTAACACTGAGGTGTCGGTATGATGTCTGGGGTCAGTACTATATGGTAACACTGATGTGTCAGTATGATGTCTGGGGTCAGTACTATATGGTAACACTGAGGTGTCGGTATGATGTCTGGGGTCAGTACTATATGGTAACACTGAGGTGTCGGTATGATGTCTGGGGTCAGTACTATATGATAACACTGAGGTGTCGGTATGATGTCTGGGGTCAGTACTATATGGTAACACTGAGGTGTCGGTATGATGTCTGGGGTCAGTTTTATATGGTAACACTGAGGTGTCGGTATGATGTCTGGGGTCAGTACTATATGGTAACACTGAGGTGTCGGTATGATGTCTGGGGTCAGTACTATATGGTGACACTGATGTGTCGGTACGATATCTGGGGTCAGTACTATATGGTAACACTGACGTGTCGGTATGATGTCTGGGGTCAGTACTATATGGTAACACTGAGATGTCGGTATGATGTCTGGGGTCAGTACTATATGGTAACACTGACGTGTCGGTATGATGTCTGGGGTCAGTACTATATGGTAACACTGAGATGTCGGTATGATGTCTGGGGTCAGTACTATATGGTAACACTGACGTGTCGGTATGATGTTTTTTGAAAAAAAACGCAAGTTTTTACATTTTTTCTCATATATAAAGCTTGTCAGCATATGTACATCATTGGTTGTAGCTGAGTGCTGCAAGGTTTTTTTTCTAGTATATTGACCCAGCGTCCCTGCTGGCACCAGTTCACATTGTCTGTGAGTGCTGTGCAGTTTTTTTAATAATATATATATATATATATATATATTACACACAAATAGGCCAGATGCAGTTGCATCGGGAGTGCGGTGAAATGAACAGGTCCCGTAGAAATAGCTGCTGAAAGTACAGTCCTCTCTTCAGAAACTACGCGGTTGTTCCGAAAATTATATGGTGTATTTGGTGGCTCAGTGGTTAGCACTGTATGGTGGCTCAGTGGTTAGCACTGTATGGTGGCTCAGTGGTTAGCACTGTATACGGTGGCTCAGTGGTTAGCACTGTATATGGTGGCTCAGTGGTTAGCACTGTATATGGTGTCTCAGTGGTTAGCACTGTATATGGTGGCTCAGTGGTTAGCACTGTATATGGTGTCTCAGTGGTTAGCACTGTATATGGTGGCTCAGTGGTTAGCACTGTACGGTGGCTCAGTGGTTAGCACTATATGGTGGTCAGTGGTTAGCACTGTATACGGTGGCTCAGTGGTTAGCACTGTATGGTGGCTCAGTGGTTAGCACTGTATACGGTGGCTCAGTGGTTAGCACTGTATATGGTGGCTCAGTGGTTAGCACTGTATATGGTGGCTCAGTGGTTAGCACTGTATATGGTGTCTCAGTGGTTAGCACTGTATATGGTGGCTCAGTGGTTAGCACTGTATATGGTGGCTCAGTGGTTAGCACTGTATATGGTAGCTCAGTGGTTAGCACTGTATATGGTCTCAGTGGTTAGCACTGTATATGGTGTCTCAGTGGTTAGCACTGTATATGGTAGCTCAGTGGTTAGCACAGTATATGGTGGCTCAGTGGTTAGCACTGTATATGGTGTCTCAGTGGTTAGCACTGTATATGGTGCTCAGTGGTTAGCACTGTATATGGTGGCTCAGTGGTTAGCACTGTATATGGTGCTCAGTGGTTAGCACTGTATATGGTGGCTCAGTGGTTAGCACTGTATATGGTGGCTCAGTGGTTAGCACTGTATATGGTGTCTAGTGGTTAGCACTGTATATGGTGCTCAGTGGTTAGCACTATATGGTTCAGTGGTTAGCACTGTATTGGTGGCTCAGTGGTTAGCACTGTATATGGTGTCAGTGGTTAGCACTGTATATGGTGGTCAGTGGTTAGCACTGTATATGGTGGCTCAGTGGTTAGCACTGTATATGGTGGCTCAGTGGTTAGCACTGTATACTGGTGGCTCAGTGGTTAGCACTGTATATGGTGGCTCAGTGGTTAGCACTGTATATGGTGGCTCAGTGGTTAGCACTGTATATGGTGGCTCAGTGGTTAGCACTGTATATGGTGTCTCAGTGGTTAGCACTGTATATGGTGTCTCAGTGGTTAGCACTGTATATGGTGCTCAGTGGTTAGCACTGTATATGGTGGCTCAGTGGTTAGCACTGTATATGGTGTCTCAGTGGTTAGCACTGTATATGGTAGCTCAGTGGTTAGCACTGTATATGGTGGCTCAGTGGTTAGCACTGTATATGGTGTCTCAGTGGTTAGCACTGTATATGGTGTCTCAGTGGTTAGCACTGTATATGGTGTCTCAGTGGTTAGCACTGTATATGGTGGTCTCAGTGGTTAGCACTGTATATGGTGCTCAGTGGTTAGCACTGTATATGGTGGCTCAGTGGTTAGCACTGTATATGGTGCTCAGTGGTTAGCACTGTATATGGTGGCTCAGTGGTTAGCACTGTATATGGTGTCTCAGTGGTTAGCACTGTATATGGTGCTCAGTGGTTAGCACTGTATATGGTGGCTCAGTGGTTAGCACTGTATATGGTGGCTCAGTGGTTAGCACTGTATATGGTGGCTCAGTGGTTAGCACTGTATATGGTGTCTCAGTGGTTAGCACTGTATATGGTGCTCAGTGGTTAGCACTGTATATGGTGGCTCAGTGGTTAGCACAGTATATGGTGGCTCAGTGGTTAGCACTGTATATGGTGCTCAGTGGTTAGCACTGTATATGGTGGCTCAGTGGTTAGCACTGTATATGGTGTGCTCAGTGGTTAGCACTGTATATGGTGGCTCAGTGGTTAGCACTGTATATGGTGCTCAGTGGTTAGCACTGTATTATGGTGGCTCAGTGGTTAGCACTGTATATGGTGCTCAGTGGTTAGCACTTGTATATGGTGGCTCATGGTTAGCACGTATACTGGTGGCTCAGTGGTTAGCACAGTATATGGTGGCTCAGTGGTTAGCACAGTATATGGTGGCTCAGTGGTTAGCACTGTATATGGTGGTTCAGTGGTTAGCACTGTGTATGGTGGCTCAGTGGTTAGCACTGTATGGTGGCTCAGTGGTTAGCACTGTATATGGTGGCTCAGTGGTTAGCACTGTATATGGTGGCTCCGTGGTTATCACAGTATATGGTGGCTCAGTGGTTAGCATTGTATGGTGGCTAAGTGGTTAGCACAGTATGGTGGCAGGGGATTTGAATCCCACGAGCTCCTTGTCCGCCAGCTGAGCCAATGAGCGTCGCTGGATTCAAAGCTTTGAATCTTGCGCCGCTCAACGGTCACCGTCGACTGCGTCGATTGCTAAGCGAGATTGAAATCACGCACCAACATCGCTCATTGGTCGGCGCCGATGAATAAGCGGTGTTGGCCCGTGATTTAAATCCCTCTGCGCTCATTCGTCGACGCCACAGAGACCCCTAAGTTTCCTCATGGTTGGATGACTTTCAAGTTCTTCCCGAGGAGGCGTTATCCATATCACCCAGAAGAGGGGACGGGCAGTCAAATGGCAGGATAGGCGGGATGGACGATGACGAAAAGCAGGATGGACGGCGGGAGAGCCTTGATGGACAACAGGTGAGGCAGGACTAACCAATCTGCAAGCGTGCCCATCGGACCGGAAACAGGTAATTATTATACAGAGCGGGAGATTTGTGTAAGTTATTTATTGTGTTTACGGGGCAGTCAGGGCATAATAGCCTCCTTGCTAGGCTGGGTTCACATTAGGGTTCCCCTCCGCAGCGTTCTGCGGAGGGGATCCGCAATGTGTCCGCAGCGGCCGCCAGCTCCTATCTTTATAATGGGAGCGCACGGTGCTGCGCTTAACAGCGCATGACCGTGTGCACCCATTCACTCCTATACGTGATCTGTGTGCAGCCGGACGCCTGCGCACAAATCACACAGTCTAGTCCGCACCAGGAATGCAACATGTCGCGTCTCTGGTGCGGAAGAGACTGTGTGATTTGTACGCAGGCATCCGCCTGCGCACAGATCACATATAGGAGTGAATGGGTGCGCACGGTCATTCCGTGCACTCCCATTATAAAGATAGGAGCTGGCGGCCGCTGCGGACACATTGCGGATCCCCTACGCAGAACGCTGCGGAGGGGAACTCTAATGTGAACCCACCCTTAGAATGCAGGATAGTCCCTGATACAAAAGGGAGCTTTTATTTTAATACACAAAAATGGGTTGACGGTTCTCTTTAAAATAAAAATGGATATAGATTTTGATTGTCAGAATAAATGTTTGACTGTAACTGCGGATCGTGGAAAATGGTGCAAGAGCGCAATTCTTCTTTTTTTGTTTCTTTAATTCTTCAATTATTCATACCAACACGTCATTGATACCATAGAGTACTGACCCCAGACATTAGACAGACACCTCAGTGTTACCATATAGTACTGACCCCAGATATCGTACCGACACCTCAGTGTTACCATATAGTACTGACCCCAGACATCATACCGACATGTCAGTGTTACCATATAGTACTGACCCCAGACATCATACCGACACCTCAGTGTCACCATATAGTGAACATGGTGAATAAAAAACCCAAAAAACAAATGTATAATTGCACTATTTTTTTGCAATTTTTAAATAAATGTCGTCATTCAAAAGTACAACTCGTCCTGCAAAAAACAACAAGAAGCTTCATATGTCTGTATTGACGGAAAAAATAGAAAAGTTATGGAAGAAGAGGAAGGAAAACAGGAAATCACCCAGGGGTGAAGGGAAAATACAGGCTTGAGGGGAAGAACGGATGGACGGATGGAAAGACTGAGAGGATGGACGAAAGAAGGAAGGACGGATGGATGGACGGAAAGAATAAAGGATGGACGGAAAGAAATAAGGACGGAAAGAAGGAAGGACGGACGGAAAGAAGGAAGGACGGACGGAAAGAAGGAAGGACGGACGGAAAGAAGGAAGGACGGACGGGAAGAAGGATGGACGGACGGGAAGAAGGAAGGACGGACGGGAAGAAGGAAGGACGGACGGATGGAAAGAAGGAAGACGGAAAGAAGAAAGGACAGACTGACAGAAGGAAGAAAGGACGGAAGGACGGACAAAAAGAAGGAAGGACAGAAAGTAGGAACGACTGATGGACAGACGGAAAGAAGGAAGGACAGAAAGAAGGAAGAACGGCACGGACGGTCGGAAAGAAGGAAGGACGGTCGGAAATAAGGAAGGATGGAAAGAAGGAAGGATGGACAGAAAGAAGGACGCAAGGAAGGATGGAAAGAAGGATGGAAGGAAGGACAGACGGACTGATGGGGCGACGGACGGATGGAAGGAAGGACGGAAAGAAGGAAGGACGGATTGACGGAAAGAAGGAGGGACGGAGAGGACAGACAGATAGATGGACGGAAGGAAGGACGTAAAGAAGGAAGGACGGATGGAAAGAAGGAAGGACGGAAAGGACAGACGGATAGATGGACGGAAAGAAGGAAGGACAGATGGAAAGAAAGGACGACGTAAAGAAGGACAGATGGAAGGATGGAAAGAAGGAAGGACAGAAAGAAGGACGGACGGAAAAAAGGAAGGAGGGAAGGACGGATGGAAAGAAGGAAGGACGGTCAGATGGATGGAAAGAAAGGACGAAAGACGGACTGAAAGAAGGACAGAAGGATGAACGGGAGGAAGGATGGATGGAAGGAAGGAAAGAAAGAAGGAAGGACGGGCGGACTGATGGGGCGACGGAAGCAAGGACTCCTCAACAATATCAAAATCCTTAGTATCATCTATCTCTCCATACATACACCCCCAACACTTCACACTGCTGCAGTTACTGAGTGGACAGGCTGCTTCAGTCAGTATTTGTGTCATTAGAGACACAGTGCTGTCCATCCTTCACCCTGATACAATGCACCAGCTCATCTGCTGTGCGAAGACATCAGTGACACAGAGATGTCATTCACACAGCAGAGGTTTTGTTACACTGTGTGTCACAGATTACCTCAGTGTCTGCTGTCCCTTGTGTAGATTAGAAGCTTCAGCCCCCCATCACTCGTGTCTGCACAGAGTACATTCTCCTTCCCTGCTCCTGATCACAGGACAATGAGGGAAGAATCACTGACAGCCCGAGACAGTGCAGGGAAGGAATCACTGATAACAGGGAGCTATTCATTGTAATCACGGAGCGGCCCCCCCTGAGTGCAGCACATTGTCTCTTCAGTGCAGACTTTCCATACATCACTGGTGTCTGCACACTGTACATTCTCCTTCACTGCTCCTGATCACAGCCCGGGACACACTGTAATCCCGGAGCGGCCCCCCCTGAGTGCAGCACATTGTCTCTTCAGTGCAGACTTTCCATACATCACTGTGTGTGGCCGGGGGAGGAGCAGAGACACCGGGCAGCTCTGATCACACGGATGGCTGCTAGAGGAGGATTTCTTCCTGTGGAGAGGCTGAGTCATGTAGATGGGGAGGGCGGGGATGTTGCTATGGGGGAGGGGATGGGGTAGAGTAGGTGGAAACGACCAGTGTTCATTATCATGACAGAACACCCCCCCTGGTCGTTCTGTTCAGACGCAAAACAAGTGTTATCTATGAAACCCTGCAGAAAGCTGACACATAGTACATTACACATTGTCAGCATTAGGCAGCCTGGATATGCACTGAGATTATGTGACGAACCCGGACAACCCCTTTAAAGAGAAAGAAGTTATGGGTTAGGATATAATCTAGGAGATTCAAAATCAGAGCACTGAGGGATTCCTCCAGACTGCTGTTCTCCAAGTAGAAAGTTACGGCTCTAAGCCCATCTTGATGACATATTGATGAGTACAAGGACTCAACATCTGCCGTGACTAGACGTGTCTCCGAGTCCACAAAGATCCCATCAACTTGCCTCAGGACGTCCGATGTGTCACGGACATAGGAGGGCAGTGTTTCCACAAGTGGATGCAGGTAAAATTCGATAAACCTGCACACTGGGTCGCACAGCCCCCTATCCCAGACACAATCGGACGTCCCGGGGGGTTGAGGGGATCTTTGTGGATTTTCGGTAGGAGATAGAAGGTGGGAACTATCGGCTCCTTAGTCAGGAGTCCTTCCCATATCTTTTTTGGGATTATCCCATCCTGAAAAGCTCTGTCCACAATCTCAAACAGTTGTGACATAAAACCTTTTAAAGGATTATAAGATACGACTGAATAGTTATCTTTATTTTTCAATTTTCTGAAGGCCTCACGTTCATACATTTGCACAGGCCAGATAACCACGTTCCCCCCCTTGTCCGCTGGTTTTATAACCACATCTGACATCGCCCTCAGCTCCTTCATGGCTAATCTTTGGTGGTGTGTTAAATTGTCTGTCCCTTCTCGGTGGCCAGCCAATTTTTTGAAATCTTGTGCTACCAACCTATGGAAGGTCTCTATTTCTGGGCATGCAGACAGTGGGGGGAACGTGGTTGATCGTGGATACAGTGACCTTGGGAACTTCTGGGGGTTACCTACCACATTGTCTTCCTCTTCTTCCTCCAAGTCCTCCAAGATCCCAATAGTGTCCTGCTCCATTCCTTGAACGCCATCATCTGCTTTTTCTCTTTTTGTATGTAGTTTTTTGAGGATTAATTTGCGGGTAAAAAGATGCAGGTCTTTTAAAGCTGTAAAATAGTCAAAGTTATTCACGGGCACAAAAGACAGCCCCAACTTCAACACCTCCAATTGGTCTACTGTAAGTACATGCGAGGACAGATTAATTACCTGCAAATTTTTACCCCGACTCTTCTTGCCCTGTGGTTCTGGAGGTGTTATACTTCGCTTCCCTTTCTCCTTTGCCACATCAAAATCCTCCCTCAGTCCAGATGGCCAGCCCTTGCTGCCCCCCTGGGGTTCCTCCAGTGATGACAATGAGGAAACGGAGCTTGGACTCACATGGGGATTAGTTGGAGGACTTTTCGGTGGTTTTTTAGGTGGACTTTTTGGTGTATTCTTTGGAGAGCCTTGCGGTTTCTTTTTTCCGCTCTTCCACCTATACACTACATGGTTTTTATAGTCCAATACATCCCTTTTATATTTTTTTGTTTTTGTGGTTATTATTTCTTTTTCCCATCTCAAGAAACTGTTCTCAAGGTCACTATTTAATTTTGCCAGTGCTTCCCCAGACAATTCGGTATTCAGTTTCTCTTGAATGGAGTTAATCTCCATTTCAATTGTCACAAGGGACTTTTCGTTCAATTTGACCAAAAGTCCCATATAACCTCTTGAGCAAATCGTGGACAGTTCTTCCCATTGGTTCTTAATCTCAGGGTCTTCTACCTTGAAGGAGGGAAAGACTTGTATCCTAAGTCCTCTAGGTATTAAATCTCGCATAAGATAGCGTTCTAAGAACGCTTTGTTCCACCATATGCTTGTCTTTTGGTTGAGTAACTGCTTTAGTCTCGCCGTCTGACCAGCTGTGGCCCTTAGGTCAGGATTAACTGGTATCCCTACTGTGTCCTCAAAGACCAGATCCAATTTAGACCGCCAGGATGTTTCCCTGGCTTTATGATCCATGGTGCCTAGAAATACCGCTGTGATAAACAGAAAAATATATGTTTTATAAGACTTGGTCACACATGAATAATTATCAAAATATATTAGGGCTCTCCCATATCTATTACTAATCATGTTTCATCGGTTTTGGAGAGTTTCTATACCAAATATACACTTGCACCAATAAACTGCTTTTCTTATAATGCTTTTATTAGTACATCAACTCTACTCCGCCATTTTAAATCCATACATGATTGCGACACAACCAACTTAAAATTCAAAGCGATTGACGTGTGTCATTTAGGAGCAAGGGGTGGGGACTACAAGAGAGCCCTTGAGAGGAGGGAATGTCAATGGATAGTCCGCCTTGGGACGCAGTCCCCGGGGGGACTGAATGAAAAACTAAGTTTTTCCTCATATCTCTAAACATAAAGGCGCATTATTACGCCTTTAGAACCGTTGGTGGACCCAATATCCCTCTCCATTGTTAATGGGGGGTGATTTATGTCCGACCAATGAAAAAGATGGATCTTGGTCTTTTGGTTGATTCTGCATATAATGTTTCGGCTGTCTGCCATGCTGTGGAACCCCAGTTCCCTGAGGGTTCCTCTTAGGATAACTAATGATATGGTTTTAACTGTCTTGTATTTGTCTTTTTTCTATGTTTTTTAGCTGTTCTGTATTGCCCCACACAATGGTCTACCAAAATAAATCTCTGGACACTATAAACAAGGTGGAATCGCTTTCTGCATTGGGACAATCCGGGCTTTCTATATATAGGGCGGAGGAAAAGAAGAAATGCTACAACATCAGAAAATATGGAACTTCGTTCCCTTATATTGCTGTACATGCTCATGTATTAGATTATGCCTGGTAAAATGTCCCGTATATGTGGCACAAAGTGATGTTTTTCTCTTAAAAAGGTATGGTTAATACAGACCAGAGGTAGTGAAAAGAAAGTGGGCAAATTTGCCCTCTTCTAAAATGGCGTCCGCGGACCGCGCATGCGCGGTCGCGCATCACCGGGCTGCGGTGAAAGGCTTCTGACACACAGGAAGGAGCGTCATATGACGCACTTCCTGTGGATGAATGCCGGAAACCGCCGCTCGGGATAGCGCGGCCTCACATGTGCGGCAAGGAGCGGCGTAATAGCAATCAGGTGGTGGGCGGTAGTGGTGGGGGGTATATAGGATGGGGGTGACATAGCCAAAGACATGCCCCCTGAGGAAGCAATCAGGGAAACGCGTTGGGGCGTCCCCTAGAGGTCATCCAGGCACACAAGTACTAGGCATGGGTAAGCATGAAACTATGAAGTATGTGATATGTTTCTAGATAATGGATGTCTTGATTGAGCCATGGATTAGTAATTGGTATATTGAGAAGGGACTATAAACTGGAACTTCTATATACTATGGGTGAAAGCCCTAAAATCTAATTATGTATGTCTCTGTATCACAGAATCTGTGTTTGAAAAAACTACCATGTCTTGTCTTACTGTGTTTGGAGTAGGACTTTAACCCCTCCATGTCCTCTTATCCATTTCCATGTAATTCTAAGATTTTTTAATATGAATTGAGCACTTTATATCTGCAATTTTACTCTTGATGTACTAATAAAAGCATTATAAGAAAAGCAGTTTATTGGTGCAAGTGTATATTTGGTATAGAAACTCTCCAAAACCGATGAAACATGATTAGTATTAGCTAGAAGCAGCAGCTCAGGACACACACAGCGCAGCACGAGGAAGCTAATGACCCGGACAGGGTGGGGAGAGAGCTTAGCCCCATTACAGACTCCGTGGACTATAACCTGCAACAACATCTGCACTAAAGCTTTGGAAAACAGCAAAACTGTGAGTCTGTGTATTGATTGCAACCTTTGCCCTACATACAGTAACAGAGAGCTCCCACTTGCAGAGATACCAGCCTGCCAGCTCTGCACACAGATTAGAAGAAGCTGCAGCATCAGGAGAAGAGGAGAATTGCACTTTTGACTACCGTACCAAACGTGAGTGTGTGTCCTTTAACCCCGTCTTCACCATTCATATCCATTATAGACTATACCATCACTGCCCCGGGGAATACAGTTCTACCCACTGGAACTAATACACCTAAGCTGCTATTCCATCATCCCCGGAGGTTCTGCAGCATCGGCGGCCCCATCACTGGCCGCATATGGTGGGTGGCGTCACGATTGACAATCCCCTGTAAATACACCCCTTTTATTTGCCAGGGCCCAGGAAACGGAACGGACCAGGACCACCCGTGACTTCCCCCGCAGCAGACGCGGTCCGGTACCGAGTACCCTCGTCCTAGTGGGCTCGACACTACAGACCATACGAACAGCACTACTTAGCCAGCAATTCTTCTTCCAAGATCACAGAGAATCAATTTGTCTGTCTTTGCAAGGTAATAAACTTTTAGAACTATAATTAGTGAGGGTGTGGCCTAGCTGCGGATGGCGCCGGCCGCTTGAGTGAGGAGCTCCCGCAGACCGAGGCCTTATCACTTTAATACTGCGGCACACACAGGCTAAATCGGCGCCACTGCTTACCTTAGGACCCGCTCATCACCTGCCATGCCGCGTGGACCTCCGAAACAGAAGGACAACCCAGCGAGGATGACATATTTCTTCAGCAGGGATGGCCAGCAAAGTCCTAGGTTGGCGCCGACCTCCTGCTCCCGCTCTGCCTCCTCCCGCTCTTCTAAGGCTTTAGAGGGGCTTCCCCATGATCATGAGGATGACATCCCTCTTACTGGAGCCACGCTGTGGAGGCTGCTGTCCTCACTAAGAGTATATACATGAGGGCATTAAAGGTATGATGGGGAAGCTGAAGAGGGAGGTAGACTCGCTGGGAGACCGCACTGCCCAACTGGAGCACAAAATGGTAGAATTTGCAGCTGCTCACAATGCTCTTGCAGACAGCTGTGCAGACATGGAGGACCGCTTGACATCCTATCAACTTAAACTCTGGGACTTAGTGGACAGGTCTCGGAAATGCAATGTGCGGCTAAGAGGAATTCCAGAGTCTGTTGCAGACTCAGACTTGCAGGCTTTTTTTACTGGTCTTTTGTCTGAAGTGCTACCAGCTGCACATGCTACCTCTTTGGAAATAGCTCGTATTCGTAGAGTGCTCAAGCCGTCCCATGTTAAACAAGACCTTCCTAGAGATGACCTTGCATGTCTTCACTCTTTCAGAATGAAAGATAACTTTATGCTGGCAATGAAGAATAATCCGGCTCTACCAGATCCCTACACCAGGATTGCGGTGTTTCCTGATTTATCCATGGGCACACTAGCTAGGAGGCGTAAATTTGCACCCATGTGTAAAGTCTTGAGAGTAGTGATGGGCGAATCCTAAATTACTCGGAATCGCTTGACTCTAGCGAGTCCAAGCCCAGGACTCGCTACTCGTTGCGAGTCTAGCGAGTCCAATGTAAATGAATGGAGAAGCGAGTAATAGCGAGTAGTGTGCGATTTACAAATCACAGATGTGTCTCGGAAGCTTCAGCCTGAAGTAATCCTAGTTTTGCCATTTATTTGCATTGGACTCGTTTACTTTGCAAGTAATCGCTGGGAAACTCGCACAGATAAGAGTCCTGTCTGCTCTGTGTGCTGGCTGCCGCAGCTCCAGGGTCCTAGTGCCCGCCTGCTGCCTGATGTAGCAGAGCTGAGATTGTTCTCAGTCTGCTCATTCCCTGTGCATAGACATCTATATCTATGCACAGGGATGAGCAGAGAGGACATCGCGTTTTGGACTGCGTCGGACTGAAGAGGATTTTTTTAATTAAAGATGGAGTCCCTAATGGCTTTTTTTTTTATTTCTAATAAAAAATTTTCTCTGTGTTGTGTTTTTTTTAAAACAATTTAATAGAAATTCATGGCGATCATATCTAATATTGGCGTGACCGCCATAAATTTCGGGCTTAGGGCCAGCTGATAATACAAAGCTGGCCCTAACCTCTTTATTACCCAGCGTGCCACCGCCACCAGGGCCGCTGGAAGAGCGGGGTTCAGCGCCAGAGGATGGCGCTTCAATGAACGCGCCATCTTCTGGGGCGGCTGCGGGCTGCAATTTGCAGCGGGGGGTGCCCAGAAAGCTTGGGCATCCCTGCGTTGCGGATTCCAGCCCCCAGCTGCTTAGCTGTACCTGGCTAGACATAGAAATGGCGCTGAGCCCCACTCATTTTTTTTTAAATTATTTCATGAAATTCTGAGATTCTGACTCTGAGACTCTGACTCTGAGACTCTGACTCTGACTCTGAGACTCTGACTCTGAGACAATAACTCTGAGACTCTGACTCTGAGACTCTGACTCTGACTCTGAGACTCTGACTCTGAGACTCTGACTCTGACTCTGAGACTCTGACTCTGACTCTGAGACTCTGACTCTGAGACTCTGACTCTGAGATTCTGACTCTGAGACTCTGACTCTGAGACACTGACTCTGAGACTCTGACTCTGAGACTCTGACTCTGAGACTCTGACTCTGAGACTCTGACTCTGACTCTGAGACTCTGACTCTGAGACTCTGACTCTGAGATTCTGACTCTGAGACTCTGACTCTGAGACACTGACTCTGAGACTCTGACTCTGAGACTCTGACTCTGACTCTGAGACTCTGACTCTGACTCTGAGACTCTGACTCTGAGACTCTGACTCTGACTCTGAGACTCTGACTCTGAGACTCTGACTCTGAGATTCTGACTCTGAGACTCTGAGACTCTGACACTGACTCTGAGACTCTGAGACTCTGACTCTGAGACTCTGAGTCTGACTCTGAGACTCTGACTCTGACTCTGAGACTCTGACTCTGAGACTCTGAGTCTGACTCTGAGACTCTGACTCTGACTCTGAGACTCTGACTCTGAGACTCTGACTCTGACTCTGAGACTCTGACTCTCAGACTCTGACTCTGAAATTCATGAAATAATAAAAAAAAAATGCATGGGGATCCGCGCAATTTCTATGTCTAGCCAGGTACAGCTAAGCAGCTGGGGGCTGGAATCCGCAGCGCAGGGATGCCCAAGCTTTCTGGGCACCCCCCGCTGCAAATTGCAGCCTGCAGCCACCCCAGAAGATGGCACATTCATTGAAGCGCCATCCTCTGGCGCTGAACCCCGCTCTTCCAGCGGCCCTGGTGGCGGTGGGACGCTGGATAATAAAGGGGTTAATACCAGCTTTGTTATACAAGCTGGTATTAAGCCCGAGATTCTTAATGTCAGGCCACGTTTGACCCAGCCACTAAGAATCTCCAATAAAGGGTTAAAAAAACACAACACAGAGAAAAATTTTTATTTGAAATAAAAAAAAAAGCCATTAGGGACTCCATCTTTAATTAAAAAAATCCTCTTCCGTCCGACGTAGTCCAAAACGCGATGTCCTCTCTGCTACATCCCCTGTGCATAGATATAGATGTCTATGCACAGGGAATGAGCAGACTGAGAACAATCTCAGCTCTGCTACATCATGTCTGTGAGCAGGCGGGCTCTAGGACCCTGGAGCTGCACAGAGAAGACAGCTGGACTCGGCTTGCAATGTAACAGCAGTTACTTTGCGAGTTTCCCTGCTATCACTGGCACAGTAGTCGAGTCTAATGCAAGACAATAGCAATCCTAGTTTTGTCAGCGTTTGCCATTGATTTGCATTGGACTCGTTTGAGTAAACACTGGGAAACTCGCAGAGTACCGAGTCCTGCGAGTCCCTTACTACTCGCCGAGTAACGAGTCCTAGCAAGTAGATTCGCCCATTCCTACTTGAGAGACAATAAGATCCCTTACTCCTGGGGATTTCCAGTGAAAGCGCTTTTCACGTTCGAGGAAACTTGCTACGTCTTCCATTCACTCAAAAAATTAGATCTTGCCTTGAGGTAGTGGAAGCTTATTAAACAACCTGAGTGTAATCACCAGCAGTCCGGGCGGGAACCCCAAAAACGGAAGATACCCATTGAGTGGAGACCTGCTAAGTGACATTGATGGATTATCTTTACTTTCATTGCTGATTGGCCAATGTTTTTCTACTTGGCCTTGGTCTGCGGGACGAGTCCTGCTGACTTTCCTTTTCCACCTGCAGCATATTCCCTGTGCCCAGCCACACGGCTCCTGTGGGAATATAGCGCTGGTCTGACCCCCAATGTAGAGATGTCTCTGCCTACCTAGTTCTCTTGTTTGTATGTCATTGTTTGTTTGCCTGTTTGTTGTCTGTTCTCTCTCCCCTTAATAGGTCTGCCCACCTCCGTCCTGAAGATACCCAGCAGACTGATGTTTCGGAATGGTTGCCATTTTTTTCCACCATGACTGTTAAGATTGTCTCGTTAAAAGTAAATGGACTAAACTCCCCATTTAAGCAAGAATTACATTTACTTAGGGAAAATAATTTCAGAGTTTGCCACAAATTGTTTCCCACTGTCTTTTTCTCTAATAGCCAAGGAAAAAAGAGATGGCACTCACCGGGATGAATTGCTACGGTGCTTTATTTACAGGTTCATTAGAACATTGTGCAGGGAGGGGGCACCCCCTCCCTGCACGATGTTCTAATGAACCTGTAAATAAAGCACCGCAGCAATTCATCCCAGTGAGTGCCATCTCTTTTTCCCTTGGTTTTCATCATACTTGATCTGTGGATTGAGCACCAAAAGGGAATTTGCATCTATAACGGACATTAACGCCAGTCTCTGCTGAAACAGGCTTTTTGAATCAGTCTTGGTGCTCTTTTTCTCCTGGTATATTCGTTTTTCTCTAATAGCTCCTCCAAGTCGGCCGGGGTCTGTATGTTTGTTAAAAATACTATTGGTTTTCAACCGATCAGTGAAGATATAGACACAGAGGGGAGATACATTATTTTGACCTGTTTGATCGAGGGGATGCAATATAATATTGGCAACTTATATGCCCCAAACATAGCACCTATAAAATTTCTTAGGTCCGCGTTGAAAAAGTTGGGAGATGGTTTACAAGGTGGGACCATTATTTGTGGGGATTTCAATGTTATTGCATCGCTGGACCTTGATTGTATAGCTGGTACGGGAGGAAGAAGGAGAGACATTAGTAGATTATGTAGAGAACTCCATCTCCACGACATCTGGAGGTATTTACATGCTGCAAAGAAGGACTACTCACACTATTCCTTTAGACATAAATCCTATTCTAGGATCGATTTCTTTCTCTTTAATAGTACCCAACTTCCTCACTGTGTATCGGCGAGTCTGGGTCATATTGCATGGTCAAATCATGCGCCAGTGTGTTTGGAGATCTCTGCAGGATGCGTTCCCTGGGTTCCGTGGCAGTGGCGTCTAAACCCGAGTCTTCTATTGCACCGGGACGTGAGCCAAGAATTAGATGGAAATCTCCTGTAATATTTCCACTTAAATGATAACGGAGAGGTTAGTGACGAGTCCTTATGGGAAGCCCACAAGGCATACACCAGAGGCCAACTTATTAGAACTGCCTCTCAAATTAAAAAGGAGAGAGACCGTATGAGATTCTCCATCTTGAGTTCTCTGTCCCAGCTGGAACAACTTAAGAAACAGGCTCCCTCTAGTACTATTTCTTAACAAATATTTTCAGTCCGCACTCGCTTAAGGTAATTTCTCTTAAGGCTCCGTCACACCTGGTGACGGGGCTGGAGATGTCGGCGGCGACTGGCGGGATTGGCGTCCCGCCAGCGTCGCCGTCATCTATTTACATTGGGCGACATCTCCAGCCCCGCGTCGGTGAGCTGACAGGCGGCATCGCCGCCAGGGTGTCTGAAAACCCCAGTGGCGATGCAGGACAATGGGCTCCCACCGCCTGTTAGGTCGCCGGCGGCCGGTTACATGGGGCGATGTTTACACATCGCCCCAGATCGGTTGCCTGGTTTCAGAGCACTGCTTTGAAATTAGGCGACCTCCCGGCGGCGCTGACATCGCCCCTTTACATGAGGCGACGTAGGGGGCGATGTCACCGCCGATAGGCCACGCCCCTACGTTGCCGATGTAATTGGCGGCGATGTCGCCACGTGTAACGGGGCCTTTAGAGCAACATGAGAAAAGCATGAGAAAATGTAAAACTTCCTTTTATGCGAGCGGGGATAAAGCAGGTCTCCTCCTGGCTCGATGGGTTAAGAATAGGGAGGTGTTGGTGTGGCACCCTGTACCAGGTCACCACAGACTTCCTTGGGACACTGAAGGATTTCTCACAGCGAGTAAACCCACTCACACACAACACCTTCCACTCCAGGCCTGTAGGGGGAGCTTAACTGGCTGCCTTAAGCCAGATCCCCTATAAATACGGGTTCTGGAGGGAAAACAGCAGGGTGTGCAGTCACTAGAGAACTGTGAAGAACTTAGTGAGCTGAACTGGTACTGGAGCCGTGCTAGGCCCATGCCAGTAACCACCTGAGACAGTGGTAGACCCGCAGAGTAGGGGTCGAAGGCAGAGGAGAGAGCCGTGCTACAGCAGGGGGCAGAGGAGTCATACCGACTCACCCCATCAGAGTTCCGGTCACTGGGTCCAAGCTGCAGGGAGAGAAAGAATAAGCCCAGCAGAGAATCCAGCACTACAAGGAGGTTTAGCTTTCAGGGCACCCGCAGCACCAACAGTTGAGAGCCAGGGACCATGACGAACGTTTAGCAGGATCCCAAAAGAACGCCCTCAGTGCAGCAACCCGGGTGTGGAGTGAGAAACAGAGAGAAGTAAAGGTCCGGTTAGGTTTCAAGCCTGCCAGACTCCAAACAGAGGAACTGAAACAAGGAGGCCTACAACCCTACTCGCTGTGGAGATCCCAAAGTGTTTCCCTCAACTCCTGACGAGCGTACCCATACAGAACACCAGTAAAGGTACCAAAAGACTTCTATGTGTGCGTGTCCCTCCTTCCATCTGCACCACACTGACTGTGCTCCCCTACGCTCACCTTGCGCAGAAACGACTGTGCTGCCCTATTACTCCATTACAACCTACAGCTTCGGGGACCCCGCTCGCCCCGTAGGGAGCAATTACATCTTGCTGCCGCCCATCACCCCGGAGGCCTCAGCAGTGCCGGTGTCATCACCGGAACCTACAGGTGGCATCACGACTTCACAAATTTTTATTATTTTCTTTCCTTTTCCCCATTTTTCATCTGCAATCTTCCTTGGGCCCATGGCCTCAGGCACCGCTGCCCATTACATCCCGCCCTTCCAGACTACACCTGAGAGATCCGAGTAGCCCCAGGGCCTGGGCAGGACATTGGCCCGTATAGATAAGCTACGTGATCAAAAGGGAGCTGAACTCAGGAATTCGATTGCAATTGCGGAGGCCTTTGGGGAATATTATGCCGGTTTATATCATTTAAAAGATTCCCCTACAAATCCCTCCCCGACTCCTGACCTTATTAACTCTTTTCTGGACACGGTCTCTTTGCCAAGACTTTCCCAAGATCAACTCGACTCCCTTAATAGGCCCTTTAAGGTGGCTGAAATTGTACAAACTATTAAGACAACTAAGCTGTATTCGGCTCTTGGTCCCGATGGTTTCTCTAATGATTACTACAGGACATTCTCTCATATTCTTGCCCCTTATCGGCTGAGAACCTTCTCACAATGGCAGAGGATCAGTTCTATTTCAGCCTCAGCCCTTCAAGCTACTATATCACAATTCCCAAACCGGGAAAGCCAAAAGATGATCCAGGAAGCTACCGTCCAATATCTCTTTTAAATTGTGACGTGAAAATTTTCTAAAAGGTTTTGGCAAATAGACTTAATAGTGTTAACCCCTTACTGGTCCACCCAGATCAAGTAAAGTTTGTATTGGGCAGACAGGCGGCCGACGGAACTAGGCGTATGCTGGAAATTCTGGGAGTCTTGGAGGGGGCAGGGGGTCCCCGGTGCATTCCTGTCATTGGATGCTGAAAAAGCGTTTGATAGGGTGCACTGGGGATACCTCACCGCTGTCCGGAATAGGTTTGGAGTTTCAGGCTCGATTCTGATGGCAATAATGTCTTTGTATTCAAATCCAGGTGCGTGGGTGTTGTCGGCCGATTTCCTGTATTCTCCCTTTCAAATAACAAATGGCACACGACAGGGCTGCCCTCTCTCCCCGATTATCTTTTCCTTAGCTATAGAACCCTTCGCTGACTCTATTCGCACTACTAGTAACATCACTGGGGTCCTGATAGGAGCTCAACATCATATTATCAGTCTATATGCAGACGATATTGTTATTACCTGTACAAATGTAGACACTTCCTTGAAAGAGATAATGGCAGTTCTCCATAAGTTCTCTTTAGTCTCTATGTATAAATTGAACGCTAGTAAATTACTGATTTTCCCTGTTTCGGTCCCAGTGATGGTTCAGGAGCGGTTGGAGAGAGAGTTTCCCTTTTCTTGGAGACTCGAGGGGATCTCTTACTTGGAAATAGTCCTGGTCGGGTCACAGAGTTTAGTCTCTACCAACCTAGCTAAACGTTCCTCTGCGATATCTTCAGAATTACCTAAACATCCCCTACCCAACATGTCATGGGTTGCCCGTATTCAGGCCTACAAAATGTTTATTCTGCCTAAAATCCTATTTATGTTCAGAGCCCTCCCGATAAGTGTTCCCTCCAAATACCTCTCCAGACTTCAGACACTTACCAACAGATATATCTGGGCTAATAAAAAATCTAGAGTTGCAGGCAAGATCATGTTTCTCCCCTTCTCTGAGGGTGGCATGGGTGTCCCTAATATTGCTAATTATCATAGGGCGTCTGTTTTAGAGGCGGCTAAGAAATGGTGGTCTCCTCCACAAGCAGACCTTGGCTGGTTGCAGATAGAGTCAAGTCTCATCCCAGGCTTGTCTCTTAGGCACCTCTTGGAGGCTGAGTCACTGGGACCAACGGATTTTTCTCCCCCTGTTTTAACTATGAAAACTACACTGGATATGTGGCATAGATGGGCACGTCCATGGATAGCACTCCCGGCTGGGATGATAGGAGTGAGGGCTTTGACCTTCCATATTCCTTGTTTGAACCTCCGCCCTTGGCTGGAGGTGGGAGTCTCAATGCTGGGTGATTTGATGAGAGGCGGAACTTTTCCCCATTTCGCGTCCCTCTGCCCTGAGATTCCTGATATAGAGAATACGGGGTATCAGTTGCTTCAGGTCAAACATTTCCTCTATTCTATAGGAAAACTCCACATCCCGATCCTCCCTACTTGTCCTTCTCCTTATCAAAATATACTTAGTGTCGGACCCTTATAACTACAGAGGCCTCTCGTTCATTCACAAAGAACTAAATAAATTGGCCTTCCAGGGTAGTCCCGCATACATGTCTAGCTAGGAAGCTGATTTTAAGTTTAAAGCCTCGGATGAGGATTGGTGGGAGGGGTTAAAGATAGCTAAATCGGGCATCTAAATGTATTAACCATCAGGAAGCATTGAAGAAAGTCCATCTTAGGGTGCTTTCACACTAGCGTTTTTTTCAAATCGCGGCAGATGCGGTGAAAAAAACGCATCTGCCGCGATTAACGCATAACCGCGACACTTGCGGTACACTTGCGGCAAGCCCCGCAGTCAGCAGCGTTTTTTTTCGCGACCGCACCTGCCGCAAGTGCCGAAACCGCACTTGCCGCACCTGCCGCACCCTTACCGCAAGCCCCATAGACATTGCATGGGGCTTGCCGCAAGTGTGCCGCAAGAGTCGCGGTTATGCGTTAATCGCGGCAGATGCGGTTTTTTCATCGCATCTGCCGCAATTTGAAAAAACTGCTGATGTGAAAGGGGCCTTAGGTGGTATTACTCCCCGTCCTGACTGGCTAGATTCTGTGAGGATATTTCCCCTGTGTGCTGGAGACAATGTGGTGATGTAGGCTCCTTGGCCCATATGTGGTGGGGGTGTCCTAAATTAATACCCTTCTGGCTTGATGCCGCAAACTTACTCAAAACAATTACGGGATTGGACTTACATTTTTCTCTACAGTTGGCCAGTCTTAATATTGGTCTGGTTGAGGTACACCAAGACTTCCACTCAATCATTTCCAATGTGTTAACAGCTTCCCGACTAAGTATAGCTGCTAAATGGAAATCACAGGCCCCTCCATCGTTAAGTGAGGTTGTAGGCAGACTCAATACTATCTTTCATTATGAATACTGGCTATCACTAAACTCGGCCCGCAGGGATAAAGTGCTCTATAACTGGCTTGGATGGTCTTCTCATCCTCTAGCTGAACCAATAAGGTAATATGATTTATACTATTACTGGGGATTTGGTATAGTTATTTGTTTTCAGATGTTGGATATTTTTTCTGGGTAATCTTCACTCCTTTCCTGTCCCCCCCCACCCTACCCCCTTTCTTATCCCTATGTTTTTATTGATGCATGATGCCTGTGACGGCAGCTGTCACAGGTTGTTTATTATTGTAACCTTTTATGTCTGGTAATGCTTACTATTACCTGTGTTTGATGTCTTTTCAACTTAATTCAATAAATAAAAAATTATTGGAGAAAAAAAAAGAACTGTAATTAGTGTCCTCAGAATAACTGCTGCTGAAGAGTTGGACCTGATAATTAGGTGGTTAGGAGCACAATCCACTGAGCGGGTCAAGAGACTCAGATCTGTCCATATCTGCAATCCAGCGGCTGGTCTCATGGCTGCATGGTAAAGACTAGAACAATGCTTTGGCAGTCCTGAAGCCATAGAAAATGCACAGTTCAAGAGACTACAGGGTTTTCCTAAAATATCTAGTAAGGACAGTTCAAAATTCCAAGAGCTCAGTGACCTACTGTTAGAGCTCCAGCTGGCCAAGACAGACACTCACCTAACTGGCCTCAGCTACCTGAACACTGCTTTTGGGGTGAACCCCATAGTTTCCAAGCTGCAATCAAGTCTCCTTTCCTCCGTTCTCATTCTGCTGCAATTTTATCAAAGTCTTTTTCTATGCAGAATTCAACACCTCAGATTCCTATGTCACAAGGACAACGACATACACAACAAGGTCATAGATTACCAGATGAAGGCACATGTCTTCAGCATTCACCAGCTGTGATGAAAGCACAGGAAGGTGAGAGAGAGTACAGATCTGACGCACGTTAATTTTTATAGAGGAACGTCTATGTAACGCAGGGGTGGGGAACTCCAGTCCTCGAGGGCCGCAATCAGTGCAGGTTTTCACGATTTCCTTCGTATTGCACAGGGATTGGAATCATCACCAGTGCAAGTGATTATGTTATCACCTGTGCAATACTAAGGAAATCCTGAAAACATGCACTGTTTGCGGCCCTCGAGGACTGGAGTTCCCCACCCCTGATGTAACGAATGGCTCAAATTTTAGCCACAAGTGAAGAGGCAATCGATCTGCCCTCTACGACACCGGAAATGCTGTCTGTATCAAACCTCAGACTTCACAAGATCATCTCCAAGAGTGAAGACGTAATGAAAGCATTTCAATTTGAGGACTATGCTATACCTGCAGTAGCCGATCTGAAAACCTAAGAAATGGGCAACAAGGTACATTGTGTTTTTTTCCTGGGTAGCATAAACAGTACTCCAAAACCTACACACTCCGTACAAAGGCTGGAAGAGTGTGCTGCATTGTTAGCAGTAGAAACTGCCAAAGTCATTCCTGAGCAGTGGCACATCTCCACTGGCCTGTGCCCAACTGATCGAGAAACAGGATTAGTGTCTGCGTCTAACATTAGTGACAACACAGGGCTGTTGTCTCCATGTTGTCTAAACAAGGATCCTCATTTTATTGATGCCAGTGATGAGGCCAGGGAAAGGAGTACTCAGACACTGGGCCTGAATCAATGGTGTTTAACTGGGAGTATCATGGCTGGTCGGGCTGCCTGTTCCGTGCCCTGGTTATCATTTGTTAGATGGGATGGTGGGGGAGGGAATATTTACAAGGAACGTGACGCCACCTGTGGATCCCGGTAATATAGATACCGGCGCTGCAAGCCGGCCGCTGTGGTGATGGTGGGTGCAGCAGAGAGTGGTACAGCTCCTCACAGGAGGAGCTTTTACCTCAGGGCAGTTGGGATGGAGGATGATGAGGGGGATGAGGGGAGTAGTTGTTGCAGTTCTTACCCCTCTGGTGGGATGCTGGTGTTGGTGCTGCAGCCCTCCGGTTACCGGCGAGAAGAATCACAGAGACTAATTTCAACTCCAACTCTTGTTTCCTGGGTACCGGCAGATGGTAAACGTTACACGGTACAGTCTGGTTTACTCGGTGTCTGTTGCCAGTTCAGGGTCCCCCTTATGGAATCTCTAGATGTTCCTTCACAAGTCTTTCGAGGTCTAATGAACTCTGTCTCTACCACCTTCACATCGCTCTCCCGCCAGTCCTACGGTCTGTAACTAGCCAATCAGGTTGGTCCCTTACCGGTACGGATGGGAGCAGCAGGAGCGCACAATTTCTCCCGCCACCGGAATTCAGTCCACAACCTCTAGTGTCCTCAACTGGTTTCAGTCCTGAGGGGTGAGATGTCCTTGTGGCGCTAATGGCAACTTGATTACTATGGGCCTGCAGCTCGTCGGTCTGCGGTCAGAGGTGAACTGCTGACCGCTTCGGCTTCCCGTGTTGCCGGTGTTTTCCCCCAGCGTGACCAGCCAGCTCCAACAAGTCCTGGTCCATTGCCTTCTGTCCTGGGTCCCCACTTAAAGATGGGGATCCCTCCTGTCAGCGGTACTGCCAGGCCTGTCCTTCCTGACTACCTTCCCAGCACTGTCTGAGGTAAACTGTTACTCACTCTCACTACTCTAGCCTAGGCTCCACCCCCTTTTGGGACCTACTAAATAACCAGTCCCCCCCCTCTATTCTAGAGTAGCCTAGTCCTAGGTGTTGTGTGTGTAAAACCAGACTCCATAGGTGAAACCCTGAACTGCCAACTTACAGACATACCACATTTGTTGCTAAAGTGCAATACCTCCCTGTGGCGCCTAGCCAGAGGGGCGCCACACAAGCAATGCATGTGAGCTTGAGAAACTTGAGTCTGACAAACAGCTCACTTGACATGTACATCAGTGGGACCAAGGTTGATGGTGAGGCTTTATCGCTTTGGATGCATCTCGAGCTGGTAATTCATCATGCAGGAAATTACTCTTCTGATGTATATATCTCAGCACTTAATTGGAGAAAGCATCACAAGTACAAGGACATTACTACTGTCCTCATATTGAAAAGGGAAAGTAAAATCAGAGAAAATAAAGAAATAAGAAAAATAATAAGTGTCCTCGACACAAATTAGGCTTTCCAGCCTTTAGGTGGTCGGCACTGCAGATAATCTCTGAGAGATTAGAGTTATGGCAGTAAAGATGTTTTACTCCTCCAAATCAGGGCTGGTTCTCAGGGGATGATGAGAAAGTAGTAGCAATGATGGGTGCAGAGCAGCAGAGCAATAAACAGCAGGAAACAGTCTTTTTGCTTTACCTTTTACTGAGGATTGTTGCAGCAAGTTCAAGGTTACAAGCACAACCAGGTTCGTGGTCCGGCCAGTCTGGGAAGAACTGCAGTCTGCTCTGCTAGGTGAGATATAGTGGCCTGCCTGCTGACTTGGACTTGTCCTTGCTAAGGTTTCTAGTTGCCTTTCATCTTTCCTGTACTTCCTCAGTTTGCTGTGGGTTACAGCCAGCCAGGTAAGTAATATGGGCCCTGTGAGTAGCTGTATCTACCAACAGTTCTCTGTCCCTCTGTATTACTGAGCCCCAAAAGGTCCCACTTATGTGGCTACTGGGCATAAACCCCAGCAGCCTCTAATTTCTGTTGCTAGACCTTGAAAGTCTAGCAACCTAGAGGCTGGAACCCTGTCCTGCAGCTGGTCCTTCAGAGTGGCATCCTGGCCCTCCTCTGACTGAATCTCTCCTCTTGCCTATTTCAGTCTTTCTATCCTAACCCCTCACTCCAACGAGAAGCTGGGACCTGCCCCAAATAGGGACTTTTCAGTTCCCAGCTTCCTGATTGAAGTTTGGGTTGTTTTGGATGGTTCAGACATCCCGCAGAGGGAGCCCCAGACATGGCATTACAAACGATGTACATGAAATACCATCTGCGGCAGCCAGACCGCAGGGGCGCCTCAAAAGCATAAATGTTCTGCACAAAAAACTCTCAAATTACCCACAGGAAAAGTAGACAAATATGGAGATTTGAAATATGTACTGCATGTCAGTTTATGCTGAATGTAAAAGAAGCACAGTGGGCATGACATTTCTATAAGTCCCATCCGTTTTTGACACTTCGAAAATACACTGCATCAAAAAGTCACCAAAAAAATCATCGTGAGCGCAAAGCCTAAAAATACCTAAATAATTACCTGTATGTCCTTTTGGCTCATCAGATGAAAATTCTTTGTATTGAAGGGAACTTTTGTTTTAGCAAAATCTACTATATAATTGCCGTAGGCAAAATCGTGTCGGACCCCGAAATCGCCGTGGCTATGTCACTATGTGACGTCACCACGCGCGAGCAATGGCCGCGAAGCGGCCATTGCGAGTCGCTGTCCGAAAATAGAACCAGAGGCTCGGCCACAAACTTAGTGATTTACCGCTGAGGTAGCGCGAGCAATGGCCGCGAGGCCATTGCGAGTCGCTACCTCAGCTGCCGCACCTGCCGCAAGTCCCACTATACTTTCAATGGGGATTCATTGCGAGGCGCTGTGTAGCGCGAGCAATGGCCGCGAGGCCATTGCGAGTCGCTACCTCAGCCGCCGCACCTGCCGCAAGTCCCCCTATACTTTGTATGGGGATCCATTGCGAGTCGCTGTGTAGCGCGAGCAATGGCCGCGAGGCCATTGCGAGTCGCTACCTCAGCTGCCGCACCTGCCGCAAGTCCCACTATACTTTCAATGGGGATTCATTGCGAGTCGCTGTGTAGCGCGAGGTTGCGGTAATCCCCATAGAAAGTATAGGGCGAGTTGCTACTTTGTGTTCTAAGACCCTTACAACATAATAGTTCAATTTTCCTTAAATGATATCAACCATACAAATATATGTAGTTGGTGTAAAGATGTAATTGGAATAATTGGATTATTATTTGAAAATCTTAAAATAAATTTAAAAATAATCTAGACACCCGATGCATTTGCATCGGGCTCACAGCTAGTATGTTTATAATTAGACAATTTACTGCTATTTTCAAGAATAGGATATTATACTGTATATTATACGAGCACTGTGGTTAGTAAGCATCACTGAGGCAAACAGTTATGTTGGTGAATATTATTCTTTCTGCAATATTTTTTTCCCCTATTTTATATTTTTGCAATTCTGTCCTACAAAATTAATCTCAGTAAAAGAGCATTGGCTCTGAGTGCTCAATTCTCATGCCAATTTTGCATGTGACCTTGGAAAAGTCAGTATCAACCTATGCTCCAGGCACCAAAATATTATATTGGATAAAATAAATGTGTCTGAAAATTTTACGTGCTGCACTTGGAAAGCAAGAAGACAACAGGAATTTTATTCAAGAACAAATTCATCTTGGATAAATATAAAGCAAGGGGGCATATGGGTCAGGTCAAGTCAAAGCTGATGCCTCCTGTAATAAAATAAATGTATTTTACCTATTTCCAGTTACTGTCCAAAGCAGAATAGAAAAAAGGAAATACATATGAAAGTAACTGAATGAGCAAAGATATCAGAAATTCATCAAGGACACATGAACCTGACCTCTTGAATATAAATCTGGGTTTGATTATGTCTTTTTTTAAACATCCCAGAAGCTTTAGATTTGTTTTGAACTTCACTTGTTCCATATTTCCAGCTTTCCTAATTGCCTCTGTCAGGTGTTGTAGCTCTGCTGCAGATTAGTTGCAGTACCTGAGTATGGCCAAGAGGGTTCGCTAGCAGAGGTGTATATTCTCTTATGGCGGGAGACACCCTATGCAAGATGCATGCAAGATACTCGCGTGAGTCTCGCATGACTCACCTGGCATGGCCGTCATCGCTCTGGACGGGAGTGCGTCAGCTGCATGTGTTTCTGTGGAGCTGACGTGCTCCATCCAGAGAGTCGGCGGCTGTGCCAGGTGAGTCATGTGAGACTCATGCAAGTATATCGCATGCATCTCGGACAGTGTGTCTCTGGTCTATGCAAGAGAATCAGCCCAATTATGTTAATGACACTTGGTTCAAACTCTGATCAGAGTTTGATCCAAGGGACATTTACTGTGATCTGATTCTCTCACATCAGGAATCAGAGCACACCTGAGGAGAAGATAGAGAACTTAATTTCTCTATCTTTTCCATTGTTTGTGTCAGCGAATCTCTGAGTCCAGTCCTATGAGTTCCACACACCCATAGGCTTGAATGGGTGTGTGACTAGATGCACTCACAGCATGCTGCAATTTTTTTCTCATGCTGAATTGGCATGAGAGAAAAAGCATAAGTTGTCATTGCCCATAGTAAAACATTAGGCTGAGTGCTATCCAGCAAAACATCAGATAACACTCATTCATGTTATACGCTTGTGTGAGCAAGCTCATACACTGAGAATTGAACAGTGTCTATTTAGCCATATTGGGAGTTTGGTGCCCCACTGGTCAGTGTGCCACAGTAGGGGTACTGCACCCATAACAGAGTGTGCAGTATTCCTGCCATTGGGGAGTGTAAAGTCAACCTGAGCCTCTTATCCCAGCATCCATACACCTAACATAGGGGACCAATTGGCCACCCGTTACCAGGGTAACCGGCCCCGGTGGGTAGAAGGAGTGGGAAAAACGCACAGACAGTGAGTGAGACAGCGAGCAGTCTAGTCTCAGGGACGAAGCAAGGAACAAGTCCTAGAGGGACATGTTGCGCCCAGGCTCTGGGGTACTCGGGTGTCAGGCTCCGAGGGCTTCAGCGTTGTCACGGGGAATTGCAGCCACGCCTGACCCTGTGTCCTGGGCCTATCTTTCAAAAAGGGGTTATATTTACAGGGGACTATGTACAAAGTTTGTTGTTGTGATGCCACCTGTAGTTTCTGATGAGATGGACCAGCGCCGCCACAGCCCGCCGGAGGTAGATGGTATCGCGGCTGAGATGGTGAAGTCCTCCACAGGTAGGACTGGACCTCCGGGGCAGCGTTGTGAGAAGGGAATAGCTTGGAGTGGGGATGGAGGTGGTATAGAGAGTGCTGGAGCAGTCTATGAGGGGCACTGGAGACGGAGAAGAATGACACACGCACACGGCAAAGTCTCGTTTACCTTTTACTGATGGTATGCAGGTAAAGACGTCCAGTGCACTGACGCGTGACCAGGTTACACAGTGGGTCCCCACAACAAGTGGGTATAAGGCCTCCTCTGTTTCTTTGTAGTGATTGAAGCACAGCCTGCATGCAGCCAGACTTGTTTCCTTTCTCTTCCTGACTCTGGTGACTGTCTCTCCTCCTGTGTGGTCTCTGGTATACCTTCTTTGATCACTGTGGTGTTATACTGCTGTGTCTGGCTCCCTCTCTTGACCCACATAGGAAACCGGGTAGCTGTGGCCCTATAGTATCCCACAGGTGCGGATCCCCAATATCCGGTGCTTTTTTGGGTGAACTTCCTCAAGTTCTTCCTAACTCCCTCTTGGCTATTTGATCCTTGCCTTCAGTCCCACTTAGGCTTGCGGGACGTAGAAGGGCCACTCCAGGTCTCTGGTTCAGGCCTAACCGCGGCACCGACCACCAGGACGTCTTCACAGCTCTCCTAGCATCTGCACACTTTGACTAACTCTTCCCCCAGCAGCAGTATTTATAGGGAATTTTGCCTAAGGTCAGCAAGTGGTGCTCCCCATACTGTGTCGGGGTGGAAGGTGTTGCATGTAGTAGGCAGTGGCGTAACAACCGCGGTCGCAGCGGTCGTGACTGCGACCGGGCCCGCCCCCAAGGGGGGCCCACACCACCCCGGGGGGCCCCGGAACCCGTGCTGGCAGCCGGCCGCCGCGACCGCGATAGCGCCGGCCGGAGAGGAGGGAGGACGGGAAGTGAGAGAAAGCTCACTTCCTGCTGCTGTGCCCGCCCCTCCTCTCCTCCTCACTGCGGACCACGGGACAGAGGAGTGTGCGCTGGTAAGTGTGAATGCCAGCGGACAAACACCGCTAGCACCCTTCCCCCCGGGTACTCTGACAGCACCCCCCACCGGTCACCACATGGGGGGCCCGGAGACTGATCTGAGGGGCCCTCAGCCTGCCTCCACTGTTAACCCCCTCAGCCTGCCTCCACTGTTAACCCCCTCAGCCTGCCTCCACTGTTAATCCCCTCAGCCTGCCTCCACTGTTAACCCCCTCAGCCTGCCTCCACTGTTAACTCCCCTCAGCCTGCCTCCACTGTTAACCCCCCTCAGCCTGCCTCCACTGTTAACCCCCTCAGCCTGCCTCCACTGTTAACCCCCTCAGCCTGCTCTCCACTGTTAACCCCCTCAGCCTGCTCTCCACTGTTAACCCCCTCCGCCTGCCCTCCAGTGTTAACCCCCTCCGCCTGCCCTCCAGTGTTAACCCCCTCCGCCTGCCCTCCACTGTGCACACTCTCTCTCCTACCATGCGCTGTTTGTCTGTGCGCTCTTTTCTCCCTTTGTATGCTCTGTCTCCCTTTGTGCACTCTGTCTCACTCCATGAGCTCTCTCTGCCCCCCTTGTGATCTCTTTCCCTCCATGCATGCTCTGCCCCCCTTTGTGTTCTCTCTCTCCATGCACTCTCTCTCCCTCCGTGCACTCTCTTCATCCATGTGCTCTCTACATCTGTGCGCTCTGTTCTTACTGTGCTCTTTCTGCCCCACTGTGTGTTCTCTTCCCTCACCCCTCTCTCTGCCCCCCCCCATGCGCTCTCTCCCTCTGTGCACTCTCTCCCACTCTCTGTGCCCACCAGTGCCCTCTTTCTGCCTCACCATGCCCTCTCTGCCCCCCATTGTCTTTGCCCACTGTGTGCTCCTTGGCCTCCAGTGCTTTTTCTGCTCCCTGGGACTTATTGTGAACACAACAAGCAAGCAGTAGCTAGCAGGTGAGGGGGGGCCCCTGGCAGTGCCAAAAGTGTGTGTGTGCCAGGCTGCCACCACCACCAGCTACAGTGTGTGACTGGCAGCAGGTGAGGGGAGCCCCGGGGCAGTGCCAATCTGTGCCAGTGCCAGGCTGCTGCCAGCTAGGGTGTGTGAGAAGCAGGTGATGGGAGCTCTGCAGCAGCATGCTGGCAGGCAGTGCCAGTGTGTGCCAGCCAGTGCCAGGGTGTGTGACCAGTAGGTGACTGACTAGGGCTAGCCTGGGCTAGGGACACATTTGCGGCAGGGCACTGCAGATCCTGATCCGGTTTTGAGCAGTAAAAGTGCTCAAAACCAGATCAGGAACCGCAGCACATAAGAGCCCATTATGGTAACCTGATTGCACTACATGTAGTCCCGTTACCGGTTCCGGTTTCGTTGCCTGTGTGAAAAATCATGCAGGCAACGTTTTTCGGAGCGGTAACTCTGGCGCAGCAGAATTCCTATAATGGGCTCCTACGGGAGCCCATGTGGCTGCCGCAAGGCATATGTGAATGCCTGTGGCAGCCATATGCTTTGCTCATCCCTGCTGCGGCACATTCAGTGCAATCCGGTTGCCGGATTCCGGCTTAGGGACACAAAATGTGTCCAAATTGTGTGTGAATGCAATTGCGATCACTGCATCTGGATGTGGATGCGGTAACCGCAATTGCACTTCCAAGTGTGACCCTAACCTAGCACAGTGGCACTGGTCTAGCTGGTGGTGCTGGGCACAAAAGATTTGTGACTGAGAAGAAGACTGTATTGTGCCTTCCTGCTCGTCCCAGCAGCACAAGACACTTGCTGGTAACGCTTGCTGGTAACGCTATCCGCTGCAGCTGAATTTGCTCAGCATTTAGCGATGCCGTCAAATGTCCCAGACCCTCCAAGTGTGACCCATGGCTTATCTATATATATAAATATATATATTCCTTGTATGCTATCTCCAATAGTGCATTAAATGAAGGTTAGTGAGGGTAGTGAATGTAAAATGTTTGGTTTTAGGTCTGAATTTAATTATGGGTCTCAAGTATATTATATTGTTTTATCTTGCATTTTATACTGTGTCTGGTTCTTATGTTTGCCTTTTTTTCAGTCTCTTCAACCTTAGATTGCACAAGTTCCTGGAATCTGGATATTTTTGTAGAGAAGCAAGTAGTCAGTGAAGCCTACAGACAGGAACAAACCAAGCCGAGACCAAGTGAAAGACATTGTTTGAAAGAAGTAAGTACAGATGACTCTTCGCCATATGCATTTTGGGGGTGATTCATCAAACCTTTTGCCAAACGCTTGCGCACATGCATTCCTATGTTTAACATGGGAACGCATGTGCCTGCGTATGGCTGCGTTTGGCCGCATTTCCGTACGGATGCGCATAATTTATGCGCCCTCCTCCGCACTCAGAAAGCAGCATGCAGCATTTTTTGTGCGTTCGCGGGCGCTTGTTTTATCCGCGAGCGCACAAAAAATGCATAGATCTCAATGGATCCGCAGTGTCCTCCGCATGACAGCGCAGGAGAACGCTGTGAATCACATTGAAATCTAAATATGAATATTACTGAATATTTTTTTCTTTAAATGCTGGATTAGTTAACTATACCTATATTGATTAAATATTACACTATAAAACATTACAACAATACTATAGCGTGCAAAATGAATAGAGAAATTGTGAATTTGGGTTGATAATATTTTGGTATGGGGGGGGGCCCCATTTGAAACTTCGCACTGGGGCCCATAAGTTTGTAGTTACGCCACTGGTAGTAGGTACCTGCTGTGGAAACCCAACTGTGCATTAGAGAAGTCTGTGGCTACCTGTGTGAGCAGGGTGCCACAGACACCACAAGGAGGTTGCCCGAAAAGGAGTGGCGACCCAGAAAGACAGACGAAACCCAGTGCCGGACCTTATCGACAGTCCAGGGGAATCCTGTTCCACAACCAGGTACCGGCTCTGAGTCATGGTGCTGGTGAGTCTAACCCTGAGCCGTCATTACCGGTGGGTTGCAAGGTTTGCCAAGCAGCCCTGACCTCATTCAGAATGCGCAGCCGCACCAAAAGCACTAAACCGGGTTGAGCCCCTTAGAGAAAAAAGGGTAACCTCATAGCACCCAATGGGCCTGGTAGACAAGTGGGTTGTGCAGGACAGCGTAAGGATAGTAAGGAGGCTCAAGCAAAGACACAGGGGGTAGCAAAGGTACCAAGGAAGGAACACTCTGGGAGCCTCAAAGAGACTTTTTCTCCCCAGTGACGACCCGGCCAGCTACCCGCAGACTGTGTAACTGTGTACCTGAACTGCTAAGAAATATTGCCAGTAAAGTACCCGTGCAGATTCAGCAAGCCTCCGGTGTCTTATTCTATTAAGCTAATCCACAGAGCTGCTACCACAACAATCAGCACAGCAGCTACACTGCCCCGGGGATCCCGCTCTGCCTGCAGGGAGCGTTATCAACTGGCTGCAATACCAAAATCCCCGGCGGTCTGACAGCAGCACTGGTGAGATCACCAGAAACTGCAGGTAGCATCACAAGACTTTATTATTTCCCGGTTATGTTTTTCCCTTTTTCCAAGTGACCCCAGGGAACAGGTCCGGGCAGACCACCAGTGACATCCCCTTACAGTAAACGCCCGGATACCGAGTCCCCATAGACCCCTGGGCGGGTCAGGAGCAGCAAGAAGCTTCTCAATTAATGTACTGTGTTTAGTCTATGTAAACCCCCCGATGTCATAAGCAAAGGGGGCCATGACTGTGGAAGGGGGACCATAATGCAGTTGTGTTTTTTTTCACAGCCATGTACATTTCTGTTGTTAGAGTTAAGGTTTAATGTAGCTATAGTTGTTTAAGGGGAGTGAGGATCCATCAAATCCAAGGGGGGGGGGAGAGCTACATCAAAGAAAGAGAAGAGGATCTTGGGTTTGTTGCGGAGGAGGGGAGCTTATTAGTCAATGGGATACTGCCTATATTTCTCCTGTCTTTGTTTTGAAGAACTAGAGGAAACATTTTGTATTTATTAGGGTTGAAGTTTATTGTAGTTATGTTTGTTTAGGGGGAATGAGGTTCCATCCCATATCCACCAGTCATGTAGTGTAGTTGTGATGGTATTGATTGCCATCTTTCTCAGTTTCAAGTGCCTCTTCTGGGTCATATCACTTAAATTCTACTATTTGCCGGATTACACTGTGGTTTATATGTGAACTGGAAGTTAATTTATGGAATTTCATTCTGAAATAAAACTAATCCACACTACGGTTATGTTAACACTTCCGTTGGCTGCACTGCCCTATCAGCACTTGGTGTACAAGGCTATTGTCTCCCCAGCCATTGCTATCCACGTTGTGCTACGTTAGTTCTTTTGTAACTATGGTGCAAGAAATAATAGTAGTTAGTTTGCACAAAATAAGAGCAGCATGCATTGATTTCTTTTTTTTTTGTGGTATGAGTTTGTGTCTTGTGCCAATATTTATCGAAGACTATGTGAACGGTTTGGAGAAAGTAGTTTGTCATGAAGAAGTGTGTAAGAATGGATAGAGATGTTTAAGAGCGGTCACACAAGTTTCAGGCTTGAAGAAGGAGCTTGATGGCTGTCTATGATTGATGACAAGTGACAACACTGAGCGGGCATGTGATCTGATTCTGTTGGATAGACGGGTGACAATAGATGTGGCAATTATTTGTAAATCACTTTGAAAAGCGTGTGATTGGTGCTTTAACTGCTCCTGCCCCTTGCAACAGAGTGCCAGCTATAATATACATCTGTCACCTGTCATCTGCTGATGGCATTGACTCAATTTCTGAATCCACGTCTTCACACATATACAGTTGTGGCCCAAAGTATTGACACCCCTGCAATTCTGTCAGATAATACTCAGTTTCTTCCTGAAAATGATTGCAATCACAAATTCTTTGGTATTATTATCTTCATTTAATTTGTCTTCAATGAAAAAAACACAAAAAGAATTGTCCTAAAGCCAAATTGGATATAATTCCACACCAAACATAAAAAAGGGGGTGGACACAAGTATTGGCACAGTTTGAAAAATCATGTGATGCTTCTCTAATTTGTGTAATTAACAGCACCTGTAACTTACCTGTGGCACCTAACAGGTGTTGGCAATAAATAAATCACACTTGCAGCCAGTTGACATGGATTAAAGTTGACTCAACCTCTGTCCTGTGTCCTTGTGTGCACCACATTGAGCATGGAGAAAAGAAAGAAGACCAAAGAACTGTCTGAGGACTTAAGAAATCAAATTGTGAGGAAGCATGAGCAATCTCAAGGCTACAAGTCCATCTCCAAAGACCTGAATGTTCCTGTGTCTACCGTGTGCAGTGTCATCAAGAAGTTTAAAGCCCATGGCACTGTGGCTAACCTCCCTAGATGTGGACGGAAAAGAAAAATTGACGAGAGATTTCAATGCAAGATTGTGTGGATGGTGGATAAAAAACATCGACTAACATCCAAACAAGTTCAAGCTGCCCTGCAGTCCGAGCGTACAACAGTGTCAACCCGTACTATCTGTCGGCGTCTGAATGAAAAGGGACTGTATGGTAGGATACCCAGGAAAACCTCACTTCTTACCCCGAGACATAAAAAAGCTAGGCTGGAGTTTGCCAAAACTTACCTGAGAAAGCCTAAAATGTTTTGGAAGAATGTTCTCTGGTCAGATGAGACAAAAGTAGAGCTTTTTGGGCAAAGGCATAAACATAGAGTTTACAGGAGAAAAAAAGAGGCATTCAAAGAAAAGAACACGGTCCCTACAGTCAAACATGGCGGAGGTTCCCTGATGATTTGGGGTTGCTTTGCTGCCTCTGGCACTGGACTGCTTGACCGTGTGCATGGCATTATGAAGTCTGAAGAATACCAACAAATTTTGCAGCATAATGTAGGGCCCAGTGTGAGAAAGCTGGGTCTCCCTCAGAGGTCAGGGGTCTTCCAGCAGGACAATGACAAAAACACACTTCAAAAAGCACTAGAAAATGGTTTGAGAGAAAGCACTGGAGACTTCTAAGGTGACCGGCAATGAGTCCAGACCTGAATCCCATAGAACACCTGTGGAGAGATGTAAAAATGGCAGTTTGGAGAAGGCACCCTTCAAATATCAGGGACCTGGAGCAGTTTGCCAAAGAAGAATGGTCTAAAATTCCAGCATAGCATTGTAAGAAACTCATTGATGGTTACCGGAAGTGGTTGATCGCAGTTATTTTGGCTAAAGGTTGTGCAACCAAGTATTAAGGCCACGTTACACATACAGATATCTGTTCAGATATTGGTCACAGATCCCTGGTTGCAGTGAAATCATGCACACATTGTTCCATTTTGTACACAGCCACAAAATGGAACAATGTGTCCATGATTTCACTGCAACCAGAGATCTGAGACCAATATCTGAACAGATATCTATGCGTGTAACGTGGCCTTTAGGCTGAGGGTGCCATTTTTGGAGTTTTGTGTGAAATGATCAATGTTTTGCTTTTTGCTTCATTCTCTTTTGTGTTTTTTCATTGAAGACAAATTAAATGAAGATAATAATACCAAAGAATTTGTGATTGCAATCATTTTCAGGAAGAAACTGAGTATTATCTGACAGAATTGCAGGGGTGTCAATACTTTTGGCCACAGCTGTAGCTATCATTGTCAGTTTCTATAATAAATATATCATGGGTATGTGCTTCTCTGCAAAATGTACCTGCATGTGGAAGTATTGTTTGCAGCTTTTACTTCAGACCTGCACATGGATGTCATAAGGGATTACCGTATATACTCGTGTATAAGCCGACCCGTGTATAAGCCGGCCGACCCCCCTACTTTTGCCCCCAAAAACTGGGAAAACTTATTGACTCGCGTATAAGCCGAGGGTGGACTCCAGCACAGGTATACAGCCCCCAGCACAGGGTTTACAGCTCCCAGCACAGGGTATACAGCTCCCAGCACAGGGTATACAGCTCCCAGCACAGGGTATACAGCTCCCAGCACAGGGTATACAGGCCCCCAGCACAGGGTATACAGGCCCCCCCTCACAGTATGGCGCCCCCCCTCACAGTATGGAGCCCCCCTCACAGTATGGAGCCCCCCCTCACAGTATGGAGCCCCCCTCACAGTATGGAGCCCCCCCTCACAGTATGGAGCCCCCCTCACAGTATGGAGCCCCCCTCACAGAATGGAGCCCCCCCCTCACAGTATGGAGCCCCCCTCACAGTATGGAGCCCCCCCCTCACAGTATGGAGCCACCCTCACAGAATGGCACCCCCCCCTCCATGCTACCACTGCTCAGTGTACAATAAATACAGTGTTATTATCTCTCACCGGCCTGGGCTCAGTGCATCCTCCCTCCTCCCTGCGTGTCATGTGACCAGGGCTCACGGCGATGAAGTCACCGGCCAGTCACATGAAACGCAGGGAGGAGGGAGGATGCACTGAGCCCGGGCCGGTGAGGGATAATAACACTGTATTTATTGTACACTGAGCAGCGGCAGCATGGGGGGAGGGCGCCATACTGTGAGGGGGGGCTCCATTCTGTGAGGGGGGGCCTGTAAAGCAATATGCACTGCTCCCCCCGTGGATGGGCGGGGGATGCAGTGCATATCATGAATAAGTTATGAGCGGCTCCACGTCACGAGCCGCTCATATTGCAGCCTTCCCCCCACCTCCTCCAGCCTCCTCCTGCTCCCGGACACAGCCCCCACTTCACAGAAAAGTATATGACTCGTGTATAAGCCAAGGGATGGACTTTCCAGCCCAATTTTTGGGCTGAAAAAGTCGGCTTATTCACGAGTATATACAGTATCCCTTTTGTTGCACATGTCAAGCATTTGCACTTTAAACAAGTCATCTCTAAGTGGATAATTAAGAATTTTTTTACTGTCTTATATTATTTTATTATTTTTTTGTTGGATTTTTTGAACATAACATTGGATAGGATAACATAGCAGAGGATATAATATCCACAATGACACTGTAAATTACCAAAAGTACATATACAAATCCTTGTCAGGCAATATGTCTGCGTAGTATTTAAAATAGTATATAGATACATAAATCGATCTCAGTCAATGCCTTGTAACACAAATTTTGGGGAAATAATGAGGGAAAGAAGAGACGGGCTGAATGTCTAGAAGGGTAATAGGGGAAGGAAGAGAATCTCTGTTACTGTATTTTGCATAGTGAAACGTGTCATTCTATGGTAATATATGCTGTATCTTTAACAGACATTATACATCTGTAATAGTTCCCAAGGTCCCTAACGTCCTGCTCAGATCCTCCAGACAGTACCATTCTGTGTCAATAAAGAATGTCCTGGCACACTCCTTGATTAAAGAGAATGAGAAAGATTTTTTTTGTGTCCTTTTATTTGTGAAAAATAAGGTGTTTCTTATACAAAAGAAAAAGTCTTTTCAACAGTGTAGTCTTATACCCGACGTTTCGACCCACCTTATTTTTCACAAATAAAAGGACACAAAAAGAATCTTTCTCATTCTCTTTAATCAAGGAGTGTGCTAGGTCATTCTTTATTGATTGACTGATTTTTGTGCCTGCACACCTATTTTGTTGGTAGTGAGCCAGATCTATCCATATTATATAGTACCATTCTGTGTGGCGGAAGGGACTGAGCATTCTCAATGTTTCGTAGGGCTATAGTGAAAACTAATTAATGTTTTCCACAGCGGAAATATTTTCCATGCAGATTTTTCTTTACTGCTTTCCGCCTCTATTCATTCAATTCACAGTAAGTGTTCATCTGGGATATTATCATCACCATTAATGGGATGCTTGGTTTAAGCCATTCGCACAGTATACCGCGTAGGGCTACAACTAAGGATATGCGAATGTTTTTAGGGATCTTTGCTTTAACACCTGTGGATTGAGTCTCCGGGGGTCTTAACTGATGACAGAGCATGGCTTGTGGTGTTTGTGGGAGATGGATTCCCCAACATGATCAAACCTGTTCCCCAACTTGTGTCCAGTACTCTTTAAAACATACCTCCCAACTTTAGAAGAGCAGAAAGAGGGACAAAAGATGCAGCGCGCTATGTGCGCCACGCACATTTTAGCCATGCTCCTAACCACACCCAGGCCACACCCATTTACAAGTGACAGACATTGAACAGATGCCCAGAACTGTTAATTACTAATATTATCCCCCAAGGCTCGGTTCAGGGACCGTTACTCTTCTCCATCTACACTCTCGGCCTAGGGCAACTCATTGAGCCCTATGGCCTTCAGTACCACCTCAATATTGACGACACCCAAATCTACTTGACTAGACCTGACATTACCTCCCCTACAAACCAAAATTCCACAATGCCTGTCCACCATCTCATTCTTCTCCAATCGCTTCCTTAAACTGAACATGGACAAAACTAAGTTCATCATCTTCCCCAAAAGCAGCTCTCCCCCATTACCCGACCTATCCATCCTCGTCAACGACTACTCACTCTCCCCAGTCCCCCACGCCAAGTGCCTCAGGGTAATCCTCCACTTTTACCTCCTACCAACCTATTATCTCAAGACACACCTACAAAACTCTGGGCTGCTCCGATGTGGCCGCTGCCTGGCACTGACTAGTCAGACCTGTCCACCGTTCTGCACCATCCACACACCACATGCAACGACCTGCAGTCCGAGTATCAACAAGCTGACACTGCACTAAGCAGGTAAAATGGCATGTATCCTCCAACAGACCATGGCTCATTGTCCCGAAACACAGCCAGTAATAAGCGCCACACACTGGGCTGTCCAGAGCTAATAGCAGGGCCTTCCAATTAGGTTGAGCAAAGGATGTGGGAGTGGGAAGGGGGACGAGCACCACTAACTCCCCGCTGCTCAGGATAAACAGGCTGGATGCTTGTATGTACCGAGGGGCAGCACTGGACCTGGTGTGTAAGATATGGCCAATCAGTCCTGCAGCAGAGGGACAATGCATCCTACAACAGGGGCCTAAATAGAAATCATGGGGCCCCGTAACAGTTCTAATTGGGCCCTCCTAAAAAAGAATATTTGTCTGGGTCACATAGATACATACATATCTCACAACCTTGTTGCACTTACAAAGTAATTCTTCTCCTATTGAAGCCCCTAGATTCCCGTTTCATTGCTCCCATAAAGTATTATGCCAACAGAAGATCCCCACAAACACTGTATGATTCCCCACAATGAATTCCTGCACACACACAGTAGGATGACCCTACTGTACCCCCTCAACTAAACTGACACAGTATGATCTCCAACTGTGACACCCACGCAACCCTCCACACAATATAATGGTCCTACATACAGTACAATGGCCTCTAAACCTCTTCAGACTGTATAATGGCCCCAACACAGCCCTCAAACAGCCATGCATAAAGTATAAAGGCTTCCTCACACCCCTCCAAATATTATCATGCCCCCACAGAGCCCTCCAGGTATATTAAAATGGCTTCCATCTATTATATAATTGCGAATGGGTTTTTTGCCCGTTCTGAGTCCACTCGCGCTGCGAGTCAGTGTCGTCATGTGGATACGCCCGAAGCATTGGCCACGCAGCGGCCATTGCGAGCAGTTCTAAGGCGACTCGCTATGCCCGCGCAGCGGGCATGGCGAGTCACCTTAGCAGCGCGAAGCATTGGTCGCGAAGCGGCCATTGCGAGTCAGAGACTCGCTCTTCTAGAATCCCGATGCATGTGCATCGGGCACCCAGCTAGTATAATATAATTGGCTATATATATATATTTTAATACATCATCCATAGTCCTCCATATATTATAATGCATTCCACGACTTACCTTCCTTATACAGTGGTATAAAACACCCCCATAGTCCTCCATATAATATAATGTACCCCTATACAGTTGTAGCCAAAAGTATTGACACCCCTGCAATTCTGTCAGATAATACTCAGTTTCTTCCTGAAAATGATTGCAATCACAAATTCTTTGGTATTATTATCTTCATTTAATTTGTCTTCAATGAAAAAACACAAAATAAATTGTCCTAAAGCTAAATTGGATCTAATTCCACACCAAACATAAAAAAGGGGGTGGACAAAAGTATTGGCACTGTAAGAAAAATCATGTGATGCTTCACTAATTTGTGTAATTAACAGCACCTGTAACTTACCTGTGGCACCTAACAGGTTTTGGCAATAACTAAATCACACTTGCAGCCAGTTGACATGGAGGCTGAGGGTGCCAATACTTTTGTCTGGCCCATTTTTGGAGTTTTGTGTGAAATGATCAATGTTTTGCTTTTTGCTTTATTCTCTTTTGTGTTTTTTCATTGAAGACAAATTAAATGAAGATAATAATACCAAAGACTTTGTGATTGCAATCATTTTCAGGAGGAAACTGAGTATTATCTGACAGAATTGCAGGGGTGTCAATACTTTTGGCCACAACTGTAGTCCTCCATATAGTATAATGCACCCCCATAGTCCTCCATATAGTATAATGCATCCTTTATAGCCTTCCTTATACAGTAGTATGATGTACCCCCATAGTCCTCCATATAGTATAATGGGCCCTCATAGTCCTCCATATAGTATATTGCACCCCATACTTCTCCTATATTATATTGCAGATACATAGTCTCCCATCAGTGTGCTCACTGATTAAAAAAAAAAAGTAAATACTCACCTCTCTTCTCGATGCTCTGGTCTCCTCAGCATCTGCTCTGCACGTCTCAGCACAGTGGCACTCAGTGATGACATCATCGTGCCCCGCCGTGCTGAGCTGCAAAAGGCAGACAGCTCAGCCAGGACTTGGGTGAAGAATGCTGCCGGCACAATTAGACTATAGAACAGGAGCGGCATCCGCGGTGGGCTACCTCTGGCACACACACCTTGTACGCGCGTGGCTCCGCTCCACATGCCCTGTACACACGCAGCTCTGCTTCGTACACATGCAGCTCCGCTCCACACTTCCCACGCACACGCCTCCGCTCCGTACGCCCGTACATATGCAGCTCCGCTACTGGACGCCCCAGCATACGTAGCTCTGCTCTGTCCATACACACGTGGCTCCACACGCTCCGTACACACGCGGCTGCACTCCACAAGCCCCGTATGCACTGACAGAGAGGAGAACTGAAAACTAAGCAGAGTAGACTGATTAATAAAAGAAATTAAAAGGATTGACACTGGTATACCATGTCCTGGAGACACTCAAGAAAGACGCAGCAGTCAGAGTCTTTCAGAGAGAGAATCACATCATTTATTCAAGGGTAAAGTTTTTATATCATTTTCAAGGTTCTTAATATGTAACAAAAAGTGATACCTAGCAAAATGGTAAAGAAAAATATGCGAAATATGCTCCATAATCAGTGTAAAATCATCCAATGCGTTACTAATCTATATGATAAACAATTAGAGATGGGCGAATCCTAAATTACTCGGACTCGCTAGACTCTAACGCGTCTGAGTCCAGGACTCGCTACTCGTTGCGAATCTAGCAAGTCCAATGTAAATGAATGGGGAACGAGTATTGCAGCGATTCCTCTGCTGCCGGACCCTATAAGGGGTCTGGCAGCAGAGGAAAAACCTGCCATTCCCCATGTTATTCTTTTAAAGCCAGCGGCAAAAAGCCGCTGGCTTTTAAAGAATAGTTAAAAAAAAAAAAGAAGATTGAACGGGGGTGGGGAGGGGAGAGCGGTGAGGGGGGAGAGGGGGGTGCACCGGCCCGACCGGCTACTTACCGCTGCCTCCACTGGCGCCGGCCGCAGACTCGCTCCCCGAGTCTCATAATGACCTGAGCTGAACCCTGACTGTTTAGTCAGTTCTCAGCTCTGCTACATCCCTGTCTGTCTAAGCACAGACAGGGATGTAGCAGAGCTGAGATTGCGTTTTGGACTACGTCGGATGGAAGAGGATTTTTTAAATAAAGATGGAGTCCCTAATGTCTTTTTTGTTTTATTTTTAATAAAAATGTTTCTCTGTGTTGTGTTTTTTTTCTATTGATTACTGGGAATTCATGGCGATCATGTCTAATATTGGCGTGACCGCCATAAATTTTGGGCTTAGGGCCAGCTGATAATACAAAGCTGGCCCTAACCCCTTTATTACCGAGTGAGCCACCCGCCACCAGAGCCACTGGAAGAGAGGGGTTCAGCGCCAGAAGATGGCGCGTCAATGAACGCGCCATCTTCTGGGGCGGCTGCGGGCTGCAATTTGCAGCGGGGGTGCCCAGAAAGCTTGGGCCTCCCTGCCCTGCGGATTCCAGCCCCCAGCTGCTTAGCTGTACCTGGCTGGACATAGTTCACATAATATTCAGCTTTAGGGCTTCAGTCTATTGAGCCCTAAATTCAGCCCCAGTGGTGTATACAGCAACAGCCCCAGTGGTATATACAGCAGCAGCCCCAGAAGTATATACAGCAGCAGCCACAGTGGTATATACAGCAACAGCCCCAGTGGTATATACAGCAGCAGCCACAGTGGTGTATACAGCAGCAGCCCCAGTGGTGTATACAGCAGCAGCCCCAGTGGTGTCTACAGCAGCAGCCCCAGAGGTATATACAGCAGCAGCCCCAGTGGTGTATACAGCAACAGCCCCAGTGGTATTTACAGCAACAGCCCCAGTGGTATTTACAGCAGCAGCCCCAGCGGTGTATACAGCAGCAGCCCCAGTGGTGTATACAGCAGCCCCAGTGGTGTATACAGCAACAGCCCCAGTGGTGTATACAGCAACAGACCCAGTGGTGTATACAGCAGCAGCCCCAGTGGTGTATACAGCAGCAGCCCCAGTGGTGTATACAGCAACAGCCCCAGTGGTATATACAGCAGCAGCCGCAGTAGTGTATACAGCAGCAGCCCCAGTGGTGTATACAGCAGCAGCTCCAGAGGTATATACAGCAGCAGCCCCAGTGGTATATACAGCAGCAGCCCCAGAGGTATATACAGCAGCAGCCCCAGTGGTGTATACAGCAACAGCCCCAGTGGTATATACAGCAGCAGCCCCAGTGGTGTATACAGCAGCAGCCCCAGAGGTATATACAGCAGCAGCCCCAGTGGTGTATACAGCAACAGCCCCAGTGGTGTATACAGCAGCAGCCCCAGAGGTATATACAGCAGCAGCCCCAGTGGTGTATACAGCAACAGCCCCAGTGGTATTTACAGCAGCAGCCCCAGCGGTGTATACAGCAGCAGCCCCTGAGGTATACAGCAGCAGCCCCAGTGGTACACAGGCGCCCTCCCCATGAGTATACAGGCCCCCCCATCAGTATACAGGGCCCTTCCCTTGCTGCGGTAAACCTGTAAAGTAATAGATGATTATACTTATCCCTGTCGCTGTCCCGCCGCCGCCATCGCGCTCCTAAGCCGCCATCGCGATCCTCCAGCTTCATCCGTCTTCCTCCTCCGGTGTGGGCGCAGGCAATGACGTCATTGTCTGTGCGCCGGAGAAGGAAGCCGGATGAAGCCGGATGCAGCCGGAGGAGCGCGATGACGGCGTCGGGGATAGGTATAATCATCTATTACTTTACAGGTTTACCGCAGCAAGGGGGGGGCCCTGTATACTGATGGGGGGGCCTGTATACTCATGGGGGGGCGCCTGTGTACCACTGGGGCGTATGACTCGTGTATAAGCCGAGGGGGGTACTTTTCAGCCCAATTTTTGGGCTAAAAAACTTGGCTTATACGCGAGTATATACGGTAATTTAGGGAATATAGTTATGCCGGAAACCTGACTATCTTAATTCCCAGATAGGTGATATGTGTCTTTGCAATATGTTGTTCTAGGCCTAGTTTCCTCCATTGTTCCACAGCCATTTTTTCCCCCAATTCTAAGGGTACCTTTACACACGGCTACATTTGTAGCTTGTCACCAGGTAACTTACTGGTTGCAGTGAAATCATGGATACATGATTCCATTTGTACACAGCAACAAGATAGAACCATGTATCCATGATTTCACTGCAACCAGTAAGTTACCTGGTGACAAGCTACAAATGTAGCCGTGTGTAAAGGTACCCTAAGAGTTCGCTCTTGGCGATATTGACCTTATAGCCCGAGTATTCCCCATATTTATGGATAAACTGAAAGATATTTCCTAATTGTTTCAGTGGCCGGGACAAGAGCAAGATGATATCATCTGCAAATAATGGTATTTTAGTGTTGCTAGTGCCCACCCTGATTCCCTCAAATATATCCGACTCTTCCATATACCGAGCAAAGGGCTCCAATGCCAAGTTGAACAGCAATGGAGACATCGGGCATCCCTGCCTGGTATTCTAGCTGTCGGGGCTCTATACACCCCCTCCAGGTATATTCTAAAGTTACCCTTTACGTTGAACAAATCCAGAGTCGCTCCTAGCCAGTCCCAGATAACATTATCAAATCTTTCTCTGTATCTAGAGCCAGCAAAGCCGATCTCTCTCCTGACTGGCTGTGGCGACCCACCCCGTCCAACACAGTTAGTACCTTTCGTATGTTTTTCACTGCCGCCCTGCCCTTAATGAATCCTACTTGTGCAGGGTTCACCAGTTGGGGTAATACTGCTGCCGATCTGTCCGCCATTATTTTTGACATAATCTTCTGGTCTACATCAATAAGGGGGATGGGTCTATAAGAGCAGACCTCCATGGGGTCCTTGCCTAGTTTGGGTATGACTTTAATAAATGTTTCTTTAGATCTTTCTGCTATGGCCCCCGTTAAGAGGATGGTGTTGTAATAATTTGTTAGCAATGGGGATATATGTTCTCTGAAGGCCTTATAAAACTCCCCGCTAAATCCATCTGGGCCTGGTGCTTTCCCATTTTGGAGATGACTTATGGTTTGTCTCACCTCTTCTGTTATTTCTGCATTAATTGCATCTTGTTGTTTTGTGTTAGTTTTGGAAGAGTGATTTGTTGAAGGAATTTTTTGCCTTCTGCCAAATTAGTATATGAGGGTTTATATAATTCTTTGTAAAAGTTTTGTTGTTTTTCATTGATTTTCCTAGGGTCGGAGGTGATAGACTACGAGACGGCCAGGGAACTATCAATTGGATTTGCCTACAGATGCCCTTTTGCCAACAATTTCCTAGCTTTGTTCCCATATCTCAGCAATTCAACCTCCTGTCTAGAGCGGTACATCTGTACCCTCCTATCAATCCAGGTTTCAAACTCTTATTTGGCCAGCTTCTATTTTTCCCTGTTTTGAGTTGTGGGCTCTGCAGGAACTCTGTGTATATATTTCTAAGCTTTGCACTACAATCTGAGTATTTTTCTGCTACTATTTTCTTGAGTGAGGCCACAAACATCATCATTTTGCCTCCTAGCACTGCTTTTGCCGTATTCCAGTACAATGCGTGTTGGTTTGCATGTTTCTTGTCCCGTTCAAATTTCTCCCACCATCCCACCACTCCCATAATTTGTCATTAAATATCTTATCTTTTGAAAGATAAGATGGAAATTTCCACATGTAATGTGTTCCTTTTATCTGGTTATGCACCAGTTCCATACCCACCGTAACATGGTGAGATATGACCAGGTCGTAGATCTCCACTGACTTCATACTATTTAACAGTCTCTCCAAGGTCAGCAGATAGTCTATCCTTGACCAGGATCGGTGGATATGGGAGAAGTGGGTAAACTCTCTATCCTCTGGATGTAACCAACGCCAAACATCCCTCAATCCAGTTTGTTCAAGGAAGGAGGGGAGAAGAGTCTCTCTTTTTGGAGGAGTCAGGCTCTGGCTTTTTCTGTCCTCCTCACCATTGTGAACTGTGTTCAAGTCTCCCCCAGTAATTATCATAGGTGAGTTGTCGACAATCTTCCTCTCCAGGTCATCAAAGACTCAATTTGGACCATTAGGTCCATATACATTGTAGATTGAATAGACTTCTCCTCCATGCGCTATGGTGACCCAAACCCATGTCCCCTGATCATCACACTCCTAGGACAGCAAGTTAAATATAAAATTACAGTGGAACGGTATCACTGCCCCTGCATGTCTACCTTGAGCTGACAAGCCCATTACTTTCCCCACGAACAATTTGCTGTGCCTAAAAAAATCCTCTTCCTTTAGATGGGTTTCTTAAAGCAATACAATATCGGGCAAGTACCTTTTCAGATGTCTCAGTATCTTTACTCTTTTATTCAGGGATTTTAGGCCTTTCACATTCCAAGAGATGACCTACATAGTCCCTGTCACTACAGCCTATTACCTCTCACTTTGTTTTCCTTATTAGGGTACTAGGGATTAAAAGAAGGTGGTTAGAAGAGGGTGGAAAAGAAAGAAAAATGACTTAGAGTGCTTTCACATTGTTGTGGATCCGTGGCTGTCCGTTGTAAAGAAGCTAGAAAGCTCCACTATCCGTTCTTTATGTTTGCTCAGTTTGTCTTGGAGATGCTGGAGGGCCTTCTTGATAGCCTTTTCCAGGTTCTTTTGGATGTCTGGCATGATGCCATGTCAGCTGCCAGTTTGTTAAAGTCCATTGATATCAATCTCAAAGGGTCTTTCCTGTTGCACTCATTTAGGTCTTCAATGTTCTCCTCACTTAGGGTTTTCTGTTGTGAGTTTGTTGCGGGAGTGTCCTCTCCCGCAGGGCTTGAGTCCCCACTGCTTGTTTGCTGGGGGCCTTCCGGCTTTTGTGAGCTGCATAACATGTAGCGATCCATTTGCTGAAGTGGTGACGTAAATGGAGTCAGTGCCATGTCCCTCTGCCATTGCCGTTTGGCCTTTATCCTGAGATTATCAGTTCTTATGTTTCTTGACAGCTGTGGAAATAAGTTGTGCTGCAGTACGCAGTATTCACTTCACTTCTGATTATTTTTTTTGTGTGTGCTTATTATTTTGTCCACTAGGTGGCAGCAGAGCTTTTCCATGTCTTAGTTCCCTATGGGGACCACCAGATGTCACCAGTTTTCCTTTTCTGCTGGCACCAGGAGCAATGACCAGTCACCTGTTCTTAGCCTCCCTGCTGGATCCCTGTGTCGTTGCTGGAGAGACTGTTTTCTCTCTGCTTTGTCTGATCGCAGCCCCACTTTTAGTGGCCACTTTACAGGCTGGGAGTCACCGGGAAACTGTACAGCAGAATCTGCCCTGACCTCTGATAAGTAGATCTCCCGGGTGTTTCCATGGGTGGGGGGTTCTATGTGCGGCTTGTAGGATTATACCTTTGAAGTGACCGGCAGTAAGGCCGTGGGTGTGTGTTTATGATCTGCTTCAACAAAATCCCCATACTCATATTTAACAGGAGGAAACATTTCTTTACTATGAAACATGGTGATAACACATTCAACTGGTTTGGCTGCACACATAGGAAAGGTTGAATACCCTGATGTTCAGCTCTGGAAGCACGGCAAAAACAAAAGAAAACAAAGACAACAGGACAGTACTGGCAATTTCTTTCCCTAGCTTTCCCTCAATGTACGTTACCAGTCTATAACAGCAAAAGGTGTAGCTCCCACGTCACAGGCCTGGGGTCTAACGGTGACGATTCCAGGGGGAAGCGATGAAGGGGGGGGTTTCCTCAGTCCTCTCCACAGGTGCCGGTTTATAGTCTCTCAGTCCAAGAAAAAAAAGGAAGAAAAAAAATATAGATTTCGAAGATGGCTCCCTTGTGTCCGTCACAGTCTCTGCATCTGCTCTCGGAGTGTAATGCTCTGCAGTCCGGTTAGGCTCCTGGTGACAATGTTCTGCAGCCTGGGGGTTGTCGCAATGGCTTCCGCGGCGTGATCTCTTCAGAAAGGTGTCGCAAGGAAGCCCTCTCTCGAGTATCACCCACAGGCAGGTCTGTCCAGGTCGAGCTCCATCTCCTTCTGTCTTTCCTGCACTTTTTATTCCTGAGCACAAGGCTGTTGTGGGAGAGGATCAGCAGTCGGTGTGATTATTTCTGCAGAAATTTCAGCACTTGTCCACAAGGGGGCAGCATCGGACTGTGTAATGTCTACTTCAGTGTCCATTTCAATAATAATACAGTCAGAGCTACCCACTCCATTACATACCCCCCCACTTAAAGGTTGGCAGTCCCTGTCAACAACCGCCGGCTCCAAGGCAGTGATGGCTGTAGTTGCCACAGGGGTTGGTTGAGAAGTGGACCATACATACTAGTCCCCAGCAGTGGTGCGGCCAGTGCGCCGCAAGGGTCGGCTGTTCCCCACCTCGTCACCTTTCGTACACTCCACTTTAGTCAGTCCCCCAGAGGAAGAACTAGTCTGCGTAGGTGGGTCACCAGCCTCAGAGTCAACGTGGTCGCTATGCTGAATAGTATCTATGACGTCAGTCATGTCAGCAGCGTCACCCCCTCTGGGTACCGTGGTCGGGGAGTCAGGCTGGGACCGGCAGGGGCGCAACATGTTTCGGTGTACGGTGCGGGTGTTGCCACTGTCTTCACCCCGCACTCGGTATACATGACTGTTGGGGTAGGGGCGTTCGACTACCCGGTAGATTTCGGCCTCCCACTTGGCTCGAAGCTTTCCTTGAGGCTTCTTAATACGGAGCAGGACTAGCTGTCCCAACCCCAAGGGTTCCTCTTGTACTGGGAGTGGGTCAGCATGTATCTGGTTCCGGATTTGTTGGCTCACTAGCCGGTGTACAGTTTCCATCTTCTGTCGATGGGCATGTAGCCAGGATGGGTAGGTATTGCAGACCTCTTCTTAAGGGCGGAATAAGTTCAGGTCATGGACCCCTTTTCCCGGGCGGCCAAAGAGAAGGGTGTGTGGGGTATAGCCAGTCACAGAGTGGACTTGGTTGTTGTAGGCCCATACTAGGTCTGGAAGGAATTGGGGCCATTGGTCCTTCTTATCATCGGCTAAGGTGCGGATCAACTGGAGTAGAGTCCGGTTAAAGCGCTCACACGCACTGTTCCCTTGTGGGTGGTAAGGGGTGGTCCTTGACTTCTGGATCCCATATATCCGATGCAGCTCTTCGACAACTCTGCCTTCGAAACAAGCCCCTGATCAGAGTGCAACATCTCCGGACAACCATAGACGTGGATGAACTGTCGACAGATGGCCCGTGCAGCTGATTCGGCAGTCTGGTCTTTGGTAGCAACAGCGACGGCGAATTTTGTGAAGTGGTCCACCATGACTAGGCAGTATTGATAGCCACTCGCCGTCCCAATCAACAGATAGTCCACCATCAACAGCTCAAGAGGCCTGTATGTTTTAATTGTCTGGACAGGTGCACACTGCTCAGCGGACTTGTGGAGTTCACAGGTGCGACAGGTTCTGCAGACGTCTTCAACCAGCTTGCGGAGCCACGGACAGTAGATGGACTGTTGAATCCACCAAAAGGTCTTGTCTATTCCAAAGTGACCGTTCCTTTTGTGTGCTTCGCCCACCATCTCACGGGCCAATTGGGCAGGCACCACAACTTGTATACATTCCTCCAACATGTGGGACAGGAGGACCTTCCGATATAGTACCTCTTCTCTCAGGATTAGCCGATCCCACTGGCTAAGCAAGGTCAAGGTCCCGGTGGACAGCCGCGACCGTGTATCGGAGGAGGGCTTCTGCTGTTGCTTCACCCATTGCTTGAGTAGGGCCCATTCAGGGTTCTGGTCCTGGAGTCTGCACCACTCCTGGGGGGACAGCGGGGCCCCCACTTGAGTTCCAGCTTCACCCACAGCATACTGGCGGCAATCCATCATCTGTCGGGCAAGCCTAGCGAAGTCAGGCGTCTCATCTCCTTCTAGTTCTTCATCCCAGTCTCTAGAGAGTAAGGGGAATGTCACTCTAGACAGGCTGTCCGCATTTTGATTCTCCACCCCAGCTCTATATCTGATCTTGTAGTTAAACTTAGAGAGCCGGGCCATCCAACGCTGCTCCATGACTCTAAGTAGGCCAACGGATTGTTATCTGTCAGGACTAGTACTTCTGTCCCCGTGAGATATCCTGCAAATTTTTCCGTCATAGCCCACGTTAGGGCCAACAGCTCCAGCCGGAACGAGCTGTAATTGATGGGGTTCTTCTCACCCTCGTGTAGGGACCAACTGGCATAGGCTATGACACGTTCCTTGCCTTCTTGCACCTGGGAGAGTACTGCCCCTAGACCCTGTAGACTGGCATCGGTATGTAATTAAAAGGGCAGATTGTAGTCCGCATAGGCCAAGATGGGGGGGACGTCAGAGCTCCCTTTAGGGCTTGGAAGGACTCTTCCTGGCTGGGTCCCCAGCTGATGGGTCGTCCCCTGGGGCTGTTGGTGGTCCCTCGAAGCAGGTCGTGCAGTGGTGCAGCAAGCCGGGCGAAGTTTTTGACGAACTGGCGGTAGTAGCCGGCCAGTCCAAGGAAAGCCCTGACCTCCTTGACATTTGCAGGCTGTGGCTAGTCCCGTACGGCGGCTATTTTCTCTGGAGACGGTTGAACACCTTCGTCCGAGATCCGGTGACCCAGGTAATCGATCTCTGGCTGCAGAAGACGGCACTTGCTGGGTTTCAACTTCAGGCCATGTTCTCTCAACCTACGGAACACACGGCCCAGCTGCTGTAGGTGCTCTTCAAAAGTGGCCGAATAGACTACAATGTCGTCCAGGTAGATGAGGGTGAAGTCGAAATTGAAGTCCCCCAAGCAGCGCTCCATCAGCCTCTGGAAAGTCCCCGGCGGGTTGTTCAGGCCAAAGGGCATCCGGTCGAACTCGTACAGGCCCATGGGTAGGATGAAAGCAGTCTTTTCTCTATCCTTCTCGTGCATTGGTACTTGCCAATAGACGCTGGCCAGATCCAAGGACGAAAAGTACTTGGCTTTCTTCAGGGCTGTCAGGGATTCTTCGATCCTTGGCAAAGGGTACGAGTCCCTGATGGTGCAAGCATTCAAGCGGCGATAGTCCACACAGAACCTCAGGGACCCGTCTTTCTTCTTAACTATCGCCACCGGTGCAGCCCAGGGGCTCTGGCTTTCTCGTACCACTCCGGCATGTAACATGGAATTCAGGGGGTTTTTCACTTCTTGGTATTGTTGGGGAGGTATTTGGCGGTACCTCTCGCGGATAGGAGCGGCGTCAGCCGTGGGGATCTCGTGCTTGATACTGGTGGTGCATCCAAAGTCGGTGTCATGCCGGGCAAAGGACGCCTGGTGTTCTTGTAGTAGTTCCTCTATCTGGGACACCTCCTGTTTGGAGTATTGGGATGTGTCCAACTGACACTTTTCTCGCAGTTTTCGCCCCGCTTTGGTGTCGTCTGTGGCAGTGGCCATGGCAGAGACAGTCACTGTCCAATCTCTCTCTGTAGACGGTGCAAACTGTAGGGGGCTCATAGGATTCACCTCTTCGGGTAGAGCGTAAACTCGGGCGAGCGGTGTCCCAGCCTCTAGGTTGATGCTCACGTTAGCCGTGTTGCCCAGCCTAACAGGAATCCTTCCCTTTCTCACAACAGCTAGCGTTCGAGCAACTAGTGGATTCAACTTCCCTTCCTTCGGGGTCCGCGGCTCGATCAGCACCTCCACGCCTTCAAGCTGTCTTGTGGTGCTAAGGGGTAGCGAGATAACTGTCTCCTTCTCAGCTGGTAAGGTTATCCTAGTATGGCAGGGTACGGTGATCGTGGCCAACGGCAGTTGTTCCCCTGCCAATCGCTGGAGGCTGCAGGTCCGGACCACTCATTGAAAGGCTCAGCGGGTGGCCCTGTGTGCGGTCACCTCCTGCCAGTACTTGGGTCCCCTCTTGGTAAACAGCACCAGGTCCAGGTCTTTCAGGATGTTCATCCCAATAATCATGGGTGGTTCTGATCCAAAGCCTTCCTTGACCACGATTATCCCCCTCTTTCCGAGGTCCTGCCCACAGATTTCGGTGTTCATCCAGGCAACCCCCGTCACCGGGATGGGTAGATTATTGGCTGCTTTGATCTTGATGGCAGTATCAGGGTCATAAGCAACCCGCGGCTTCAGATATTCTTCATAAAACTGTTTGGAGATGGCGGATACCTGAGACCCAGTGTCCATTAGTCCTTGCACGGCAATCCCTTCCAGCAATACTTCCAGGGTGGGGCTGTTTGATGCAAGTTTATTCCGTTGCTGGCTCTGTTTCCCTACACCCTTCTCCTTGGCCCCCCCTGTCGAGTGAGCCGCTTTGGCAGGGGCGTCTAGTTTAACGGCGGCCGCTGTTGAGGGGCACGGCTTGCTGGTTCTGGTAAATCGGACCGCGGGTGGACTTGAAAGTTCTGAGGGCAACGGTTTGCTCTATGGCGAGGGTCGCCGCATTTCCAGCACCTTCCCATAGGCCGGCTGGGTTGTTGTCTCGCTTGCCTGTCCGCCTGTTGCTCTAGTGTGAGCTGTAGCACCTGTTTCTGTAACTCTGCCACCATCTGTTTCAGTTCTTCCGTGTCACTGTTCGGAGTTCTGGTACCAGATATGAACCTGCAAGCCGCGGTATAAGTCTGTGTCTCCATGACAGGTCCCCTAGAACGTTCTATCGCTTCCTGTTTAACCTCAGCGAACGTAAGGGCCGGATTTATCTGGAGTAGATCTTGCAATGAGCGGTTAAGGTACGAGTCTCTCAGCCCTGTTACAAATTGATCTCTCAGCATCAGGTCACGGGAGTCTGTACTGGCTATCTGTTCTTCTTTTCTACAGGCTTGTTCAAGCAGTACTTGGAGGGCGTTTGCATATTGAGGGATGTCCTCCCACTCGAGCTGAGTACGCCGGAAGAACATATAGCGCAATGTCCCCGCACATGTGGTCGGCCCATAGGTGTTCTTCAGCACCCGCACCAAGTCATCCAATGTACGCCGGCCCCTAACCGTCTCCAGCTTGACTGTCGTCCACGCCTCCCCCTCTAATGTTAGCATGGCCATTTCTGCTAAGGTCTTAGGATCAACGTTATACATTTCCCCCACTATCTTGAGTTGTTCTGTCCATTCAGGTACAGGATAATTCCGTCCGTTAAACTTTCTCACTTGGTTGACAATAGACGCTGGGGGAGCTGTCTGGTTATAAGCTACTACCGGGAGAGGATTTTGTTGATCACAGATCCTGCCGACTACGCCAGATGAAGTGACCGGCAGTAAGGCCGCGGGTGTGTGTTTATGATCTGCTTCAACAAAATCCCCATACTCGGATTTAACAGGAGGAAACATTTCTTTACTATTAAACATGGTGATAACACATTCAACTGGTTTAACTGCACACATAGGAAAGGTTGAATACCCTGATGTTCAGCTCTGGAAGCACGGCAAAAACAAAAAAAAACTAAGACAACAGGACAGTACTGGCAATTTCTTTCCCTAGCTTTCCCTCAATGTACGTTACCAGTCTATAACAGCAAAAGGTGTAGCTCCCACGTCGCAGGCCTGGGGTCTAACGGTGACGATTCCAGGGAAGCGATGAAGGGGGGGGTTTTCCTCAGTCCTCTCCACAGGTGCCGGTTTATAGTCTCTCAGTTCAAGAAATAAAAGGAAGAAAAAAAAATATAGATTTCGAAAATGGCTCCCTTGTGTCCGTCACAGTCTCTGCATCTGCTCTAGGAGTGTAATGCTCTGCAGTCCGGTTAGGCTCCTGGTGACAATGTTCTGCAGCCTGGGGGTTGTCGCAATGGCTTCCGCGGCGTGATCTTTTCAGAAAGGTGTCGCAAGGAAGCCCTCTCTCGAGTATCACCCACAGGCAGGTCTGTCCAGGTCGAGCTCCATCTCCTTCTGTCTTTCCCGCACTTTTTATTCCTGAGCACAAGGCTGTTGTGGGAGGGGATCAGAAGTCGTTGTGATTATTTCTGCAGAAATTTCAGCACTTGTCCACAAGGGGGCAGCATCGGACTGTGTAATGTCTACTTCAGTGTCCATTTCAATAATAATACAGTCAGGGCTACCCACTCCGTTACACCTTTAGTCACAGTGGGTTTTTGCCATGTAAATAGCAGCCAGTGCAGGCCTTGGGTGCACATGTGGGCAGCAGGCCTCAGGACCCTGCAGGTCTCAAGAAATGATCCAGGATTGAAGTGACTGACCTTTATAGGTGGTGTGGAGTGGGAGCTGGTGGTAGCCCGTCTTTCTCTTGTGTTTGGGCAGTGGATTTGTCAGTAGGATTCTTGTGGTGTGAGAGCTGCTGCTCCATAGGTGTTATTCCATCCCAGCTCAGACAGGAAGTCTCCACTTCAGTGTTTTAAATCTGTCTTATAGTATTAAGAGGATTTGCTGTCCCTATAACTTTATAAAGCTGGATCATTTGTATTATTTAACCCCATTGTGGGAAATGCACAATATGCCTGTACCTATGTTGTCACTTTAAGTTGTGGGATTTCAGTTAGGTGACCACCATTTGTCTGTTTTTATACTGTCTCTTTATGTTCACTGTGTGCTATATGTTTACTAAAACTGATTATTGCATGATACTTCATGTTTCTCCTTTTTCTGAGCTATTGTCAGGAGTTATGTTCTTTGATGAAACAAATCCTCCCATAA
>JARQOC010000004.1:347863964-347924444 GCA_033576535.1 Allobates femoralis | reverse complement strand
GGTTTCTGCTTCATTCTCTCTGTGCTGACAGACACAGCTAACCTTCTTGCCACAGCTCACATTGATGTGCCATCCTGGATGAGCTACACTACCTGAGCAACATCTGTGGGTTGTGGACACAGTCTCATGCTACCTCTAGGGGTAAGAGCAATGACAAAATGCAAAAGTGACCAAAACAACAGTCAAAAAGGGTGAGAACAGAGAAATGGTCTGAGGTCACCACCTGCAGATCCACTCTTTTATAGGGGATGTCATGCTAAAAGTCTATCATATCTACTGTGATAAGGTAAAAAATGTTTGTACTGTGTTAGCCAGTAGATAGAAAAATATTGGAATCTGAGAGTCCTCAGTGGTTGATACCTTTTAATGGCTAACTGAAAACATTGCAAGCTTTCAGGACACTATGGCCCCTTCGTCAGGATTATAATGACACAAATTCTGAAGACACATACATATATACATAAGCAAAAGAAAAAAAAGAAGGAAAAAAAAAAACAGTGTTAGATGCTGTAGTAAAGGTGACGTAAAGCAGAGTCAGGCTAGGGAGCGGTAAAGGAGCAGGGAAAGAGCTCCCTATCCTGACTCTGCTTTACGTCACCTGTCGTATTTACTACGGCATCTAACACTGTTTTTTTTCCTTTTGCTTATGTATATATATATGTGTCTTCCGAATTTGTGTCATTATCAGCCTGACGAAGGGGCCATAGTGATCCAAAAGCTTGCTATGTTTACCATCTACTATCTTTTCAGTTAGCCATTAAAAGGTATCAACCACTGAGGACTCTCAAGGTACCTTCACACGACACGATATCGCCCGCAATATTGCTCAAAAGTCGTGTTCATCGCTGTTGCAGTTGATATCGCAAGTGCATCGTGCCGTGCAACTGGACGATTCAATTATGATAAGTCGCTTGGACGGAGTTGCCAGGTTTTTGAACATGTACAAAAACATGGCGACGTTGCTTAAGCAATCTCCTAGCATCGCTCTGTTTGACACAGCAATAACGATGTTAAGAACGATTTCCCCTATTCACTACATTAAGAAGTATCCCTTGCTGGGTTGTGCATAAACAGCGAGCGAAAGTTGCTTGCAAAATCATAGGTTCGTCGCCTACGATATCTCTACATGTAGCATTTCCAAAGCGATCTTGGCATAATGCCGAAAATGTGCTCACTCCCGTGATATCGCAGCCGACATCGCTGCAACATTGTGTCGCGTAACGGTACCTTTAGATTCCAATATTTTTCTATCATATCTACTGTTGTCTTTTCCATTTACACAACAGCAGGAGAAGTTGATTCACAATCGGTGTTGCTTCATAACTGGACAGGTTAATTTCACTGAAGTGTGATTGGCGGAGTTACATTATGTTCTTTTAAGGCCACGTTACACACACAGATATCTGTTCAGATATTGGTCACAGATCGGCAGGTTTGTGTTTGACCGATTTAAGGGATTTGTTCTTTTCACATATTAGTGCCCCACAGGCTTGGGGTGGTATAAATAAAGAAAAATGAAGTGTGTATTTACTCATCCTCCCAGAGTTCAGTGTTACTATCTATGAGGGTCTGTTCGTACGATGCATATTTTGCTGCATATTTGGTGCATATTTGTTGCGGATCTGCAGCAGATTAAATTTGCAGCAGCATGTTTTTCCAGCAAAGTCTATGGGATTTGTCAAGTCCTGTCCAAATTATGTATTTTTTTCCGCAGCGAATACGCTGCGTATTTTATTGCAGGAAAATCTGCAGCATGTCAATTCATGCTGTGGGTTTTACCGCGTTTTTACCTATAGACCCTCATGTTAGCTTAAAATAAGCAGAAGACATGCAGCAGTGTTCGCATGACACATATGTGTTGCTTATTTTGTGCCTAATTTTCATTAAACTTAAAGGTAGTGACAGTGTTGAAGGGGGGGAGCAGAATTTGACATCATTTTTTTTTGCCGATGTATCCAAATTTTATTTAAACAGTCACAAAGCAACATAAAGTTTGCATCAAATCCGCACCAAAAATGCTTAAAAAATACACCGTGTGGACAGGGATGGTTTTGGTGCTTTTTTATGCCAATACATATAGATTTTGGAAGTCCAAAAACTGCACTCCAAATTCAGCGTACAAAAAGGCCCTTCCAGCATTGGTCTTTCTTGATTGCCTGCAGAGAGAATGTCACATCAACAATGCTGCAGTTAATAACTGAGCCCAGTGTTCAGAAAAATACTTATCTATCAATAAGTTGAATCAAATAATATAGCGATACAATCATTTTTTTTATCTTAATCTTGATGGAGATTGTATTTTTTTTGGTATTTAACTGTAAGAACCTTACAAAAAACTAGGGGATATTCATTGTAGAGCAAAAGTGACATAAAAATAGGAAAGACTACTTTATAGTTATAGCAGTTAGACTATAGAATAGCCAAATTGTAAGAAATAGGATGGCAGACACTACATCCAAGTTTGAAATTAAGGCCTATCCCATAACCATTGACATCGTGGGTTATAAATAATCTAGCAATAAAAATGTGTTAATGATCAAGAAAGGTTGATTTTGCTGGACTCTTTTTTTTTTCAATCTAGGTAACTACAGTGCCTGCAAGTAGTATTCAACCCCCTGCAGATTTAGCTGGTTGACACATGCGGAATTAACTTGGCATTGTGACATTTGGACTGTAGATCAGCCTGGAAGTGGGAAATGCACTGCAGCCAAAAAGATTTTTTAATTTTTTTTTTTTTTTTTTAAAGCGTTAAAAGTTAATTCAGAGGGTCATTTATTATTCAACCACTCAAACCACCAGCATTCTGTTTGGTCCCCCTAAAGTATTAAGAAGTAGTTCAGGCACAAAGAACAATGAGCTTCACATGTGTTGATTAATTACCGTATATACTCGTGTATAAGCCGACCCGTGTATAAGCCGACCCCCCTACTTTTGCCCCCAAAACCTGGGAAAATCTATTGACTCGCGTATAAGCCGAGGGTGGACCCCAGCACAGGTATACAGCCCCCAGCAGTGGTATACAGGCCCCAGCAGTATGATATACAGCAGCCCCCAGTGGTATATACAGCAGCCCCAGTGGTATTGCAGCCCCTATATACAGCAGCCCCAGTGGTATTGCAGCCCCAGTGGTGTATACAGCAGCCCCTATATACAGCAGCCCCAGTGGTATTGCAGCCCCAGTGGTATTGCAGCCCCTATATACAGCAGCCCCAGTGGTATTGCAGCCCCAGTGGTATTGCAGCCCCTATATACAGCAGCCCCAGTGGTATTGCAGCCCCAGTGGTATTGCAGCCCCTATATACAGCAGCCCCAGTGGTATTGCAGCCCCAGTGGTGTATACAGCAGCCCCTATATACAGCAGCCCCAGTGGTATTGCAGCCCCTGTATACAGCAGCCCCAGTGGTATTGCAGCCCCAGTGGTATTGCAGCCCCTGTATACAGCAGCCCCAGTGGTATTGCAGCCCCAGTGGTGTATACAGCAGCCCCTATATACAGCAGCCCCAGTGGTATTGCAGCCCAAGTGGTATTGCAGCCCCTATATACAGCAGCCCCAGTGCGGTATACAGCAGCCCCAGAGGGGTATACAGCAGCCCCAGAGGGGTATATAGCAGCCCCAGAGGGGTATACAGCAGCCCCAGAGCTGTATACAGCAGCCCCAGAGCTGTATACAGCAGCCCCAGAGGGGTATACAGCAGCCCCAGAGGGGTATATAGCAGCCCCAGAGGGGTATACAGCAGCCCCAGAGGGGTATACAGCAGCCCCAGAGGGGTATATAGCAGCCCCAGAGGGGTATACAGCAGCCCCAGAGGGGTATATAGCAGCCCCAGAGGGGTATACAGCAGCCCCAGAGGGGTATACAGCAGCCCCAGAGGGGTATACAGCAGCCCCAGAGGGGTATATAGCAGCCCCAGAGGGGTATACAGCAGCCCCAGAGGGGTATTTAGCAGCCCCAGAGGGGTATACAGCAGCCCCCGCTGTATACAGCAGCCCCCGCTGTATACAGCGGTACCCGGCTGTATACAGCCCCCCCCCTGGTATACCGGGCCCCCCCTGTGGCAACCTGTAAAGGAAGCGATGATTATACTTATCGGGTCGCTGTCGCCGACGCCGACGCCGCCGCTCTGTCACCGTCCGTCACCGCGCTCCTTCCCGTCTTCATGCTTCCTTCACGGGCGCGCAGAAAATGACGTCATTTCCTGTGCGACGGTGAAGGAAGCATGAAGACCAGGAGGAGCGCGGTGACGGACGGTGACAGAGCGGCGGCGTCGGCGACAGCGACCCGATAAGTATAATCATCGCTTCCTTTACAGGTTGCCACAGGGGGGGCCCGGTATACCACGGGGGGGGGGGCTGTATACAGACGGGTATATATATTTTTTTTTTTTATGATTACCGTATATACTCGTGTATAAGCCGAGGGGGGACTTTTCAGCACATTTTTTGTGCTGAAAAACTCGGCTTATACACGAGTATATACGGTATCTCTTTTGCCAGCCTTTTCTGACTATTTAAGACCCTCCCCAAACTTGTGAACAGCACTCATACATGGTCAACATGGGAAAGACAAAGGAGCATTCCAAGGCCATCAGAGACAAGATCGTGGAGGGTTACAAGGCTGGCAAGGGGTACAAAACCCTTTCCAAGGAGTTGGGCCTACCTGTCTCCACTGTTGGGAGCATCATCCGGAAGTGGAAGGCTTACGGAACTACTGTTAGCCTTCCACGGCCTGGACAGCCTTTGAAAGTTTCCTCCCGTGCCGAGGCCAGGCTTGTCCGAAGAGTCAAGGCTAACCCAAGGACAACAAGAAAGGAGCTCCGGGAAGATCTCATGGCAGTGGGGACATTGGTTTCAGTCAATACCATAAGTAACGTACTCCACCGCAATGGTCTCCTTTCCAGACGAGCCCGTAAGGTACCTTTACTTTCAAAGTGTCATGTCAAGGCTCGTCTACAGTTTGCTCATGATCACTTGGAGGACTCTGAGACAGACTGGTTCAAGGTTCTATGGTCTGATGAGACCAAGATCGAGATCTTTGGTGCCAACCACACACGTGACGTTTGGAGACTGGATGGCACTGCATACGACCCCAAGAATACCATCCCTACAGTCAAGCATGGTGGTGGCAGCATCATGCTGTGGGGCTGTTTCTCAGCCAAGGGGCCTGGCCATCTGGTCCGCATCCATGGGAAGATGGATAGCACGGCCTACCTGGAGATTTTGGCCAAGAACCTCCGCTCCTTCATCAAGGATCTTAAGATGGGTCGTAATTTCATCTTCCAACAAGACAACGACCCAAAGCACACAGCCAAGAAAACCAAGGCCTGGTTCAAGAGGGAAAAAATCAAGGTGTTGGAGTGGCCTAGTCAGTCTCCTGACCTTAACCCAATTGAAAACTTGTGGAAGGAGCTCAAGATTAAAGTCCACATGAGACACCCAAAGAACCTAGATAACTTGGAGAAGATCTGCATGGAGGAGTGGGCCAAGATAACTCCTGAGACCTGTGCCGGCCTGATCAGGTCTTATAAAAGACGTTTATTAGCTGTAATTGCAAACAAGGGTTATTCCACAAAATATTAAACCTAGGGGTTGAATAATAATTGACCCACACTTTTATGTTTAAAATTTATTAAAATTCAACTGAGCAACATAACTTTTTGGTTTGTAAGGTTTATGCTTCTGTTAATAAATCCTACTCTCGTTTGCAGTTTGAAGGCTCTAACTTATTGACATCTTATCAAACCAGCTAAATCTGCAGGGGGTTGAATACTACTTGTACGCACTGTATAAGGCTGAGTGCATATTTTTGCTGCGTCCAAAACATTGCGTTGTACAGTAAGCACAATTGATATAATTTATAGAAATAAGCATAAACTGGCATGTGGCACAGCTTCCCAAACTGCGGCATGTCAATTTATGCTTGTAGAGACGCGAGGGTTCTCGGTTCGGCTGGAGAACACAGTGAAAATCTGCTGCTTGTATTGGAGCGTTAGTGGGACACTTGCCTTTGCATTGCTTAGCAGCATTTTCCCTATTTACATGGGGAAGAACTACCAACCAGCAATAACTTTTCAATCATTCTAGAAGTTATAGCAATAACTGAATTAATGCAAATTGTTTACTTGCTTGCTATATTTACATAATTAAAGAGGACTTGTCACCCTCCTGCTGCATGGCAATCTAAATGCAGCACTGAATGCAGCATGTCTGCTGCATTCAGGGAAGGGGTCCCCCATGTGTCTGTGTGCTGTGTACACCGAGATATGGCCTTAGGCAAATTCACTGTTAAAAGTCAGGAGGGCATTCCCTGGTGCAGGAATCAGCTCAATTCATGGGGGCCATTCCCTCCCCCTGCCTTACTGTGCTGCTTCTGCTGTGCTAGCTCTGCCCTTCTCTTCTCTGTCACTAATCCTGCCATAAACAGCATGCAAATCATTTGTTCTGACGTCAGCTCCAGATTCCTGCCCTGCTGTCTGAACAAAGCATAAACAGCACAGCAGGAGGCGGCACATAGAGGCAGAGGGGGAGGGAATAGCCCACGTGAATCAAACTGACTCCTGCACTAGGAAATGCCCTCCTGACGTTTAACAGTGAGTTTGGCTAAGGCTATATCTTGAGGTACACAACACACAGACACATGGGGGACCCCTTCCCTGAGTGCCGCAGACATGCTGCATTTAGTGCTGCATTTAGATTGCCATGCAGCAGGGGGGTGACAGGTCCTCTTTAAAGGGAAACTGTTGCTCTGCATTTTTCATCACCCCCATAGAGAATATATATATAGCAGCTACTGAGCATGTGCACTCTGGGGATTGAAGGGCAACGATTGGCCGATTGGAGACCCCCACTCGAGTTATCACCGTAGATAACTTCTCTTCACCAGAGAATCCCTTTAATGACAGTTATACTGTAATGGTAATATCCTAGAGCTGATGACCTAGAGCTGTGATGTTTGCAGCCTTGTAACACATCTAAAGCACTTATGTAAATTATAACCACATTTACTTAAATACAACACTATAATCGTAAGGAAACCATCAATTAAATCCCTTACACTAAAAGTTGTTTGTTTTCCAAACATGAATAAGTGAACCTGAACAACTTGCTCTTCTGTCATGTACGATTCATGTGCAATAGCGGTAATAACTCCATCACTAAGTGAGGTGATTTACGTAAACTGGTTTATCTGCTTTGAAAGTTACAGAACATTTAATAACATGAACTTTTTCACTTTCATGTACAAATTTTAAAGGGAATCTGTCAGCAGGTTTTTGCTATGTATTGTGAGGGCCACATGAGGTAGAGGTTAAAACATAGAATTAAATGATGTGTCACATGTCTCCCCCTGCGCTGTTGTCTGCTTAAAATGACTGTTGAATCAATAGTACATTATCACTGCTGTGACTTACTGACTCGTGCCATTTTGTCCAAACCTTCTTGTGCTTAGCAGCTTACTGTCTATAGAAATGTACATGCAGAGCTGCTGAGCTAAATCTAAAAAATCTGATTGTGTCAGAAACGCCAGTAATCTATGTGATACATCATTCTATTCAGGGTTCCTTTACATACATTATGCATGAGGTAGCAAAAATCTGCTGACAGATTCCTTTTAAGGGTATGAACATGATCCGGAGGTATTGTGTATTGGACACAGTGCCTCCAGACCTGAGGGAAGCTAGGAGGTGAATGCAGGGTGGGCGTAGCCGCCCCGTACTCATGATCTGCCTTCAGTGGAGGATAGCTTTTCACTGCATTCACCCACTGGAGATCACTTCCAACTCTGAAGCATTAGATTAACATCCTGCGGAGATGCAGAAGCGCTGTAACCCACACCACAGGTGAAAACATGCTGCAGCTGGGAGAAACACAGTGAGCATGGGACTTCTTGAAATCCCATCTACTGTGCACTGTGCTTGCACTGTCCAACACAGTGTATTGGACACATCCGTCCAGCGAAAATGCTGCTATTTTGGATCGTGTGCATGCACCCTAAGAGTTCCTGATCATAATATAAAACACCTACATAATACAACTATAAACAGAATAGGAAATGTGAATTAATTACTTTGGTTTGCATTAATAACAAACTCATGAATATTCTTGACAAGCATATGCGTGTTAGTATATATCAGTAGACATTGGCGCCCATTCATCAAAAAGCTTTCAATCACAAAAATGTCACTACTTTTGACTTGTTTTGACTAAGGCTGGGGTCACATTTACATTTTGACCCTAGCCTAACGGATTGCACTTTCCTGATGAAGGTGCCAGGACTGGCGCCGAAACGCGTTGGTGTAATAAAGGAGAGTGTTACTTTTGGAACCTTGCATTCCTTGTGACTTCTTGTAACCTTACATTCCTTGTGATTCCATCGAGGCAGCAGAGCGGACCGTGGTACACCATCTTCCCAATATCTGAGCAGTTAAGGGATTGAGATTCTTGAAATCTCATGCACATGTTTTTTCCAATAAAGAGACATGTTTTGATGCAGAAATGTCTTGCAGTGGCTGACTAGACTATTTGTCAAGTGTTTTATGTATTGGCTCATTGTTCCGATTTCTAGGCACTAACATCCTAACGTTAACTTAAAATGGCTACTGCATTCCCTGCTCAGTCTTTTATACAAGGTTTGGTTATTCACATGATTGACTACAGTACAGTGTGTGATTCCATAGCTGTAGGCCATCAAGAGGCTTGAAGTTAGCCTTTCGAGGATGGACTTGCTCATCTGTAAAGGGGCTGTCACACACTACGATTTTGTAAGCGAACTCACTTACGATCTCACGGGTGCGTGCTCGTGGACAACATCGTTAGTGAGATGTGACACGTATAGATATTGTTCAAGATACAGCAATTTGTTACGTGAAGGTATCATTCGCACAACCCAGCGACCGATGCTTGTCAATGTTGTGAGCAGGCGAAATCATAAATTAAATCGTTATTGCGTTGTCACACGGAACAATGCAAGCAGATTGCATGATCGATATCGTCTGATTTGGGGTCCGGTTCTCAAACCTGCGAAGAACGATCAGACCACTTATCGCTTGTAAGATCGATGTGTCACACGCAACGACATCGTTAGAGCGACTGAAAACCCGTGACGTTTCAGCGATATAGTTACTGATATTGTAGCGTGTGATGGCCCCTTAATCCATGTCTTATTACATGGGTGGTACAGTGACTCAGTGGTTAGCATTGCAGCGCTAGTGTCTGGGGTCCAGTTCCCACCATGGACAACATCTGCAAGGAGCTTGTATGTTCTCCCAGTGTTTGTATGGGTTTCCTCTGGTTTTCTTCACATTCCAAAGACATAATGATAGGAAATATAAATTATGAGCTCCAATGGGGACAGTGATGCTGATGTATGTAAGGCGCTGTGTAATTAATGGCACTACATAAGTGAATAGATATTATTATTATCCAGCTCACCCTTCATCATGACCGGTATTCATAACACCACGATGGGCAAATCATTGCCGATATTTTAATATCTACAATAAACATTTGCTTACCTCTATAAATATTAATTTCTGACTTATTTCAGCATGTAGGCTTGATTTTTACATTCTAGGTATGGATTGTATGGGAGATATTTAATAATTAGGCATTATCGTGAGATAACTTGTAGGTTTTGATTTGGTTTTAAATTCTATGAAGATTGAGCAAAGTTGGAAGGCACAAAAATCTCTATTTTGTAATAGCGCATTAGATGTTACACATCCGAGCCTTACATAGTTTCCACATAGTTTAGTAACTGGATTCACACCCTCATCACAGGGTGCCGGCCAGTCATGTCATTGAAAGCGCAAACTTAGGTCACATGCTTTCCTCTTGAACTAGTCTGACATGTCACCTGATGTGTGCTGCATTTCTGTAGATATAAATGGCCAGGGTGACTCAGTTTCTTAACTCATTGTTATGTTAAGACGTCCCAAGTTTCCATTCCATGTAAGTTGCTGCTGTCTGAAGGTTCGCGGCAGAGATGATGTGTGGCTCAGTCTTCTTTAAACACTGCTGCAGACTTCTGTGATTTGATTATTGTATTAGTGAAGGTGGACATAGTTTAGAGATCTGCATTTCAATGGAGGATTGGCTGATATCTGAACCGTGCCCTTGTTGAAACACGTCAGCAGAGCGGGTAGGTTGTAGATGACTAAAGATCAGTACTTTCACCTGCTGTTACTGTACTCACCTCTATCATGTCAATATCACTCTAATGTCTCTGTCTCCTCACCAAGACTGTGAATCAAAGTTTAAGGGGTCTTCAAAGTACATAAGAAGTGAGGAGGCTGATGATCTCTGCACAGACAGAGGATAACTGGAGAGAGGCCAGGGTCACACATACCAATCTGTTTTTTATGCCCTTAGGAAAACTCCACCGTTTTTCTAAGGGTGCCAATAGTGTCCCCTGAAGTACTGGCCGTTTTTTGGAATTTTTGGACTTAGTCATCTGAGAGTCCTCAGTGGTTGATACCTTTTAATGGCTAACTGAAAAGATGGTAAATATAGCAAGCTTTCGGGACGCTGCGGCCCCTTCTTCAGGCTAGTAATAACACAAATTCTGAAGACACATACATATATACATAAGCAATTGAAAGAAAAATAAAAAAAAAAGGCAAAACAGTGTTGTATGGTCTACCTAATACAATTGGTTCAGCTTATCTTAGAAATCTGGTTTCTCTGTCCCTGCTCCTCCACACCTCCCTAACTCCACTCTGCTTTGCGTCACCTGTCATATCCACCAGAGCATACAACACTGTTTTGCCTTTTTTTTTTCCTCTATGGCTTATGTATATATGTATGTGTCTTCAGAATTTGTGTCATTATTAGCCTGAAGAAGGGGCCGCAGCGTCCCGAAAGCTTGCTATGTTTACCATCTTTTCAGTTAGCCATTAAAAGGTATCAACCACTGAGGACTCTCAGATTGTAATATATTTTTCTATCTACTGGCTAAGAGTACTTTCACATCAGTAGTTTTCGCCGATCGGGGCAGATGCGGTGAACAAACCGCATATGCTGCGATTAACGCATAACCGCTGCACTTGCGGCACAGTTGCGGCAAGCCCCATACAAAGTCTATGGGGGCTTGAAGGCAGGTGCGGCAAGTGCGGTATCGGCTGACCGCGGTTTTTTTCGCGGCCGCACCTGCCGCAAGTGCCGAAACCGCACTTGCCGCACCTGCCGCACACTTACCGCAAGCCCCATAGACATTGCAGGTCACTGTATGGTAGAACTGACCTGACAGTACGATTCCTCAGGTCACTACAACTTCGTAGATACCAAACATGTCTAGTTTTCTTTTTTATTCAAATGGTGAAAAAAAAAAAAAAATCTTTTTTGTACCCTTTTTTTCGAGACTCGTAACATTTTCATTTTTTGGGATCTTGGATCGTGTGATGGATTATGTGTTGCAGTCTGAGTTGATGTTTTTTAGAAATACCATTTTTGGGTAGATACAATGTTTTGATTGCCTTACTGCATTTTATTGCAATGTTGCGACAATCAAAAAAACGTAATTCTGTCATTTTGATTATATTTCTCAGTACGCTCTTTAATGATCAGATGAATTTATATTTTGAACGATTGGGCATTTTTGAACGCGGCGATGCTATATATGTGTATTTTTTTTCAATTGTTTTATTTCAATGGTGCACCAGTTTGGTGATTTTAACTTTTTTTTTTTTTTTTTATATTTTCAAAAAAAATTTTCTTTTTCCTTTTATTATTTTTACTAGTCCCCTTGGGGAACTTGAAGATGCTACTGTCCAATTGCTTGTACTGTACAGCGTCTGCACAGTACAAATGATCATCTCCTGTGAGTTCTGGCACTCAGCCAGTGTTTACATAAAGTTCGTCATGACAGTGACAAGAGTTATCAGCTGTGCTCTGGTTCTCAGGAAACCTCATTGGTGGGGAATTGCATGCTCTTCCCCGGCGCGTGATAGATCAGGCTATCAGAGTTTGACAGCACAATCTCCGCTCTACCTGTCACTGTTAGAGGCACATGTTAATCAGATTAGCCGGTATGTGCGGGGAAAGATGTGGGAACACCATATATGACGTACATATTTGACCCACCCCAGGGCCGTGGGTTACCCGGTCCCGAGCGTTTAGTTCATGGGGGAATGTCACTTGGGCCTGTTGCCCAGTCCAGTGGCCCTGGTGGTCGTTTAAAAAGGGGGAAAACAGTCAATAAAAATAAGATAAAAGTGTTTCGTTATACTACCTACGGTTCCAGTAAAGTTACCGGCGCCGTGCTGGATAGTCCTCCGGGGTGATGGTGCAGCAGCAAGATGGTTACGCTTCCCGCAGATAGAGCGGGATCCCCGGGGCAGTTGTAATAATTTATGTACAGTCTTTACTCAGGTAGGCAGCTTACCACACAGCACATTCACGTGTCCTTTTTAGGGATGGGCGAATCTACTCGCTAGGACTCGTTACTCGGCGAGTAGTAAGGGACTCGCAGGACTCGGTACTCTGCGAGTTTCCCAGTGATTACTCGCACGAGTCCAATGCAAATCAATATCAATCCTAGTTTTGTCAGAAACGCTGACAAAACTAGGATTGCCATTGTTTGCATTAGACTCGGCTACTGTGCCAGTGATAGCAGGGAAACTCGCAAATAACTGCTGTTTCTTTGCGAGCCGAGTCCAGCTGTCTTCTCTGTGCAGCTCCAGGGTCCTAGAGCCCGCCTGCTCACAGACATGATGTAGCAGTGCTGAGATTGTTCTCAGTCTGCTCATTCCCTGTGCATAGACATCTATCTATGCACAGGGGATGTAGCAGAGAGGACATCGCGTTTTGGACTACGTCGGACGGAAGAGGATTTTTTTAATTAAAGATGGAGTCCCTAATGGCTTTTTTTTTTATTTCAAATAAAAATTTTTCTCTGTGTTTTTTTAACCCTTTATTGGAGATTCTAAGTGGCTGGGTCAAACGTGGCCTGACATTAAGAATCTCGGGCTTAATACCAGCTTGTATAACAAAGCTGGTATTAACTCCTTTATTACCCAGCGTGCTACCGCCACCAGGGCCGCTGGAAGAGCGGGGTTCAGCGCCAGAGGATGGCGCTTCAATGAACGCGCCATCTTCTGGGGCGGCTGCGGGCTGCAATTTGCAGCGGGGGGTGCCCAGAAAGCTTGGGCATCCCTGCGCTGCGGATTCCAGCCCCAGCTGCTTAGCTGTACCTGGCTAGACATAGAAATTGCGCGGAGCCCCACGCATTTTTTTTAAATTATTTCATGAATTTCAGAGTCAGAGTCTCAGAGTCTCAGAGTCAGAGTCCGAATCTCAGAATTTCATGAAATAATTTAAAAAAAATGCGTGGGGCTCCGCGCAATTTCTATGTCTAGCCAGGTACAGCTAAGCAGCTGGGTGCTGGAATCCGCAGCGCAGGGATGCCCAAGCTTTCTGGGCACCCCCCGCTGCAAATTGCAGCCCGCAGCCGCCCCAGAAGATGGTGCGTTCATTGAAGCGCCATCCTCTGGCGCTGAACCCCGCTCTTCCAGTGGCCCTGGTAGCGGTGGCACGCTGGGTAATAAAGAGGTTAGGGCCAGCTTTGTATTATCAGCTGGCCCTAAGCCCGAAATTTATGGCGGTCACGCCAATATTAGACATGACCGCCATGAATTTCTATTAAATTGTTTTAAAAAAAACACAACACAAAGAAAATTTTTTATTAGAAATTTAAAAAAAGCCATTAGGGACTCCATCTTTAATTAAAAAAATCCTCTTCCGTCCGACGCAGTCCAAAACGCGATGTCCTCTCTGCTACATCCCCTGTGCATAGATATAGATGTCTATGCACAGGGAATGAGCAGACTGAGAACAATCTCAGCACTGTTACATCATCTCTGTGCACAGACATTCATGTCTGTACACAGGGAATGAGCAGACTGAGAACAATCTCAGCACTGCTACATCAGGCAGCAGGCGGGCTCTAGGACCCTGGAGCTGCACAGAGCAGACAGGACTCTTCTCTTATCTGTGCGAGTTTCCCAGCGATTACTTACAAAGTAAACGAGCAATGCAAATAAATGACAAAACTAGGATTGCTTCAGGCTGAAGCTTCCGAGACACATCTGCGATTTGTAAATCTCACACTACTCGCTATTACTCGCTTCCCCATTCATTAACATTGGACTCGCTAGACTCGCAACGAGTAGCGAGTCCTGTGCTCGGACTCGCTAGAGTCAAGCGATTCCGAGTAGTTTAGGATTCGCCCATCACTAGTCCTTTTCACTGCAGCAAGTGTGCAGCTAGTCAAGTGCAGGCAAATAAAGTATGACACACTGTCTTTAACTCTGCATGGGTTTTACTGGCAGTACTTTAGACAGGTTGCAGATGGTACAGTCTTTCGGGTCTTTCTGGCCCGGGTAGTCACCAGGGAACCGGGATGACTCACTTAGGACCCTCGGTGGTGTGCCTGCCATTCCATTCCAGTCCCTCACTGCTTTCTCTCCTGTCTCCCTTGAGGCACTCCCGTGCGCAGAGCCTCGAGCCGGCTCCCATGATCCCTCTGTGGAGGACTCTTCTCCGGGTTCCCCTGACCCTATTCGGTGCCTTTTTCAGGATGCGCTGGGTGTTCGGCCACGACTTCCTCTAGAAGCTCAGGCCTCTGGTTTAACGGCTCAGGGATAAATGCCCACACCGTGTTCAGAGCCGGTCCTCTGTTCCGGGACCAGATCCCTCCGGTCAGTAATCGTACCGGGTCCGGGCTTGGGTGCACTGCACTACCTGGTGCCCCTAGGATCTCCCGACAGCTTCTCTGCCATTCTGCACTCCTCACTCCCCAACAGAGCTCTCCAACTCCGAGCCTCTCTCACTGAACTAACGCTTTTCCCACCCACAAACCTTTCTACCCTGTCATTCCTCTCATGAAACTGGGTCATCCCTACAGCTGGTCCACTCACGGTCCCCTACTCTATACTCTAGAGTGTGTGTGAATGAGCATTGTGAGGGTCCCTTATACAACATCCTAATTCCCTAGTCACAGGAATACTACATGCTCTATATGGATGCAGTACCCCTACCTGGTGTCCAGGGGCGGACTGGCCCAGGTGGCAGGGGGGCAAGTGCCCCCTGGGCTGGTGGTATAGCCCTCACCTAGGGCTGCCCCCCACAGAAATGGGCACAGTGAGTGACCGGCGATAGCATCTGACAGCACCCCCCCGTCCACCAAAAAAGTCTGACAGCACCCCCCTCCCCATCCACCAAAAAAGTCTGACTGCACCCCAATCCCCCCCCCTCCCCGTCCACCAAAAAAGTCTGACAGCAGCCCCATCCCCCCCCCGGTCCTCACCTAAGGGCTGGCAGAACAAAACTGCCACCCGGAGTTAGTGTCGCCAGTCAGCCCCAGGTGGTGTCCCAACCAGTGGGGCGCCACATATAGGTCATGAAGGGGTAAATAAAGGAGTACAGTTAAATTCTTGCTAGCTAAGTTATTTCCTTAGTTCTGAATCCACACATAAGTCAACAACAGATGTCTTCCAAATCCATGCTACCGATAAGGAGGTCTACCTTCATTATCTGCCTGGATGTGACAGCCACTTCAACAGATAAGGCAGATAGAAAAAGAAGTATTTCTCCCAGAAAATTATTGCAATTAAACATGTTTAGTTATACATGTTTATTTCCTTTTGTGTGTATTAGAAAAACACAAAAATCTGAGAAAAACAGGCAAATTTGGCATAATTTCATGCAAAGTCCAAAAACATGCCAGGCAAAATTGTTGGCACCCTTGGTTTATTATTTGGTTGCTCATCCTTTGGAATAAATAACTGCACTCAATCATTTCCTATAACCATCAACAAGCTTCTTACAACTTTCAACTGGAATTTTGGACCACTGTTCTTTTGCAAACTGCTCCAGGTCTCTTATATTTGAAGGTGATCTCTCCGTAAGTGTTCAATGAGATTTTGATCCAGACCCATTGCTGGCCACTTCAGTACTCTATAGGGCTTTGCTTCCATCCATTTCTGGGTGCTTCTTGAAGTATGTTTGGGGTCATTGTCCTCTGGAAGATCCATGATCTAGGACGCAAACCCAGCTTTTTGACACTTGGCACTATATTGCAACCCAACTTTGGTAATCTTCGGATTTCATGATGACTTGTCCACAATCAAGGCACCCAGTTCCAGAAGCAGCAAAACAACCCCGAAACATCTTTGAACCTCCACCATATTTAACTATAGGTACTATTTTCTTTTCTTGGTAGGGCTCATTCCATTTTCAGTAAACAGTAGAATGATGTGCTTTACCAAAAAGCTCTATCTTGGTCTCATGTGTCCACAAGATGCTTTCCTAGAATTTTGGCTTACTCACATACATTACGGCAAGATACAGTCAGCTTTTTTATGTCTGTGTCAGCAGTGGGGTACACTTGCATCTCATGCCATAGTATTTTATTTAATTCAAATGTCAACAGATAGTTTGCGCTGACACTGATGTGCCCTAAGCCTGCAGGACAGTTTGAATTTCTTTGCAACTTGATTGGGGCTGCTTATCCACTATTTGGACTATGCTGTGTTGCAACCTTTCATCTGTTTTTTTCTGCCATCCACGGCAAGAGAGATTAACTACAGTGCCATGGCTTGTAAACTTCTTGATTATTTTGCACACCATGGACAAAGGATCATCAAGATCTCTGGAGATGGATTTTTTTACCTTAAGATTGTTGATATTTTTCAACAATTTTGATTCTCAAGTCCTCAGAGAGCTCCTCTCTCTATTCTCCATGCTTATTGTGGCACACACAAACATACATTGCAAAGATTGAGTCAACTTCTCCCCATTTTATTTGGTTTCAGATGTGATTTCCATAATGCCCACACCTGTTACTTACAGAGATGTGTTTTTGATGAGCATCACATGTTTGAAACAAAGTTTTTTTTACCCATAATTTTGGAAAGATGGCAACAATTTTGTCCTGACCATTTTTGGAGTTGTGTAAATTCATATAAAATCTACCTTTTTTTCTGTTTTTCTTTGTGTTGTTCTAATACAGACAAAGGAAATATTAATGTATATAACAAAACACGTATAAATGCAATAATTGTATGCGTCTAATACTTTATTTTCTGGACCAATGTCAAGGGTGCCAAAACTTTTGACCATGATCATAAATACCCCAGCACCCATGTCTCCTGTGATGTATATACCACAGACCTCATGTCTCCTGTGATGCATATACCACAGCCCTCATGTCTCTGAGAAGTGTATATACCATAACCCCCATGCCTTCTGTGATCTGTATACGGCAGCCATCATGTCTGTTGTGATGTACATACCACAGCCCCCATGTCTTCTATGATGTGTATATGCCCCAGTCCCCAAACAATGATGACTTACCGGTGGTAAAAGTGGATACACTGCTGAGCCAAAACACTGATGACACTGCTATATTTTTTTCCACATATGTGTGCAATACAGATGTGTGAATGAGGTTTTAGTGTGGAACACAGAATACCCAGAAAGAGAGTATGTGCTGTACAATGGCAGTTCATAGCAAAGTTTTCAAATATAAATATATTTCTTATTATTTTATTTTGACATACTTACATTTAATAATATATAATGTAAATATCTATATATACATAGACAGATATATAAAAATACTTAAAGTACATAATACAAAGATTCCCTTTACATTCCTTTATCAGGTACAAAGCGTCAAGCAATGTTTGCATTTCATATTTGTGCTAATACTAATCCAAGAACAATAAAAAGACATCCCAAATCTTGGTAACATTCTGTACTTTCATGCAGAATGTTGTTCTGACAAGCCTGCACTTATGCAACAAAACAGGTTGGTTAAGGACATAATTGCAATATGTAACTTTATTTTATGTATGAATGTGTACTATACTAGGAAGAAATGATGTGGAGTTAAGAGTTGATTCTTTATATGATGAAAGTTGTATGAATTAGTCCCTCCTAAGTGCCTTAGATCTAAACTTATTCACTATCTTGGGGATCTTCTCCGGGGAGGAGTCCTTCTTCTAAATAAAATTAGTAATGCAAATTAGACATTGAAAGCTATATAACCTGATTCTGTCAGAGTGCAGGAACACAGCTATACTTTGTGAGGTGGGGCTAACTATGGCATAGAGCAGGGGTCTCAAACACGCGGCCCGAGGGCCACATGCGGCCCCTGGGGCTTCACTATGCGGCCCGCGGCACCTTGGACAACTTAATGATACTTCACTCCAGTGCAGCAGTCCGCTGCAGTCCCCGCTGTGTGATGACTTCTGTCCGCGGCACTAACAAGCTCCGCCACTCAGCAAGATCAATGCAATCTGCTATCCAATGAGAAGCCTGCAGCTGATGGCGGAATATGACGTCATATGCGGGCCTCTGGCTGGCAGATTACATTGATCTTGCTGAGCAACAGAGCTTGTCTGAGCAGTGGCTGGAGGAAGTCATAGCACATCGGAGGCCGGAAGTCAGTACAGTGGGGACCGCGGCGGCCCCCTGCACTGCAGCAATGCATCATTAAAGTGAGAAGTGAGTGTGGGTGAGGGTGTGTCTATGAGGGTTAGTGTGTGAGGGTGTGTATTTGTGAGTGATGATAAGTGTATAAAAGTGTGTGTGTATGAGTGTGTGTGTATGAGTGTGTGTATGACAGTGTGTGTGTGGGTATGTGTGTGAGGGTGTATGTAAGTGTGTAAAAAGAAGGTAAAACAGGATGGGGCATCATTATAAAAGTAGATCAGGATGGGGGACATACCTAGAAAAGGGGATCAGGATGGGGGACATCAGTACAAAAGGGGTCCAGGATGAGGGACATCACTACTAAGGGGGATCAGGATGGGGACATTACTAGAAAAGGGGATCAGGATGTGGGACATCACTACTAAGGGGGATCAGGATGGGAGACATTACTAGAAAAGGGGATCAGGATGGGGGATATCATTAGAAAAGGGTATCACGATGGGGACATTACTACAAAAGGGAACCGGGATGAGGGACATCACTACTAAAGGGCATCGGGATTGGGGACAACACTACTAAAGGGGATCGGGATGGGACATCACTAGAAAAGGGGATCAGGAAGGGGACATGACTACAAAAGGGGATCAGGATGGGAGACTTCATTACAAAAGGAGATCAGTATGGGGACATCACTACAAAAGGGGATCAGGATGGAGGGCATCACTAGAAAAGGGGATCAGGATGGAGGGCATCACTAGAAAAGGGGATCAGGATGGGGGACATCAGTTGAAAAGGGGATCAGGATGGGGGACATCAGTAGAAAAGGACATTACTACAAAATGGGGACATTACTACAAGAAGGGGATCATTATTTGTACTTTCCTACATTGAGCAAAAAATTCTGGTATTACTAAAAATATCACTTAGTCCTACAAGGGATGCGGCCCCCCACTATAAATGTTTTTCTATGTGCGGCCCACCAACCCAGATGAGTTTGAGACCCCTGGCATAGAGGGTACTTTAGACACTAATTGAACACTTTAATTGACTTTTTATCTTGTGAAAGTATGAATAAATTGTATATGGCACTTTGTAGATACATGACATGACTGTATGCTATGGTCACCAGCGCTTAATATGCAATATATAGCGCAATTTAGGTATTGTATGATATCTAGTGAGCCCTGCATGCACCATGATGAAAAAGTATTGTAATGTGTGGGTGTAACTGCCTATATGTGATTAGAGTATAATGATGGAGGTCGATTAAAGGGTTTTCCAGTCTAAATCCTCAAGCCTACAGTAACCCTATGTATCTGCAGACTTGGTAATCCTTACATTGCCTTCACTGTGCAGTGTAATGATTTACTGGTGTCTGAGCAGGATATGGCGGTCATGTGGCTGAGAGAATGTGATACATACACTCCGGATTGAATTCCACTAGATACAGTAGGCATGGCCTTGCTTAATGCAGTCATAGTGACTGAAAACTTGTGGTCCTAGGCTAGTTTCACACTGACATTTTTTTTTAAATCCTGGGGCATGCAGGAAAAGCCTGCATCATCTCTGGATCCCTTGGACCCCCCTGCCTTGATGCAACTGGATGCAACCACACCGGTATTATCACTGATTCGGGCTCATGGATCAGTGATAATACAGGTGCAGGAGCAGACAGTTGCTTCTGGTGATTACCTGTTTTTCCTGAAACTGGTTCTAAATGAAACTGCTCCTAGGGGGCATGTCATTGGAACTGCATTCTGGGCATGCACAGACCAAAAAAACGGATCCAGGGGTCCAAATCCAGATGGATCTTTAGTCCCACGGATCTAAAATTTCATAGAGCGAGTGCTTCCAGTTTCAGAATGATTCACACAGATGGCAAAAAATGTCACCGTGAAACCACCCTTAGATCGGACAATCCCTTTAAGGTTTACATGAGTTTCGGTAAAGTATATTAATCCTGGCAATACATATTTGGGCAATATCTGGTACTATTTGTTCATGGACTGTGTAGAAATGTCAACACCTTGCTTTCCATTTTTCCAGTCTGAAATATGGGAAGTCGAAATAAATGGAATAAATGTTCCCATCACATTGAAAATTAATCTTATACAAAATTATCATTCGGTTTGTGCAGCATACTTACAGGTCTGATGGGAAATCTCAGCAGATGCTTTTATCTTGCAGCTCACACTACAAACATTCGGTGACTGCAGCATATGTAAAACTTCCGGACCAGCTGCAGTCCACCCCTGAGTATAGTGCTGAAAACCAGAACCTTCATAGACAGATTTATTTATAGCAATTTATCTATGCAAAAAGGGGTTCAAAGAGAACTTGAAAGCTGATTCATTCTGGATGTGTATGTATGTTTTACCTTGTGCAATATGGTGACTGTTCCTGGACTGAGGTTAACACTGTTCTCTTTGGCTCGCAGTTCCTGAGGTCAAATTTCATCAATAAACGGCATATATATATATCTTCTCCCTGTGTTTGCTCGTGTTTCCCCCAGATGCTCCAGTTTCATCTCATGCTCCAAATAAATACTTAGAGGGAGTTTAGATTGTTTGCCCAATGGGGACAGTGACGATGAGGTCTGTAAAGTAATATGAATGCTCTATATAAGATAACTTAATCTATTATATACTTACCTTGTGGCATCTGTCATCAACTTTCATCCAGTTGTTCTCCTATCACCTGCCGTTGGCAGCCATATTTGCCAGTAATAGATGTACAAAAATGGCACCTGCTGTGTGGTATTGACACATTGACCAAGACCACCAGCGGTGCTGCTGACATCTGACACAATACAACCCGAAATTGACGGACACCACATTGCCACTACTCCTGCTGCTTCTCGATGCCTGCTGACATTAACGCACCTCATCGCCGCACACAACGCCACCTCAGTAACTGCGCATGTATGTGCCCATGGCACATGCCCAGTTACTGAGACGGCTGCTATCTTTGGACACATCGGTGCACAAAGATGGAGGTGGCCTGCGTAACTGGCAATGCACATGCCAGGTATGTGCATGTGCACATACTTATGCTGCTGCCATCTTTGGACACCCAGGTATCCAAATAAGGCAGAGGCGTGCCGCTTGTAGGGGCAGAGACCACACAGGGCAGCACAGAGACTGCACAAAGGGATGCAGGGTGCCAAAGAGAGCACAGGCGGGGCACAGAGAGCACACAGGAGGGGCACAGAGAGTGCACTGGGCACAGAGCGCACATTGGGGGGTACAGAGAGCACACAGGGGGCAGAGACAGTGCACATGGGAGCACAGAGAGAGCACAGAGAGTGCACAAGGGGGCACAGGGAGCACACAGAGAGCACAAAAGGAGGACAGAGAGAGCACACAGGGGGGCACAGAGAGAGCATAAGGGGACACAGAGTGCACAGGAGTGGCACAATGAGTGCACGGGGCACAGAGACTGCACAGGGGGGTGCAGGGAGTGCACTTGGGTGGAGAGAGAGCACACTGGGGGCCAGAGACAGCGCACAGAGGAGCAAAGAAAGCACACAGTTGGGGAAAAGTGCATAATGTGCAGAGAGAGTGTATTGGGGGCAGAGAGAGCACATGGGGCAGAGAAATTGCACAGGGATAGAAAGAGCACATGGGGCAGGGAGCGCATAGGAACAGAGAGCACACAGAAGGCAATAAGAACACACAGGGGGAAGAGAGAATGCTCTGGGGATACAGAGAGCACACTGGGGGCCACAGAGAGTGCACTAGAGGGCACAAAGAAGATAGGGGGCACAAAGAGTGCACATGGGGCAGAGAGAGCATGCAGAGGAGGGGGCAAGTGCACAGTTTGAGGGGTGTGCACACAGGGGGCAGAGAGATCATACAGGGGGGACAAACAGTGATGGGTGTGCAATATGGTACCCACTGGTGGTAGTTGCACACTGCACAGTACTACCAGCAGTGCTGCAGCTGCCGCAACCACTGCCCACAGCTGCTGCCACTGATGCAACACCACCTTAGTAAGTGTGCACATGTATACCCAGTATGTATGAACACTTCTTTAGGCAGCCACCATTTTTGGACACCTGGGTATACAAAGATGGCATGTGCGCACTGAATTCTGCCGCTGCCATCTTTTAACACCACAGGATGGAGAGAGCACAAGGGGGAGAGACAAAGCACAAGGGGTGCGAGTGCACAGAGGGGCACAGAGAGCGCATAGGGGAAGGGCAGGCATTAAGGGGGGCAGAGAGAACACGCGAGAGAGCACACAGGGGGCGGGGTGAGTGTACAGAGTGAGGAACGCGTGCACAGGCGGAGAGAGAGAGCACACAGGGGGAGAGAGCGCATACACGGGGAGACAGGTCAAAGTAGAGAGCACAGAGGGTGGAAGACAGCAGAAGGAAAAGAGAGAGTGGACAGGGGAGAGACAGTTGCCGCGTCCAGCGCCACAGAGTAGTGATGGGTGAGTCCTAAATTACTCGGAATCGCTTGACTCTAGCGAGTCCGAGCCCGGGACTCGCTACTCATTGCGAGTCTAGCGAGTCCAATGTTAATGAATGGGGAAGCGAGTAATAGCGAGTAGTGTGCGATTTACAAATCGCAGATGTGTCTCGGAAGCTTCAGCCTGAAGCAATCCTAGTTTTGTCAAAGACTCTGACAAAACTAGGATTGGCATTGACTTGTATTGGACTCGTTTACTGTGCAAGTAATCGCTGGGAAACTCGCACAGTAAGGAGTCAGGCTGTCTGCTCTGTACAGGCTGCCGCAGCTCCAGGGTCCTAGAGCCCGCCTGCTCTTCCTGTGTGTAGCAGAGCTGAGATTGTTCTCAGTCTGCTCATCCCTGTGCATAGACATCTATATCTATGCACAGGGATGAGCAGAGAGGACATCGCGTTTTGGACTACGTCGGACGGAAGAGGATTTTTTTAAATTAAAGATGGAGTCCCTAATGGCTTTTTTTTTTATTTCTAATAAAAAATTTTCTCTGTGTTGTGTTTTTTTTAAAACAATTTAATAGAAATTCATGGCGGTCATGTCTAATATTGGCGTGACCGCCATAAATTTCGGGCTTAGGGCCAGCTGATAATACAAAGCTGGCCCTAACCTCTTTATTACCCAGCGTGCCACTGCCACCAGGGCCGCTGGAAGAGCTTCAATGAACGCGCCATCTTCTGGGGTGGCTGCGGGCTGCAATTTGCAGCGGGGGGGTGCCCAGAAAGCTTGGGCGAAGACCATGTAATTTTTTTTCTGAAAAATCAATAAAACAATCCTAAAGAAGGGACTGCATCTTTATTAACCCCTCGCCCATGGTCCAGGGGTTAATAAAGATGCAGTCCCTTTTATTTACATTGTTTTATGGATTTGTCAGAAAAAAATTTCACGTGGGCTTCGCCGTATTTCTGGAACCAGCCAGATCCAGCAGGCAGCGACGGGCTGCCCCCAACCCCCAGGTGCCTATTTGTACCTGGCCGGACACAAGAATATAGGGGAGCCCTTTTTTTGAATTATTTCATGAATTTCATGAAATAATAAATAAAAAATGCGTGGGGCTCCGCGCAATTTCTATGTCTAGCCAGGTACAGCTAAGCAGCTGGGGGCTGGAATCCGCAGCGCAGGGAGGCCCAAGCTTTCTGGGCACACCCCGCTGCAAATTGCAGCCCGCAGCCAACCCAGAAGATGGCGCGTTCATTGAAGCGCCATCCTCTGGCGCTGAACCCCGCTCTTCCAGCGGCCCTGGTGGCGGTGGCACGCTGGGTAATAAAGGGGTTAATACCAGCTTTGTTATACAAGCTGGTATTAAGCCCGAGATTCTTAATGTCAGGCCACGTTTGACCCGGCCACTAAGAATCTCCAATAAAGGGTTAAAAAAACACAACATAGAGAAACATTTTTATTAGAAATAAAAAAAAAAAGCCATTAGGGACTCCATCTTTAATTAAAAAAATCCTCTTCCGTCCGACATAGTCCAAAACGCGATGTCCTCTCTGCTACATCCCTGTGCATAGATATAGATGTCTATGCACAGGGAATGAGCAGACTGAGAACAATCTCAGCTCTGCTACATCATCTCTGTGAGCAGGCGGGCTCTAGGACCCTGGAGCTGCGGCAGCCTGCTCAGAGCAGACAGCCGGACTCGGCTCGCAATGTAACAGCAGTTACTTTGCGAGTTTCCCTGCGATTACTTGCACAGTAATCAGACCAATGCAAGTCAATGGCAATCCTAGTTTTGTCAGAGTCTCTGACAAAACTAGGATTGATATTGATTTGCATTGGACTCGTTGCTGTGCGAGTAATCGCTGGGAAACTCGCAGAGTACCGAGTCCTGCGAGTCCCTTACTACTCGCCGAGTAACGAGTCCTAGCGAGTAGACTCGCCCATCCCTACCACAGAGCCGATGTCATAGTTACATCACTGCCCTCCCAATGTGATAGCATTTATTAGACCCCATCTAATAAATATATAATAACTAGTGATTATATAATTACTCAAACACTGCAGCTTTTAAGAGAATACATACTTTAAACACCAGCCAGGCACCAGGCTTCTAGACAGGCGTGTAAATATGGTCGTGTCAAACCCTGACTTCGGGGGCACATCATCCTCCGCACCTATTTCAGCTGGATGTGCATCAGAAGATGCATATCCATCTGAAATGCATTGCATAAAAGTCCCATCGGGTCCCTGCTCTGCAATATATGCTGCCAGCCACACAGAGGCTGGCAGCTGATATCTGCATGATTGTGACCGGAGGCGCATGGCAGTGATGTCATACGCCACAATAATGCGATGGTACTGCATCGGCTACAGACGAGAACACCATGCAATATAGGAGCAGGGGAGAAAGGGTAGAATGTTTTTTTTTTATAGGCAGAATGGGGAACATATATGCCAGGACAGGACCCAGAATAAGAACATATATGCCTGGAAAAGGTTCAAGATTAGGGATGAGCATGAAATATTCGGACTCGCTATACTCGTAACAAGTAGGTCCTAATACTCGGGTACTCGTTACGTGTAGCGAGTTCAATGTAAGTCAAAGGGAAATGCTAGTACTTTCGCAGTGTATCTATCTACACTGTGAAAGTGAAATAAAAGTTAATAAAAGTAGGGATGAGCGAGTACTGTAATATTCGGACTTGCTATACTCGCAACGAGTAGGTACCGGTACTCAGTTCTCGTTGCGAATATAGCGAGTCCGATTACTTTCGCAGTGTATCTATAGATACACTGCGAAAGTACCCTAAAAGTACTGAATAAAAGTTGTTAAAAATAATAAAATTACATACTCACCTATCCGACGCCTGCACCGGGACCGTCCCAGAAGACCTGCAATCACCGGACAAGGACATGTGATTTCCAGCCAATCAGATGGCGACACGTCACAACCCTGGAAGTATACGTAGGACCTTGCAATCTGGCCAATCAGGTGGCCGCTAGTGATCACGTGGTTGTGACGTGTCGCCATCTGATTGGCAAGATCGCTACCGGCCATCTGATTGGCTGGAAATCACAGGTCCTTGTCCGGTGATCGCAGGTCTTCTGGGACGGTCCCGGTGCAGGCGTCGGATAGGTGAGTATGTAATTTTATTATTTTTAACAACTTTTATTTACTTTTAGGGTACTTTCGCAATATACCTATAGATACACTGCAAAAGTATTTGGACTTCTCGCTACTCCCGCGTACTTCCGAAAAGTAGCGAGTATACTCACTCATCCCTAAATGAAAGGTGTTAAAAATAACACCGAAAAGAACACATCTGCTGGCCTGCCAGGACCTTACGTATGATGGTTAATCAGATCGCCAGTAGCGATCAGGCGGTGTGTGATGTCACACACCACCTGACCGCTAACCGGCCATCTGATTGGCCATCAGATGTAAGGACAGCGGATGTGTTCTTTTCGGGTCCCGGGACAGCCGTCGGATAGGTATGTTATTTTTTTATTTTTAACATTTTTTTATTAACTTTTATTTCACTTTCGCAGTGTATATAGATAAACTGTGAAAGTGAATGTACTGCTCACTACCCCTAACAAGTAATCACAAGGAAACTCTGGAGTAGCGAGTAGCCCGAATACTGCACTATTTGGTACCGAATAGTTACGAGTATGCTCACTCATCCCTATTCAAGATAAGAACACATATACCAAGATAGTGGTAATATTTGGCATGATGGGGCATAGGATGGGAGCCATACAAATCAGGATGCAGGACATATATGCTAGGATGTAGGACATCTAAAAAAGGATTGGGACATATATACTAGGATAAATATATATATATATATATATATATATATATATATATGCTGGACACGAGGCATTGTCCTGCATGAAAATTGCTGGCTGATTGAGTGCTGAATGTAAGAGAGGAACCACGTGTTGTTGAAGAAAATTCTGATACACACTGGCATTCACTCGGCCATGTAGCTATATGAGAAGTCCTACCCCTGCAGCAGAAAATGTTACCCAAACATGACACTTCCTTCACCACCTTTCACTGACTTCTTTACACACTTTGTTTCAGTTTTTCCCTAGTTTGTCGATAAACATGATGTTTCCCATCATGTTTCCCATTGTATTGTATCCAATTATTGTGCTGTATTCTTTCTCTACCGGAATTACTTACTGTATTGTATTGTATATGTTGGCGCTATATAAATAAAGATTTATTATTATTATTAAACCCAAATAAATTAAACTTGCTTTCATTAGTAATATGAGCTGTGGATCACTTCTCCACACAAAATGCTCTTCACCAAAGGTGAGTCTAGCCTTTTGAATCTTTCTGCTAATGAGAGGTTTGGTCACTGCAGAGTGGGCTTTCAGTCCAAATGCTCTTATACATCATTGGACTGTATGATGAGACTGATCCTTTCCCTGTTCAGTGCTGAACTGGTGAACTATTGCAGCTGCAGTGTTGAAATGATATCTAGACACATCTCTGACTCCTAGGTCACTGCAGGGAAGTAACAAATTAAATAATTTTGAAAGGTTCTCATCCATAACCAGCCAAGGTAGAGTAGACCTGTCTGGTTTACCTTGGCTGTTTATCATAAATAGAGGGGACCCGTACTTCGTTTTTTAAAAAAATATTTATTTATAAATATTTTTTTTAAAAATGGCATGAGGTTGTCTCATTTTTGATAACCAGCCATGGTAAAGCAGACAGCTGCGGCCTGGTTTTATCAGGCTGGGAAGGCACATGATATAGTATCCCAACCCTTATTTGCTCAAAATTGATGCCTCATATTAGATGCCCTAATGTGGAGCATCACCCCGGATCCTTCCAATTGCCATATGGTGCAGTGGCAATCTGGTAATATTTTTGGAGGTTGAGGTCACCTGTGTAAAATCATCCGGTATAAAGTCCAGTGGTTAGTAATGGAGAGGGATCTTTCAGTCACATGGGAATGGCAAAATAACTATAGGCATTCCCAGCGTGGGAATACCAGCCCCGGATCCTTCCAATTGCCATATGGTGCGGTGGCAATCCGGTAACATTTTTGAAGGTTGAGGTCACCTGTGTAATATCATCTGGCATAAAGTCCAGTGGTTAGTAATGGAGAGGGATCTTTCAGTCACATGGGAAAGGCAAAACAACTATAGGCATTCCCAGCGTGGTAATACCAGCCCACAGCTGTCTGTTTCACTTTGGCTGGTGATCACAAATAGAGGGGACCCCATGCATTTTTTCCATTATTTATTTATTTGGTTAAACCATGCTCTGATCTAAGCTCCTCCTACGTCAACTCTCCCTGAAATACACTGTGATGGGGAATGCACCCCTGGGTCTCATATAAGACCTGAGAATACAATGTAGCTGGCCAATCACAGTAATACCAGTAGCCAACATTACCGTGACTGGCAGCCAATCCCAGCATGTTTTGTGGCTGAAAGACAGCAGCGAAATATGCAGGGCAATGACTCGAGGTTTCACTTGAGCTCCTGCATTACTCGGCCGAGTACCGAGTGTGCCCAGTGCACCCTGATGCTTGATCATTGAGCAATGTCAAGCACACTAAATGCGAAGCAAACATTTTAAAAAAAAATTCAACAAATTTTTGCTAATTCAAATTTGAAGAGATTAGATCTGTGGATAGACAAAATTTACATTGTATTATCAAAACCTCCAAGATCAGTAGTGTAATTTGTGTGATCAGATGTTTTGGTTGTGAATAGCTTGTCCTCATGGAACAATAATGCTTGCTTCGCATTAATACATAATGAGACATAAATGGTCATCTCTGAGATCAGACCTGTATCCCCTGCTAAACTGCATGCATAAATGCTAAAACAAAATCATATAGATGCTTCTTATCTGCATATTACTAATACTTATGCATTTAATAATAATATAGCTGTTTATACAGCATTTCAATTATGGAAGATGTGATGAGACTTCTACCCTGATGTCAATGAGGAGAAAGCCAAATTTACATTTCTAATACACATTTTTGATACACATAATTAATCTCATTAATATACATTATCTGCTATTCATTGTAATGCATACAGCCATATCTCTACTAAGAAACACCTCTTTATAGTACTAGCAACCCGGCAATTTCAAACACCGCTGCTTTGACAGCAACGGTGTTTGAAGAAATTGTGAGATAGCACACGCGTGGGACTATCGCACAGTGTGCTGTATGGGTGCGAGATTTTCTCACACCCATATACTTAAAATGGGCACTCGCTCGCATAAATGGTGTTCAATCGCAGTATGCTGCGATTGAACTCGCATTTCACTCGCAATCCGAGTTCAGTGCGTGGATAATGCACTGATATGTCCAGTATCATTTAATGATACTGGTCCGAGTGTAATGCAAGTTTTTATCGCATTGCACTCGCGCGACTCTCACTCCCGTGTGCCTCCACCCTTAAAGTGAATATAGAAATTTGATTCCAGCTCACCCAGTTGTTCTGCGCTGATCTACCTGGGACTCAAACACTGGCCTAGCACCTGCCTCACATCAAGGATAATAGAAAAAATTGGAGTCCGGCTCAACAGAAAATCCAGTCCTGTTGAGCCGGACTTCAATGTTTTTATATTACCATAGAATGAATAAACTGACTATTTTTAAACTAAATGTTAATCAGCAAAATTTTGATAATGTTTCATAGTATTTCTTAAAATAGCTTAGCACATTACCATTAATTTTATTTTTTTGTCTTTATTTCATCTGTCTTTGTCCAGGCGCTATGTCTATCACAAAACTGAATATTAAATCCAACTTGTGTTTATCTTCTCCTTGAATTAATATAGATAAAAGGTTATTTCATGCCATTTTAAATTAAAACCTTTAATCTTCTTTTTCAGAATATTTCTGCTTTAAAAAATGCCGGATATGCCAGTGGTGCTGCAACATACCCCTCCAGATGGAGGATGGGGATGGGTCATAGTTTTTGCATCTTTCATTTCAATTGGCTTTTCATATGCATTTCCCAAAGCCATTACAGTATATTTCAAGGAAATCCAGGAGATTTTTAACACCTCATACAGTGAGATTGCATGGATATCGTCTATTATGCTGGCTGTTATGTATGCTGGGGGTAAGTTGGACAACATTTTATTTTTATGAGTTGTTTACTGTAAACATATCAGATTATTTTATGTAAGGGGAAGGAATCATTTTAGCTACCAATGTACATTATGGTTCCGATTCTTTCATTTTTCATTTATAGTCATTTTGATCATTTTGTTCCTTTGCCTTGAGTTTAGATTGCTCCAGTTTAACCAAACGTATGAGTTTCCTATAAATCAAGCTGGTATTTTTCTGTGCTGTAATACTCTGATTAATTAAATCAATCATGATATACCTTTGAGAGCAAAGATGTAATAATTTGATATTATTAAATTGATTGCCCAGTTTCTAATATGATTACGGTACATATAATTTACCAATATGAATTAGCCCTGATCTTCAGCTATTAATGCTGTCTTGACTGCCCTACTTCCAGCCTTGAGTTTGAGTGTATTGTATCGGGATGTCATCAGTGCTGTGTGTAAAAGGGAGTAGAAGATTGATTTATATCCATAGCTAATATCATCACCCTGGTTAGTGCAAAGACTGAGAAGGTGACTGGCTTACCTATGGAGACAATATGACAGTCCCCTGGGCTCATCCCTTATCATGGTGGGACCCAGTACACTATTGACATCTGGAATCAAATGTACATTGGCGAGTACAATAAAATCATATTAGTGTGGCATCCCACTGGTCAGGATGCCACATAGGGGTACTGCACCCACAATAGAGTGTGGTATCCCTGTAACCAGGGGACTGAGATATCAATAGGGGACCCTCACCACACACATCCACACACCTTAGATCAGGGTACTATTGGGTTAACCATTGCTAAGAACCGATCCCGGTGGGAGGTGCTTAGGTGAGTAGTGGAGAGTGGGAAAGTTATTGAGAGGAGTTGGAGTCTGGAAGTGAACCCTGCGGGAAGCGCAGTGGAGGGCACCACAGTACAGGTGGCCCGGAGAAAGAAGGGGATCCTAGGGTGTTGAGATGCACATGAATCCGGACTGGTACGACCCCCAGCCAGAAGGATCCAGTCCAAAGCTGGAGGACCAGCTCTGAGGCGGTGCGGGCGTTTATCCCCAAGCCGCAAAACCAGAGGGCATGGGCTTCTTCATGGCCAACACCTGGCATAATCCCCTAAGACCCCATATAGGATCAGGAGTAGTCAAGAACAGGAACCATCCATAAGGATCCATGGGGACCGGCAGAGGGCTCTGTGCACGGGAGCGCTGAGGAAGCAACAGAGGGATACCGCAGTAAGCACAGATGAAAGGACCAGGCAGGCACACCACCAAGGGTCCCCAGTAAGACGTCCTAGTTCTCCGGTGACTACCCAGGCCAGTAATACCGTTGACTGTGTAAAGACTGTTTGCTGCCTAAGTCACCACTAAAGCCTGGTTCAGAGACAAAGACTGTGTGGTGTGTTTTATTGGCCTGTGCCGGAGAAGCCATACTCTTGCTCCCTCATAACAGACTGTCAGCCTGCATCTCCACCTGACAAGCCGCCTCCCTGTGTGAGTTGTCTATTGATTCATCACTGCTCCGTGGACCCCGGTCCACCTACGGGGAGCGTTACCAACAAAGCTGCCTCATCATCACCCCGGAGGTCTGCAAGCAGCGCCGGTATCATTACCGAATACCATAGGTGGTGTCACAAGCTCTTTTTATTTTATTTTATTTTATTTTTATTTAACCCCATTTTTCAGTGACCGGAAGGGACAGGGCACAGGCCACCTATGACATCCCCCGTGAATTCAACGCCCAGAAACGGGTACCCCACGGCCCTGGGGTGGGTAATTAGCAATAGATATTACGTTTTTTTAACCCCTTACAGCAGAAGCCTGTTTTTACATTCTTGGTCAAATTATTAAACTCTGACATGTCTTTCTTTATATGAAATAACTCTGGAATGCTTCGTGACACATTGTACTTTGTTATTGGTAAATTTAGGTCTATAAGATTTGTGTTTATTTATGAAATATCTAAAATTTGAAAAGTTTTGTAAAATTTAAAATGTTTGAAATGTTATGCCATTAAGAAGAGTCATATTGCGCAACATAATTAATAAATACAATTTACCATACAACTACTTTATATCTGCATCACTTTTGAAACAACTGTTTTTGTTAGGATGTTAGAAGGGTTCATAGGTTTGTTGCAATTTTTTTTTTTTTTAATGCAAATTTCAAAACCTATCTTGTTAGGGACCACTTCACTTACAAGCCAGAGCCTATTTTAAAAACTACAACCTTCATATTATATTTAGAAGGAAAACGTGGGGCACTGCGGTACTGCTGCAGTCTGTTGCCATATATAGGTCCTAATTTGGACCGGGTGCATACACTTCGGACTGGTGGTGCAAGCTAAAACAGTTCATTCAAGAGTTCAATCAGTAGATAAATGAGCGGCACTCACCAGTATGCGTCTTCACTTTATTAAAGGCAGGTTACAGGCAGCATGGCAAGGGGAAGGAGTGTGGAGTACAGCTGTCCCCTTGTACTCCACACTCCCTCCCCTTGCCATGCTGCCTGTAACCTGACTTTAACAAAGTGAAGACGCATACTGGTGAGTGCCGCTCATTTTTCTACTGATTTAACAACCTTCATATTATTCAAAACAGCATTAAGAAAGTTTGTTAGGTGCTTTACCGAAATTAATGCAAAATGCAAGAAAAAATACAAAAATCACATTTTGTTTTTATACTAAAATATTGCTTTAGACCAAAATAACAGAACCTAACCCCCAATTGACCACCCTTTGTAAGCTACATTCCTCAAGGAATTCATCCAGGGGTGTGATGACCATCTTAAACACTCAGGTGCTTCAAGAATTTTACAATATTGGGCCTTAAATATATAATTTTTTTTTTTTTTTAGTAAAACGTTGCTTTGGAACCAAATGTCTCTAGCTACATTCACATGTTCAGTTTTTATTCAGTATTTCACATCAATTTCTGTAAGGCTGGCTTCTCACCACGGTTTTTGAGCTGTCAGGCTGTATCCGGTGTTTTCCAGGAAGCATTGGACACAGCCTGACAAACAGAACTGGAGGGAAAATATGCCCACTGGTCCTGTTTTCTGCCGGATTCAGAACTGCGCGGCTGCTGCAGCTGTCCAGGTCCTGAAATTTCAAAATACTAGTCGCCGTTCTGAAATTTCAGCGGGGAGCTCTCCAGATGCTGAAGTTCAGCGTTGGGCGCCGCTGAACTTCAGTACCCGGCGTCCAGCAGCCAGATCCGATTTTCTTTCGGATCCGACGGAATGCGGTGCCCATAGACTCCCATGTTAATGGGTCCCGGGTCCGGGAGGATCCAGCAGGATCCGGTTTTGACTAACTTTTTGCCCCGGCCACAAAAAAACACCAAGCTCCGATTTTGTATCTGGGGCAAAAATCAAATGCAGCCTGATGCTGCCGGACAGGGACAAAACCGGATGCCAAATCATTGCCATCCGGCACCATAGGGCTACATTATGTCCAAAATCGGGACTGGGCCTGTCAGGTTCATCCCAGACAGCACCTGAGTCTGACCTGATAAAACCATGGTGTGAAGCCGGCCTAAGCCAAAACGAGAAGTGAGTGAAAAATACAGAAGTGGTGACGTCTTTCTATTACACTTTCCCTCTGATTGTTCCACTAATGTGTTTGGCATGTAAATACAGAAGTAAAATACTGAACTAATGCCAAGTGCACACGTTCAGTATTTGGTGAGTTTTTTTACTGCAGGATTTGTAGACAAAACCAGGAGTGGAACAATCAGAGGAAAAGTCTAAGGGTGCTTTCACATCAGCGGTTTTTGCCGATCGCGACAGATGCTGTGAAAAAAACGCATCTGCCGCGATTACCGCATAACCGCTGCACTTGCGGCACAGTTGCGGCAAGCCCCATACAATGTCTATGCAGGCTTGCGGCAAGTGTGGCAAGTGCGGTATCGGCACTTGCGGCAGGTGCGGCCGCAAAAAAAACATGGCTGACCGTGTTTTTTTCACTGCATCTGCCGCGATCGGCAAAAACCGCTGATGTGAAAGGGGCCTAATAGAAACACCTGCACCACTTCTGTATTTAATTATCCACTCCTGGTTTTGGCTACAAATCCTGAGGTAAAAAACTCATCACATACTCAGTGTGTGCACGTGGCCTAATACTCAATGTGTAAATGTGGCCTAATAAAACGTCACCGACTAAAAACTAAACATATGAACAAAACCTTACCTAGAATGTAAAAGTGTAGAAAAACGTTTTATAACTAACTCATTAGTGATGATAATGAGCTGGGGCTATATTCTTTAGCCCCTAAGGCTGGCCATCTTCCTCCTAATATCACACCTTAATAGGCGTGATCAGTGGCGTAACTTCAGGCCCTGGGGCCCCGATGCGAAAGCTCCAACGGGGCCCCCAATTATTGCAAATCTTTAATAATATTAGTCTTTTTCTATGGGCCAACGGAATTTCAGGGCCCCCCTAGGCTGCAGGGCCCGGGTGCGTTCGCAACCCCTGCACCTATTGTAGTTACGCCCCTGGGCGTGATCTTCAATGCATATTGTAATCAGTGCCTCCCATCTCTCCTGGGCGCTGCCTGGGCTGCAATGGGGCTGTAATGATGCGAATCGCGTCATTTCCGGCATCGGGTGACGTCAGTACACCCACGCCGCATGTGCAGTGCGGTGCTTGAAGCCTGCAGAGCGGCACGGGTGTACTGACGTCACCCGATGCCGGAAATGACGCGATTCGCATCATTACAGCCCCATTGCAGCCCAGGCAGCGCCCAGGAGAGCTGGGAGACGCTGATTACAATATGCATTGAAGATTGCGCCTATTAAGGCGTGATATTAGGACGAGGATGGCCCGCCTTAGTGACTAAAGAATATAGCCCCAGATCATTATCATCACTAATGAGTAAGTTATAAACGTTTTTCTACACTCTTACAGGATGCTTTTCTGAGCCATATGGAGTGTGGGATTAGTGATGGGATGCTGCAGGGGCATGTTTGGATAGCTTAGAGGTGTTTTGGGGGTGACAGGATCCCTTTAATGGTATAAAATAGTTTGAAACACCTGTGGTGTGAACATACTCATCATCTCTGGATTTATTAATTTAGTGATGTAGTTTGTTGAATTGAGGGTCACTTATGGGAGATTTCTGCTGGTTTATTTTTACCTCAATGGCTTTGCTAATGTGACATGACAAGGATGCTTTTCTGAGCAAAAAGGAGTGTGAGATTAGTGATGGGCTGCTGCAGGGACATGTTTGGATAGCTTAGGAGGTGTTTTGGGGGTGACAGGATCCCTTTAAGTAGTGAAAACAAAGTAATTACTTTTTTACCACTAAAATGTTGTTTCAGCACCAGGTTTTACATTTTAACAAGGAGAAATATGTGAAAATAGCTCTAAGATATGTTACACAATTTCTTCTGAACATGGCAAACTCCATTTGGGGCTTTACAGTAATATTTTGTGTGAGAAGAAGTAGTGATGGGCGAATCCTAAATTACTTGGAATCGCTTGACTCTAGCGAGTCCGAGCCCAGGACTCGCTACTCGTTGCGAGTCTAGCGAGTCCAATGTTAATGAATGGGGAAGCGAGTAATAGCGAGTAGTGTGAGATTTACAAATCGCAGATGTGTCTCGGAAGCTTCAGCCTGAAGCAATCCTAGTTTTGTCATTTATTTGCATTGCTCGTTTACTTTGTAAGTAATCGCTGACTCGCACAGATAAGATCCTGTCTTCTCTGTGTTCTGGCTGCCCCAGCTCCAGGGTCCTAGAGCCTGGCTGCTGCCTGATGTAGCAGTGCTGAGATTGTTCTCAGTCTGCTCATTCCCTGTGTACAGACATGAATGTCTGTGCACAGAGATGATGTAGCAGAGCTGAGATTGTTCTCAGTCTGCTCATTCCCTGTGCATAGAGATCTATATATATGCACAGGGGATGTAGCAGAGAGGACATCGCGTTTTGGATTGCGTCGGACGGAAGAGGATTTTTTTAATTAAAGATGGAGTCCCTAATGGCTTTTTTTTTTATTTCTAATAAAAAATTTTCTTTGTGTTGTGTTTTTTTAAAACAATTTAATAGAAATTCATGGCGGTCATGTCTAATATTGGCGTGACCGCCATAAATTTCGGGCTTAGGGCCAGCTGATAATACAAAGCTGGCCCTAACCCCTTTATTACCCAGCGTGCCACCGCTACCAGGGCCGCTGGAAGAGCGGGGTTCAGCGCCAGAGGATGGCGCTTCAATGAACGCGCCATCGTCTGGGGCGGCTGCGGGCTGCAATTTGCAGCGGGGGGTGCCCAGAAAGCTTGGGCATCCCTGCGCTGCGGATTCCAGCCCCCAGCTGCTTAGCTGTACCTGGCTAGACATAGAAATTGCGCGGAGCCCCACGCATTTTTTTTTTAATTATTTCATGAAATTCTGAGATTCTGACTCTGACTCTGAGACTCTCTGAAATTCATGAAATAATTAAAAAAAAATGCGTGGGGCTCCGCGCAATTTCTATGTCTAGCCAGGTACAGCTAAGCAGCTGGGGGCTGGAATCCGCAGCGCAGGGATGCCCAAGCTTTCTGGGCACCCCCCACTGCAAATTGCAGCCCGCAGCCGCCCCAGAAGATGGCGCGTTCATTGAAGCGCCATCCTCTGGCGCTGAACCCCGCTCTTCCAGCGGCCCTGGTGGCGGTAGCACGCTGGGTAATAAAGGGGTTAATACCAGCTTTGTTATACAAGCTGGTATTAAGCCCGAGATTCTTAATGTCAGGCCACATTTGACCCAGCCACTAAGAATCTCCAATAAAGGGTTAAAAAAACACAGAGAAAATTTTTTATTTGAAATAAAAAAAAAGCCATTAGGGACTCCATCTTTAATTAAAAAATTCCTCTTCCGTCCGACGTAGTCCAAAACGCAATGTCCTCTCTGCTCATCCCTGTGAATAGATATAGATGTCTATGCACAGGGAATGAGCAGACTGAGAACAATCTCAGCACTGCTACATCATCTCTGTGCACAGACATTCATGTCTGTACACAGGGAATGAGCAGACTGAGAACAATCTCAGCACTGCTACATCATGTCTGTGAGCAGGCGGGCTCTAGGACCCTGGAGCTGCACAGAGAAGACAGCTGGACTCGGCTCGCAAAGAAACAGCAGTTACTTTGCGAGTTTCCCTGCTATCACTGGCACAGTAGCCAGTGATTACTCGCACGAGTCTAATGCAAACAATGACAATCCTAGTGTTGTCAGCGTTTCTGACAAAACTAGGATTGATATTGATTTGCATTGGACTCGTGCGAGTAATCACTGGGAAACTCGCAGAGTACCGAGTCCTGCGAGTCCCTTACTACTCGCCGAGTAACGAGTCCTAGCGAGTAGATTCGCCCATCCCTAAGAAGAAGCACTTTTAGACTTTTGGAGCAAAGATTTTCCTAGAATAGTTTGCAGACTCCATTTGCCAGTGCCAGTACACCAGAAACCCCCTCAACTGACCCCATTTTGGAAGTGACACACCAGTGAGAATTCATCCACAGGCATAGCGTCAATTTTAATTTCAAAATGAAAAGTACAAATATTCCCGCTTAGTATCCATACATTGTAGTGCCCAATACATTGTGCCCAGCTTGTGCCTTGGAGTTATGCCACCCCAATTTGTTCAGGGGCTCTCCTTGTTACAGTAAGGCTAAACATGTGAACACTAACTGTGATGTAGGCATACTGTAAGGCTCAAAAGGTGAAGGGTATGTTGGAACTGGGATAACATTTTTCACTGGATTTTTGGGGGGGAGCCACAATCGTTCTTAGCACTGTATCGTCCCATGTAAATATCACTTACAAACATCATTTTCTTTTGTCAGATTGTGTAGACTGCTGCCAGTTAATCTGTGTAAATGGACCTGAACTCTGTTCTCTGTCTGGCCTATGTTTAGTGGTGTTTGTTTTTTCAGAGGTGCACTGTGGGTAACTGCACTTTTGTGCATGCCTAAAAAGATGAGACACCACTGGGAAAAAGGCAAGATTATTCCACGTCTCTATCTGCCTCATTACAGTAATTGGTTCATAAAGGGTTTTTGTCTGAATCACGTTTTTCAGAGATTTGGATAGAAACACTGATGTAAGGCTACCTTCACACTAGCGTTTGTGTCTGCATGCGTCTGGCATGCAGATGCAAATGCAGTGCTGAACGTGGTCATACTAATGTGAACACAGCGGGGATTCTCCGCATGTGTTCACATCGTATGGTGCCTGGACACCAATCAGCGGTCGTGGTGGGTAGGAGGTGAAGATCAGCGATGGCCGGGTGGAAGAGATCAACGGCGGCGGGCGATTTAAACTAACAGCTGATGTGGATGTGTCCCATGACAGCATCAGCTGTTAATTTAAATTGCCCGCCACTGATCTCTTTCTCTTGTCCGCTGCAGCTGATCGCTGCCTCCCGGCCGTAGTCCCTGATCGCTGCCTCCCGGCCGTAGTCCCTGATCGCTGCCTCCTGGCTGTAGTCCCTGATCGCTGCCTCTCAGCCCTAGCCACTGCTTGCTGCCTCCCGGCCGTAGCCACTGCTCGTTGCCTCTTGGTCGTAGCCACTGCTCGCTGCCTCCTGGCTGTAGCCACAGATCGCTGCCTCCCGGCCATAGTCACGGATCGCTGCCTCCCGGTCGTAGCCACTGATTGATGCCTCCTGGCTGTAGCCACTGATCGCTGCCTCCCGGCCGTAGCCACTGATTGCCGCCTCCCAGCCGTAGCCACTGATCCCTGCCTACTGGCCTAACGGCTGCTGGTCGCCGCCTCCTGGCCACCGCAAACCTTTTGTGAATGGTGAAGTTAACAAACAAAACAACCGCTATTGGTCTAACATTAACCCACAGTGGATAGATCCCTTCAAGACTGTTGGAACACATAATTTGATGGTATGGTATGGTGTACAAAGATAGTGGGCCATTCTTCATCAATTGAAACCTCAATGCCACTGCATATCTGATTCATGTAGCAATTTCAGATATCCAGTGGTATTGAGGTTTCCATTTATGAAGAATGGCCCCACTGTCTTTGCACCCCATATACCACACCATACCATCAATTTTTGTATTCCAACAGTCTTGGAGGGATCTATCCACTGTGGGTTATTGTCAGACCAATAGCGCTGGTTTTGTTTGTTAACTTCACCATTCACAAAAAAAGTTTGCCTCACCACTCATCTGAAGGCAATTGTCTATGCTGTGAAGATACGAGATGTGCAGCATCTGAAACAACAGATACTGGAAGCCTGTGCTAGCATTTCTTCTGCGGTGTTGCTATCAGTGTGTCAAGAGTGAGAGAAGAGGGTTACATTGACAATCCAACTCAATGGGCAGCACTTTGAACACATTTTATAAGTGGTCACAAACTTGTAAATAACTCATGAAAAAATAAAGGTACGTTAAAACCAAGCACACTATTGTTTTTCTTATGAAATTCTCAATAGGCTTGATGTGTCACATGACCATCTTCCCATTGAAAAAAATAAAGTTGGATCCCAAATGGCCGACTTCAAAATGGCCGCCATGGTCACCACCGATCCGGAAAAGTTTCCCTCTCCCATATACTAATGTGTCCCAAACAGGAAATTGATATCACCAACCATTGCCATTTTATTTATGTGCATCCAAATAAATGACCCACCCTGTACACATCTTAAGTGTCTCTGTGCAGCATCAGCAGGCTGCTTCTCCTCTCATGCACAGACACAGGAAACTGAGTACAGTCACATGGTCTTTCCTGTTTCTGAGCCTCTGTTAGCAATTTTTTTTATCTAACTTTATAGACAATGCACAAACCTAGCAATAGAATACTTACATGCACAGGAATGGAGTTGTTGCACTAAATATATTCCAACAGATTATTATTTTTTCATGACAATTCGGTGCAGCATGCTTCCAGGGTCTCTGCAAATTGGATCAAATGCTTACATTCAAGTCTATGGGTGTGTGTAAAACATCGGACTGCACTCATATGTCATCCAATCACTGTCATACAATGGAGAAGATGGAGAAATTAAGTGTTTTCTTCAACTATTATACATTTTTGCATGTGAAAGAATCAGATCAGAGCAAACCATTACTCAGCTCAAATATATAAAGAAAGGAGGCACTCACCCATATGTAAAGTTGGTCTCAGGCTTTTTTATTCAGCCTTCCGGCATGAAGCAGGGTGCAGGTTGCAGGGGAGGGGGTGGTGGAGGTGCAGACAACAGTGACTGTTTGGAATGTAATCACCCTTCAACTGGTCTTTGCTTGGAGCCTGAAACTGTATATGTGCATTACTTATCAGCCACTTTTAATCAAGGAAATTTTTAAAGTATACCTAATCATACAGGTGACCTTTTAGAAAGAGATTATATATATTTAAAGAGTATTATCTCAATTTCATTTTTGCCAATTTATTTCAGTATGGATACCTCTCAATTAATCACTTTTTAATTTGTGACAAATGTATCAAACAATTTTCTCCTTTTTCTTAAAAAAAACAAAACATTGAATTTTGTTGTTTAGTTAGTGTTCTATTTTTTTTTTTTAAAGTAATATAGCTTTTCTATGCTTTTTTTAAAAAGTCACAAAGTTTGAGGCAAATGAAATTCATTTTCCCCAGTTAAAGTAATGGTAAGATAAAAAAATAACTAGAAAGTATTGACACATCCTCCATGTGTTTCTTCCTTTTTCTCTAAGAAGGAGCTTCTCTTATCCCTTCATATATTTATATGTGCGGCAGTAATCTGATCTCTCAGTTTATAAATATATTTTTATGGTTTTCATTAGTAACTTCACAGTAAGTGATCAGTTTAGAAGACTGGATGAGCAAAGAAGTGGAGAAAAGGATATTTGTCTGTAATAACATCTATTACAAAGTTTCTTTGCTCTGCTTGTACTACTTTAAGGAGAAACTGCGTTCTTTATAGTACTACAGTCTCAGTCATTTAGATTCCCTGGCTCTGCAGCATGGTGCTGGCCCTTAAGGTACCTTTACACACCGCCACGGCAGGCTGGATACATCCCGCTACTTCACGTGCACGAGCACGCTCAAACGGCTACAAACGGGAACCGCACCCTCTTTACACGCCGCCACAAGGTGCGCTACGCCACGCTACATCTATAGCTAGCTACATCACCGGGTGTCTCAAGTAGCCAGCTGTAGCTCATTTACACACCGCTATAACCAGCTACTATGGGCGGACCTGGTGCAGCAGGGCCAGCACATAGGCGTGCCACAATTGAGAGTACGAGACGTCCGTAAGCTGATAGGACGAAGCAATAACATCCTGATTGGGCAGGCAACGCAGGAGGCTGAGTAATACAGCACGCTCGAGCGATTGTGTAGTGTGACTCATCAGCTCCTTAAATATGCCTCCCTATGCAGCGACTACCAATCGGCACGCAGCAGCTTCCACCAATGATCGCACATGGGGCGTGGTAACACGGAGCCAGGGTCACGCCTTAGCTACATTGCAGGCTGTCCCGAGTTCCCTTCCGTTGCTTCTTTACACGCCGATACAGCTCGCTACCATCGTCGATATAGCCATCTGTTTTCGAGCAGAGCCCATAAACAGATGTATCTGTCGCCGGCTGTAGCGTCGCGTCTTCAGACGCCGCTACGACGGGCTACATTGACGCTACAAGCTACATTTGTAGCCTGTAGCGGGATGTATCCAGCCTGCCGTGGCGGCGTGTAAAGGTACCTTTAGTGATATCCATGACGTCATCTAAGCTTCTACTGCTGTACTCTTGCCTTTTGGAGTATTCTTATGTGGCTTCTCCTTACTTTAGTTGCAGTCAGGTTCTTGTGTCTCTCATTGTTGCCCTCTTTCTCATTTAAGCCCTTTCTGTGGCTCATTATCCTCTGTCAGCAATGTATGGAAGCTCTCACTCAGACAATTGCTGGTCACTGGCACTTGCCCTACAACTCTGATGGGGCTCAGAGTTCTCTTAGATTGCCAACTCCAGTATTTACACTATGACTTCTACACCATATGACGCAGTCCCAGCATCCGTGCATTCCATTGGCTAATCTGTGTCCTGCCATTAACACCAGCAAGATTTTTAAAGCTTTTTGAAAGTAGATGATCGGGGAAAGCTTAACAAATATAATATTAAAAAAGGGTTGCACTTAAAACAGTGGGAGGGGAAAAGACCAAAGGATGTAAACAGTGAACATTGAAATTTGAATATGCATTGTTGCAATGAAAAAAAAAACCTTTTTAAAAAATGAGATACTTTGTAAATAAAAATGGCCAAATTTACTTCAGCCCAGTTACCATGACAAGGTGCACCACTCACAGGATCCTAACCTAGTTTTGAGCCTCTCTTCATGTCATAACTGACCTCCTATGTATGGGCTGGGAAGGGACCTGCAAACAGAGAAGTTTACAAACACCTGAAGTAACTAGGAGTAGTGCACAATCAAAGGGCATGACTCTATGATACAAAATAGATGAACTGTCGGCACTGGCTAAACTGAAGGTGTGACTTGGTGCATGTTGTACCCAACAAACATTACCAAAAAAACAGCTTCACTCAAAATAAAGGGGCAAAAGACCAAGGGATGCAAATAGTGAAAATGTAAATATGAATATGCATTACTGCAATGAAAAAAAATTATTTTTGAAATAGATACTTTGCAAATAAAAATGGCCAAATTTAATTGCGCCCTGTTACCCCGACAAGGTGTATCTCTCAACTGGGTTATACCTAGTTTTATGCCTCTCTTCATGTCATAACTGACCTCTTTTATATATGGGCTTGGAAGGAACCTGCAAACAGAGAATAAAAAACACCTAAAGTGACTGAGAGGCATGCATAATACCATAGCAGATACATCCATGGTGCTCTAATAATCACTGCTCACTGTCCTAATGTTTATGGGCAGCTTTTACATAGGAATTAAAAACTCTTTCTGGAGAAAATAAACTCATGTGCTTATCTCATTAAACTCGTTAAATTCCCATTTACATGAGGAATTTGTGTTGATCCGCTGGCACTTCTTCTAAAATATCCCTGACCCGACTTGTAATCTCAAGGACAAGTTTAGAGTACATTAAGCAGAGCACTGAAGTTTTTATGCAGAGCAGAATGTTAAGGAGCTCCTGATAATGTTTTACATTTACATTACTGGCCCAGAAACTAGGTATCTCAAAAGACAGGAACATCTGTAACACATGCATTTTATTTCTTGCTTCACGGAAGGAAATGAGCTCTTCTAGGAACTGTTAAAATCAGCATTACACTATGTCACATGGTTTAAATGTTCTGTTCTTCGCAATATAATATTCCTGCAGCCATTTAGGACAAGATTTAAGTTTGAAATTGCAGTTCTGAGCAAAGGATTAAGTGAAATGATGAAACAACTAGTCCATTGCATTATAAGGATAGCGTTTGCAATAACCATTCTGTTTAAACAAGAAATATAACTTGTTCTATTAAATATTCCACACCCTTTCCACAAACATGAAAAGCACAGACGTAAGACTGATAGTACTGCTTGAGGGATGACTGGCCCAGTAGTTTACACTATAACTGGTTTACATGGCCGGATGTATGAATCTTATATTAAAATCAAGCACATGGGTATGGATTGTGTAAAAAGGCTGCTACCGCTAACTAGCATTGTTCAGTGGGTGTGCATATTGGTATCCATTTCAGACAAGAAGAAAGACACAATAGAATGCATGAAATATAATATATGCCTTCCAAATAACATTTTACAAAGAGATAATTGCTTAATCATGGAAGTAAATAAAACATTGGATAATGTAATATTTGTCAAGAAACCTGTTTCCATAATTTGTATAACCTCTGCTGTTAACTTAAAGCGTAACTGCTGTTTACATTTTTATTTAATAATAATGTAGAGCAAGTGATTATAATAACCTTTCAAATATACTTTATAAGTGAAATCTGAAAGAATTCATAAACCTTCCACAAGATGTCCCCACTAGACTATTTCTGAAGCAGACATATATTCTTTATCAGCCAGATCCATCTTCACATTGAATATGGCCACAAAAACCATATGAGGTAAAGGGGGTGTAGCCTACCAGTGTGAAAGCTGCTGACTGCAGTTGATGAGGTGACAGGTATCAGATTATGTAAGGCTATAGCACAGTGCTAAGCAATGTCGGAATGTCCTCTCCCCTTTCCTTGGCACAAGCATTTCTGATCTGTCATCTGTCTCTTTCTCTGCTGGCACACAGCTCTCAATCTCCGATCTTGCCCCTTCTCTGCTGTCACATTGCACTGCTCCCTATAAGCTGCTCATTGTGACAACATTAATCTGCATCACGCTGCTATAACGATCTTTAGCTGTGGCACTGTCAAAGTCGCCAGGTTTCCATGTCAGCACAGAATGATTGCTCAAACCATGTTCAAGTGCTTGGTACACAATGGTGTGGTCAAACATTTTAGTGCACCTTCCGCTCTACTTAATTTCCCTCAGTCAGCCCCCCTTTCTTTGATTGACATAGAGCTAGAGAAGGGCAGAGATAGATGACGAACAAGTTGACAGGAAGATGCACCTAAATGTCTGGCCACACCATGGGGCATCAACATTTTATATATGCTTTCAACAATAATTCTGTGCTGTCAGAGTCCCTTTAATAGGATTGAAGTTTTCCAGTTAGGAGTGCAGCAGTTTGTCAGGTTTGCAATTTTGAGACCTATCTATGGCTAAACACATAATTTACAATTACTCAGTTCTATTTTCTTGATAAATGATGGTGTGTCAAGTATCTGTCATTATTCTGTAAGGAGATGTCAAAGTGTCTGCAAGTAAACATAGCCATCTGCTGGCTAAATGTGACAAAGCAGAGACATTAATAAACAGGTAGACATTACCTCCATCTATGTTTCCTGGAGGTAAGTTTTTAGAAAATGCATCGGGGACATGTGACTCCTGAAATGCAGTTACTAAATATAAAGGCCTGGCCAGGCCCAGAAGAAGTAGTTAGTGCCAAAACCTCCATCAGTAAGGACAGGTGACACCAAAGTGGCCTTATAGCTCCATTGCCCTAGAAGCGATCAAGAAGTGGTCAGGCCTTACAGAAGAGTTAAGGCATGGACAGACTGGTGTGAAAATTGGATGAGTGCAATCTGAGAAAATCTCGCATTGCACTTGGACCAATGTTACAGAATAGTTGAGAACAGATTACCATGTATCGGCTGATTTTTTTCTCATCCAGAATCTGGATGAGAAAGAAGTAGCAACATGCTGCAACAGTATGCAATTCTCATGTGAGACTCGCCAAAGGAAAGTCAATGGGTCCGACAAAATCACGGGCAGCACATGGACCATTCTAGTGGCATCTGTTTTTAAAGGGATCCTGTCACCTCCAAAACACCACCTAAGCTAAAAAAAACATGTCCATGCAGCAGCCTATCACCATTCTCACACTCCTTTTGTGTCCTAAAAGCATCCCGTCAAAGTAGATAATAAGATTTTATAGTCACTCATTAGCCATGATAATTAGTAGGGGCTATATTCTTTAGCCCTTAGGGCGTGTTTGTTTTTTGCCTGCCATCCTAAGATCACACCCTAATGGGCGTGATCTTTTATTCATGTTCTATTCAGGCGCCCTCCCTGCTCTCCACGATGCTGGCCAGGTATGAATGACACGAATCACGTAATTTCCGGTCGGGTGATGTCAGTACACCTACGCCGCTCTTTCGGCTTCAAGCACCGCATTGCACTTGGACACCACTCGGATGTTATCTGAGAAAAAATCTCACACTCATAGCAGTTGCATGCCACATGGATCAAAAACTGGATGACACTCATCCATCTCTCCTGGATGAGAAACAGACCGATTTTTTTTTTAAACGCCAGTGTGTCCGTGCCCTTAAAGTTGAAACCAGAAGTTTACATACACTATATAAAAAGACACATATGCATGTTTTTTTAACTATCTAACATGAAATCAGAATAAACCTTTCCTGTTTTAGATCAATTAAGTTTATCATAATTATTATTAATGTTTGCCAAATACCAGAATTATAAGAGAGAGAATGTTTTAAGGCATTTTTATTGATTTCTGCAAAATCAAAGTTTACATACACTAAGATTACTTTGCCGTTAAACAATTTGGGAAAGCCCATATGAAGATGTCATGTGTTTGGAAGCTTCTGGTTTATTGGCAACATCTCCGTTAATTAGATACACAGCTGTAGATGTATTTTAATGCACACCTGAAACATACTGCTTCTTTGAGCAGCATCATGGGAAAGTCTAAAGAAATCAGCTAAAATATCAGGAAGAGAATTGAGGACTTATACAAGTCTGGTTCATCCTTGGGTGCAATTTCCAGAAACCTGAATATGCCTCATTCATCTGTACAAACAGTTGTATATAAGTACAAAATAGACAGGAATGTCCAGCTATCATACCACTCAGGAAGGAGACTGTTATGTGTCCCAGAGGTGATCCTAAATTTTTGGAGACATGACCTGTGGTGTGACAAAACTAAAATTTAATTGTTTGGCCATAATGACCATTGTTATATTTGGAGGAATAATGGAGAAGCTTGGAGGCCTAAGACCAGTGGCGTAACTAGAGTGTGAAGGGCCCCGATGCAAAACCTTGAACGGGGCCCCCCCCCCTTCCCCCGAGCACACACATTGGTCAGATGTACGGGCCCCATGTAATGTTCTAAATCCTACAGACTCACAAATTGACCCCTCTCCCCTTCATTGTGTATTAATGTCCCTCATCCTGCTATATATGGTCTCCATCTGGGAATATGCCCTTATTCTGGTATATTATTGGGAGTTAGGAGGAGAGATGGAAATCTGCAGGCAGGTGGGGCAGGTATGCAGGGGAAAGGAGTGGCGGCCAGGAGGAACCACAAACAATTGCAGATACAGGGCCACTGATGTCAGCACAGAAGATACAGAAGAGGATAAAGTCTGCAGGAAAGAAGAGCACACGGTGCAGGTAGGCCCTTTTCCACCCAGCACAATGACTGGCACCTGTGACATGAAGGTCAGGGTGGGCTCCTTGCAGAAAGTGAGTACAGCTCCCATCTCCAGAAACCCTGGGACAGGAAAACTATAAAACACATGAAAGTAAAAGTTGTGCTGCTGAGATCAGGAAGAAGCGGGGAGAAGGCAGAGACTGGGGGGAGCAGTCTCAAAAGAGGGAGGTTGCAAACTGTCACACAGTGGGTGTCAGACAGAGAGTAAGAGCAGGACACAAGTGACAGGACAGGACTGAGGTCACATACAACAGTCCTAAGATTCATATAGGACAGATTCTAATCAAAGGATGCAATAGGATTAGAGAGCCAGCAGTCTCAGGGGAAGCTGGGAGCAGTCTAATGAGAGTGCAATAAGATAAAAGAGCAAGAAGACTCAGGATAGAGATCTGGGAGCAGTCTAATGAGAGTGCAATAAGATAAAAGAGCAAGAAGACAGGATAGAGAGCTGGGAGCAGTCTAATGAGAGTGCAATAAGATAAAAGAGCAAGAAGACAGGATAGAGAGCTGGGAGCAGTCTAATGAGAGTGCAATAAGATAAAAGAGCAAGAAGACAGGATAGAGAGCTGGGAGCAGTCTAATGAGAGTGCAATAAGATAAAAGAGCAAGAAGACAGGATAGAGAGCTGGGAGCAGTCTAATGAGAGTGCAATAAGATAAAAGAGCAAGAAGACTCAGGATAGAGAGCTGGGAGCAGTCTAATGAGAGTGCAATAAGATAAAAGAGCAAGAAGACAGGATAGAGAGCTGGGAGCAGTCTAATGAGAGTGCAATAAGATAAAAGAGCAAGAAGACAGGATAGAGAGCTGGGAGCAGTCTAATGAGAGTGCAATAAGATAAAAGAGCAAGAAGACAGGATAGAGAGCTGGGAGCAGTCAAATGAGAACTTGCCATCCTATAAGAGACAGGCTGGGAGCTGTCTAATGAGAAAGGGTGCAGTGGAGTTGTACAGAGCATGCTGTCTCCCCAGGTAGTGTTTGGGAGCAGTCTAATAATAGAGTGGTGTACTTCATAAGAGCTTGCAATCTTATAAAACACTGGAACAGTCTACTAAGATAAGGTACAATATAATTAGAGAGCATGTAGTCTAATGAGAGAACATGCAATGACTGCCTGGAGGTGGGGACCTCATGTTGGCTGTAACCTTCATGTGAGGTGACTCCAGGAATGAGATATCTGGCACTGGGTGCTGTCACCCTGAGGACACAATGATGATAGTTGGGATGTCCTCTCCATTACATCAATGCCCCATATTGTAAACCTCTGAATTCTCTGCTCCCAGTCACCGGTTTCAGCACTGTTTATATATCTGCAGGGACACTCACCATCCCTCATCCTCGTCACTTCTCCAGTCCTTGTGCACAGGTCTGTTGTTCTCATGTCTCGCCCACTCCTGCCCCCCTGTCACAAGCACTTGGTCTCCTCTGCTCCCCTCCTGTTGATTGGTGGCTCCCGCACGGCTGAAGCTTGCTGCTCATTTTATTAATGAATAGTGATGGGAGCAGCAAATGGCAGTTCCAGGCGCGGGGGAGCAGGACACACATGTGCGGGGGAACAATGAGGGGAGCAGGAGGGAGCTGCGGCCAGCAGACATACCGACGGGGAAACTTGGTGCATCTTACCTATTAGCATCGGCACCGCTCTCATTTCCCTTGGATGCCGTAAGTGTACGGGGTCACTGTCCCGGCCAGTCACATGCCACGAGCTGCCTGGGCAGCCAATCACAGACCAGAAGCTAACGTCATGTGTTGACTGGCCTGTGATTGGCCGCCGGGCCTGTGATTGGCCGCCGGGCCTGTGATTGGCCAGGACAGCAGTGGGGGGCAGGGAGTATTGACTTTATGCATCCGGCGGCCGTGAACAGGCGCTTGGGGCATTGGATGGACGCCCATCCATGTAAAGCAGGAAGAGCGGTCACAGGGGTCGGCGGGCGTCGGGCCCCTGTACCTCCAGGCCCGGTTGCACTTGCGACCCCTGCGACCGCGGTTGTTACGCCACTGCCTAAGACTACCATCCTAACTGTGAAACACAGGATAGCATCATGTTGAGGGGTTGTTTTTTTCTACAAGAGGGACTGGTGCAATTTACAAAATAGATGGCATCATAAGGATAGAAGATTATGTGGTAATACTGAAGCAACATCTCAATAGATCAACCTGGATCAGCATGGACAATGACACAAAGCATACTGCCAAACTGGTTACAAAGTGAATTAAGGATAACAAAGTCAATGTTTTGGAGTGGCCTCACAAAGCCCTGATCTCAATCCTATTGAAAATATATGGGCAAAGCTAAAAAGGCAGGTGTGAGCAAGTCGACCTACAAACATGGCTCAGTTACACCAGTTCTGTCAGGAGCAATGGGCCCAAATTCGTACTAACTATTGTGAGAAGCTTGTGAAAGGATATCCAAAATTCTTCCCCCAAGTCATACAGTTTAAGAGCAATGGTACCAAATACTATTGAAATGTATGTAAACTTTTGAATCTATTATAATCATCAATAATGGTTGTCACAGACTTCCGGTGTTATGGCGATATCCCAGAATGCACCGTTGTGCCATTGCCCGATAGCGACACAGGCGTCGGGAGAAAGTGACATCGGTGCCGCCGCTATCGCCGGGAGATCAGCGGCACTAGCCGCTGATCCACCGACGGTAGTCGCCAGTCACCTCCCGCCCCTCAGAGCGTGCCACCGAAGCAGCCGGGCTGCACGGAGTGGAAGTGCCCCGACCACCATATTGGAACACCCAAGTTGCGGGTATTCCTATATGGCGTCCGAGATTCTAATCCCCCGCCAATGACGGGGTCATGCGCCGAGGTGGCGACCAATCAGCGCTCTTGCAGCGTGATTTGAATCCCGCTCCGCACAGCCAATGAGCGGAGCAGGATTCAAATCTCCCACCAAGACGAGACGCGCCTCACTGATTGGTCGGCGCATGGTCAGCGGCGACCAATGAGCAAAGCTCGTACGGTATTGGCGGGAGATTTAAATCTGCCCACCAATCAACGAGGCGCGATTTAACTCATGCGCCATAGGCGGCGACCAATCAGCGCTCTTGGCGCGTGATTTGAATCTCGCTCTGCTCAGCCAATCAGCGGAGCACAATTCAAATCTCCTGCCAAGGCGTGAGGCGTCTCATTGATTGGTCGGCGCATGGTCAGCGCCCACCAATGAGCGAAGCGCATGCAGTATTGGCGGGAGATTTAAATCTGCCCGCCAATACCGCTCAGCTGATTTATCACGTGCTACCCGACTCTCGACCAATCAGCTGTGGGTAGGTTTAAATCTCTCGCCAATACCGCGCTGCTCAGCAGTACTGGTGGGAGATTTATTGCTGACTCAGTGGTTAGCACTATACTGTGGCTCAGTGGTTAGCACTGTATAGTGACTCAGTGGTTAGGACTGTATGGTGGCTCAGTGGTTAGCACTATATGGTGGCTCAGTGGTTAGCACTGTATGGTGGCTCAGTGGTTAGGACTGTATGGTGGCTCAGTGGTTAGCACTGTATATGATGGCTCAGTGTTTAGGTGGCTCTGTGGTTAGCATGGAATGGTGGCTCAGTGGTTTGCACTGTATGGTGGCTCAGTGGTTAGCACTGTATATCATGGCTCAGTGTTTAGGTGGCTTAGTAATTAGCATGGAATGATAGCTCAGTGGTTAGCACTGTATAGGTGGCTCAGTGGTTAGGATTGTATGGTGGCTCAGTGGTTGGCACTGTATGGTGGCTCAGTGGTTAGCACTGTATATGATGGCTCAGTGTATAGGTGACTCAGTAGTTGGCACGGAATGGTGGCTCAGTGGTTAGCACTGTATGGCGGCTCAGTGGTAAGGACTGTATGGTGGCTCAGTGGTTGGTACTGTATGATGGCCCGGTGGTTAGCACTGTATATGATGGCTCAGTATTTAGGTGGCCCAGTGGTTAGCACTGTATAAGATGGCTCATTGTTTAGGTGGCTCACTGGTTAGCACTGTATGGTGGCTTAGTGGTTAGCACTGTATATGATGGCTCAGTGTTTCTGTGGCTCAGTGGTTAGCACGGAATGATGGCTCAGTGGTTTGCACTGTATGGTGGCTCAGTGGTTAGCACTGTATGGTGGCTCAGTGGTTAGGACTGTATGGCGGCTCAGTGGTTAGGACTGTATGGTGGCTCAGTGATTAGTACTGTATGATGGCCCAGTGGTTAGCACTGTATATGATGTCTCAGTGTTTAGGTGGCTCAGTGGTTAGCATGGAATGGTGGGTCAGTGGTTAGCCCTGTATGGTGGCTCAGTGGTTAGCCCTGTATGGTGGCTCAGTGGTTAGCATTGTATAGTGGCTCAGTGGTTATCACTGTATGGTGGCTCAGTGGTTATCACTGTATGGTGGCTTAGTGGTTAGCACTGTATGATAACTTAGTGGTTAGCACTGTATGGCTCAGTGGTTAGCACTACATATGATGGCTCATTGTTTAGGTGGCTCAGTGGTTAGCATTATATGGTGGCTCAGTGGTTAGCACTGTGTAAAAGAAGTCAATTCATGCAACAAACACAATACACAAATACAGAAAGATGACATAAAACAGGTATGTTGGAAAGTGCAAAAGTGTGACAAATGTCCACTGCTCCTGTTAGCACCACTAAGGATACACAGATGTTTATTTCACCGCACTCCCGATGCAATAGCATCGTGCCTTTTTCTAGTAAGTAATAAAAATGCTTTAAAACATTCTTTCTCTCATTATTACGGCATTTGGCAAATATGAATAATTATGGTAATCCCAATTTACTTAAAACAGGAAAGATTTATTCTGATTTAATGTTAGTCAGAAAAGCATGCATATTTTTATCTAGTGTATGTAAACATCTGGTTTCAACTGTAAGTTGAAAGAAAGTTTGGTGACCTGAGCTGTGTGTAAGAATCATTATCAATGCCAGTAGAAGTACCTAAGAGCTCAACTCCATGGTAAAGCTGTAGGCTACGCCATTCAAGATCCACAGCCCAACTCCATAGTCAAGCCACAGACTATTCTGGTTAAAGTCAAGAGCCTGACTTCATGGTCAAGCTGTAAAGAGAGAGTGGGGTGCACCATTGTGAATAAACTATCCCTGTAGGGATGGGGGTGCTGCTTTGCCACCAAGAGATTAGTGAGCCTGAAGATAAAGAATTGAATCAATTCTTTCTCTTCAGGTTCATGGTCAAGATGCTGAACTACATCGGTCAAGTTCCCGTGCTGGGCTGTGGCTTCCTGTGCAGTGATACAATATTGAGTGTAGGCTTAGGCCATGCTTCAAGCACAGAGGTGGCCAGCCTGCATAATGGTTGAGAAAACCCCCAATTGGACTTGCATCTCTGACCCTACTAGGACCTGTAAACTGTGTAATATTGATGGGATAACTAGACTATTGTTATGAATTGATTAAAGCTGACATTTATCCTGATAGAAGGAACTAGAGTGTGATAACGCCCATGGTGTCACTATTAGTTAGTGACAAAAGAAATATTGTGAAAATAATACTGTGATTGTTTTCTGGAGATTTGTGTATTTATTGTTACTTTTTTAATGTAAAAATAATTCTATTTTCTTACGTCATTGTTGCTAAACTGATATCTCATATTTAGATAGCTAATTCTGAGTTTGTACATACCATGTTTCCCCGATATTAAGACACCCCCGATAATAAGCCATAGTGGGGGGTAGAGGAGGGGCAGCTAATATAAGCCATACCCCGAAAATAAGCCATAGTAAACTGTCCATGGGGAAAATATAAGCCATGGTACCTTTTTATATGCATCGCCGCTGCCTCGGTCCCCTCTGTCCCTGCTGTCCCCGCTGTCCTCCAGGGTCTGTGTTGTCCTCCTTGCCCTCATGTGCAGCCGCTGGTGGCCCTGAATGCATGGGGTTAATTTTCTGTGTGCCCAGCCTGACGTCACCGCTGCCCCTGCAGCTCTGATTGGTCTAGGGGCTCCCTAGGCTCTCTGGGTGCCCCCCGCCTGGCCTGACTCCCCAGCATCTCGAGCGCTGATTGGCTCAGCAGCTCAAGTGCTGATTGGCCCAGACACTCCTGCAAGATGAAACAGCCACACCTGCACCCTGCACCGCGGAGGAATCCATTAGGGGAAGCCACCATTACAAAGTAAGGAAATCACAAAATGTACCGTAATGTTTCCTTGCTGTACTGGGGGCTGTTACCCTCTGGGCTGTGTGGGATACTGTACTGTAAGGGCCTGTGACCCTCTGGGCTGTGTGGGATACTGTACTGTAAGGGCTTGTGACCCTCTGGGCTGTGTGGGATACTGTAAGGGCCTGTGACCCTCTGGGCTGTGTGGGATACTGTAAGGGCCTGTGACCCTCTGGGCTGTGTGGGATAAAAAAATCGTCATTTTTTTTTCTAATATAAGCCATACCCCGAAAATAAGCCATAGTGGGACTTTTGGGGGTAGAAAAGAGTATAAGACACTGGCTTATATTCGTGGAAACACGGTAGTTAATAAACCGCTGCTGGTTCAATCACCACTATCTCGCCATTTACTTTGTCATTGCATCCGATCCCTTGCTTTATACTTCTACTGTAATTGGCATCCAGCATAACAAATACCACTCGCTATATTTTTATGTTTGAATATGTCTAAAATACTCCTGCAATTTATTGTGGCTTACAAAGAGGTGAACATGCCCACAAGGACAACACCCAATGAACCCAGGCTGGAGGTTAAAATGAACTATATTATATATATATATATATATATATATATATATATATATATAGCTCAATAAAATATGGGGTACACTAGAATACCACATCCTAGCTCTCATTTAATGAAATAATCCTGTTGCAAATCTTTATTCATTACATAATGGAATTTGTTGAGCATCACAAAACATAAAAATGATCAATGTAAATCACAATTAGTATCCCATGGAGGTATGAATTTGGAATGATAATCAAAATCTAAGTGGAAAATCAACTTACAGGCAGATTCAACTTCAGTGGAAATGCCTCAAGACAAGGAAATGAGGCCCAATAGTGTGTGTGTGTGTGGCCTCCACGTGCCTGTATGACCTCCCAACAATGCCTGGGCATGCTCCTGATGATGTGGTATATGTTCTCCTGAGGTAGCTCACTCTTGCTCAAGTGTTGTTAAAGAGAACCTGTCAGCCCCCTGGGGCTTTCCAAAGGGAAAGCACCATTGAATGCAGCCTGTATGCTGCATTCAGGGAAGGTGTGTACCATGTCTCTGCCCCCCGCCTCCCCATTTAACCTGAAAAAAAACACTTTGGAAAATTTAGAGCTAAGAGGTCCGAGGGGCTTATCTGATTATGCTGTGCTCGCTGTTGGCACAGTCCTTCCCACCTCCTGCCTGTGTGTGTGTCTGTGTGAAGCCGAAGAGAAGGGCAGACCCACACAAAAAGAGGCACAACACACAGGCAGGAGGCAGTGAGCACAGCATAATCAGATAAGCCCACCGGACCTCTTAACTCTAAACTTTCCAAAGTGTTTTTTTTTGAGTTACGGGGTTACGGGGGGGAGGGAAGGGGCTGGGTTAGAGACATGGTGCACACCTCACCTAAATGCAGCAGATACGCTTTTCAGTTTGGAAAGCACAAGGGGGTGACAGGTTCTCTTTAATAAGTGTCAGGGAAGATAGTTGTCCAGCAAAGAAATGTTTGACCAACATTTTATCAAAAGCGTATCATATAAAAGACAATACATATGAGATAGCTTATGTTAGACTGTAGGAAGGACACATTTTACTACCTTATGCTTGGTTGCCACTATGATATGGGTGGCTCGAAAGTCTAAAAATGTCCCTTTGACAGTGAGCAAAATCACATTTGTGAGACATGTACAATTACTAATGTTGCATTGCTGTAAATTTCTAAAGGCGAACTAAATGAATGAATATTTTTGCTCTTTTGCGCTTGAGTGCAACTATTTTACAAAGTCAGTCGTGTGAACTCTCCCTGAGTACGTTGTCTGAGACATTCTCAATGTAGCCAAAGCTATGTTTGTTATCTTTAGCCTTAGTCTTTGTAAATATTTAGCCTTGAATTTTTCTTTCTCACAAATTAATCTTATTAGCTTTCCATTGTACTTGCTTTTCTGTGATTATTTTATGATTATTTTACATTAACTGGCAATGCAATTAAAGGAAAACTTCCAGGTCAAAAATCCATATGTAACAGCTATCATTTTCTAATTCCTTTCTCTAAACTCTCTCTATTGATGTATTTCTTTCATTTATATTTCCCTCCTATCTTCTGTAAACTTCAAATAAATAGATTTATTCCATCTGTCACTCACAATGAAAGATCCACTGTGTTCTCTGCTATCCACTCCCCATACGATGAATATGCATGTCACATCACAGCACAGGACATCAGTGTGGGGTATGAAGGGGCTGTATTCTCCTCTCTGCTCTCTGTGTCTACAGCCAGGAAAGAGATCAAATACAACACAGAAACTGTTACAGCAGGGATGCCTGCTTAGAGAAACAAATGGAGTCTAGATAAGATGAGGCAGACCTGCAATCTCTCTCTCCCTGTGTCCTCAACAGAATAGATCTCCTAAAAGTGAAACCACAGTGCCCGGAGAGCAGAGGGAGGAGAGAGGAGAGAGCTGCTGAGAGGGAGTGCATAATTACATGACAGTTTAACACAGCGAGAACTAATCTGCTCTTATAATGGACAGGACTAATGCAGCAGCTCTCTGCAGGGTCTGACAATGCTGATAACATGGAAACTACAAAGGGTAGAATAATGATTTTACATGTTTTTAAAAGGTCTGCCCAGGCACTATTCAAGGTTAATATTAGTATCATACTGAAAAATGACCTGACAGTGTCCCTTTAAATATTAAGGAGACATAAGAAAAAACTCAGATGAACTTCTAAAGTAGAATATTGGTGCCAATATATTATTTCAGTGCAAACAAAGATAAATAGCCAGGCACCACTGCAAATAAAAAAACCTTCTTTGCGGACCACTTAAATCCTGCATATACACCTTAGTTTAACACCAGTTAATGGTGTTGCACGTCATCAAGAAAAAGTCACTTGTGTATATGGTAGAGAAAAAAGATGGCACTCATCGGTTTTTGTGATGCTCTGTTTAATGGTAAACTGGAGGGTTACATCAATGCGGGGAGGGGTTGGTGGAGGCAAGAGACGACGGCATCATTTCGCAGGAACTCTGCTTTTACGGGTCTGTGCAGGTCTGTGCAGGTTTTCACTTTATAAGACGCCCTGGATTATAAAACACATCCCCAAATTTGGTGAAGGAACAGAGAAAAAAATAATTTTTAATGTTAATTGGGGTCCATCTTATAATGCCAGTGTCCGTCTTACAATCAGTATTATAAGGTACCCTCCATGCTGGTACACAGCTTCCCATCCTGGAACACAGCCCCACATCCTTGTACACAGTCCCCCATGCTGGATTTGGCCCCCCCATGCTGGTACACAAAGCGTTGCCCAGGCTGGTACACAGCCTCACATCCTGGTACACTGCCCCCCATACAGTATATGGCCTCTCAAGCTGGTACACACACCCCCATGCTGTACCTAGCTCCCCCATCCAGGATATGGCCTCACATGCTGGTCCACCCCCCCTCATGCTGTACACAGCCCCCCATTCTGGATATGGCCTCCCATGCTGGTGCACCCCACCCAATGCTGTACACCGCTCCCTATCCTGTATATGGCCTCCCATGGTGGTAAAACCACCCCATGCTGTACACAACCCCCATTCTGTATATAGCCTCTCATACTGGTACAACCTCCATGCTGAACTCAGACACCACATGCTGTGCATGACCCCCCATTCTGTATGTGGCCTCCCATGCTGGTACAACTGACCCCATGCAGTACACAGCCCCTCCATCCTGTATATGGCCTCCCATGCCAGTACAGCCCCCCTTGCTGTATACAGCACCCATGCTGTTTATAGCTTGTCATGCCGGTACAACCCCACATGCTGAACAGAGCCCCCCCATCCTGGATATGGCCCCCATGGTAGGGCACTCTTCAAAATAATAAACGGTCATACTCACCTCTTTACATCGCTCCCTGCAACCCATGCTATCCCCGCTGTCTGCTGAACCTGGGCATCTGGTCATGTGAGAAGTGCACAGTGATGACATTACTATGCTGTGCTGCTCACATGACTGGATGCCGACAAAGCACAGACAGTGGGGATGGGGAGAGGTGAGTATGATCCTCCATCACAGGGATAATCAGGGCTTTCTACGCAATGAAAGATGCATGGAAAGCACTGACTGTTGACAAAGGCTGCAGCTGTTGAGCTGCGGACCCGCTCGTTACGCTGCTGTTATATGCACTGGTCCCCCGCTTGTGATGGACAGGGCTATGCAGTGCATATTACATAAGCATAATGAGCTGCCCCACATGACCATGGCCCACAGCTGCAGCCTACTCCAGCCTCCTGACAGCCCCTGGACACCGCTCCAGAGCCGCCGTTCCCACCCTCACCTCCCCTACTGCACAGCTACTAGTTTTGCATTATAAGACGCACCCCTCACTTTCCCCCAAAATTCGGGGGAACAAAAGTGCGTCTTATAATTCAAAAAATACGGTATGTGATGCTTCATTTTTCCCATCCTAGTGCTGCATATAGGTAAAACACCTATTCCTGGGTAGCCTTAGGCTAGGGTCACTCTTAAAAGGCACAATCCGGTAACCGCATCCATTACTGTTTTACTGTGTGCCTTCATACTATCATTTGATAGTAAAATTGCAACTCTCATTCCGGATCTGGATGCATTGATGCATCCGGTTTTGAAATGTGGGTTTTTGCAATTTTCAAAACCGCATCCGGATCCGGTTCCGGTACCTCATTCGGTTCCCATAGACTCCCATTATAAAAAAAAAAACGGATCCGGTTTTGGAATCGGCGCGATAGACGCAGCCTGCATTATTTTTCCCGCAGGCTCCAAAACCGAATCCGGTACCGCAGCCATAGGCTGCAATAGAAAAACCGGATTGGACTATTTGCAATCCAGTTTTTCTATTGCAGCCTATGGCTGTGGATCTGGATGCGGTTTTGAGCATTTTTAATGCTCAAAACCAGATCAGGATCTGCAAAAAGAACCACAGGTGTGACTCTAGCCTTAGGCAGGATATAAACTATCTATTTTTCTTCTAGAAAAATAACTGAGGATTTTTCATTGGTATGCAATCTGTATGGCATTTGTTTGTTCATTTTTACCTACATATGATCTCAGCTTAGCATGTGGTTTTTCCATGAATAATTTAATAAATGATACCAGCATGGGAGGCCATGTATGTTATCTGTTTTCACAGTATATATAATGGGAGTGTCTTATCTTATCTCAAATTGGATCAATGTAGTCCATGCTGCGATCATCAGTCTATTTGTAAAAAATGTCTGTCATAGGAATTTGCTACCCCATCTGAGACCAACATAATGTGGAGGCCAAGATCTTGATTGCAGCAATCTCCTACTCATTTGCTTGTTGTCATTTTGATAAAATCCTTGTTTTATCTGCTGCAGATCTAGCAGTTATCTTAATGTACACTTTATACAGAATGCTGCTAATCAGTGGTAGGGGAGCAGTTATACGTAGCTCAGGAATATAGAGGACTACATTGCAGCAGATTTACTACTCCTCTAGTGTTAATCTCTTGTTGATAAAACAATGATCAACCCAGTGAATAACACATTGCTGTAATGAGAGTGGATGCCGGGGCAGATGCTGAAGCAGCTCAGCACAGCTGATAGCCCAACTCCTGCAGCGATTGTGCAGAGAATTGCTGATATTCAGCACTTCTCTATGCGATCATGATGTTATTGGTCAGCCAGACCGACTGACCAATCACATCGCTCTGAGTGCGGGGACCGAAAAAAATTGTTGGCACCCTCATCTTAATATTTGGTTGCACACCCTTTTGAATAAATAACTGTAATCAATTGTTTCCTATAACCATTGAAAAGCTTCTTATACCTATCATCTGGAATTTTGGACCACTCTTCTTTTGTAAACTGCTCCAGGTCTCTCATATTTGAAGGGAGCCTTCTCACAACAGCAATTTTAAGATCTCCCCACAGGTATTCATTGGTATTTAGATTTGGACTCTTCAGAACTCTCCAATACTTTTGTTTCTATGCATTTCTGGGAGCTTCTTGAAGCATGTTTAGAGTCATTGTTCTGCTGGAAGACCCATGAAACATGACGTAAACCCAGCTCTCTGACATTGAGGGCTACATTTTGACTTCATACTTTGATATTCTTCAGATTTCGTGGTGCTTTGAACACAGTTAAGGTACCCAGTGAGAGATGCAACAACGCAACCCCAAAACATCTTTGAACCACCACCATATTTGATTGTACATACTGTGTTCTTTTATTTCTAGGTCTCATTCCATTTTCAGTAAACAGTAGAATGATGTGCTTTACCAAAAAGCTCTATCTTGGTCTCATCTGTCCGCATGATGCTTTCCCAGAAGGATTTTGGCTTACTTGCAACATTTGGGAAAACTGCAGTCTAGCTTTTTTATGTCTCTGTGCCAGTAGTGGGGTCCTCCTGGGTCTCCTGCCATAGCATTTCCTTTCATTCCAATGTCAATTAATAGTTCACACTTACACTGATGCCACCTGAGCCTGCAGGACAGCTTGAATTTCTTAGAAACGTGATTGGGGTTACTTATCCACTATCTGGACTATCCTGTGTTGCAACTTTTCATCCATTTTTTCTGCTCTCCACATCCAGAGAGATTAACTACAGTGGGTTGAACACTCCTTAATTATGTTGAGCATTATGAACAAGAACATCAAGATAGTTGTAGATGGACTTGTAACCCTGAGCATCACATGCTTGAAACAAAGTTGTTTACTCACAAGTTGTTGGGTTAAACTGGCAGAAGTGCTCTGGATACTTTGGGATGGTGGGTGGATGCCCATTGGAGGACTGATTTATATGGAGGATTGTAAAACTTGATGAATTATCTAGGGGCTGCTGCATTACAATCTATGGTGGAGTGGGGCTGCATTACAATCTATGGTGGGGTGGGGCTGCTGCATTACAATCTATGGTGGAGCAGGGCTGCTGCATTATAATCTATGGTGGAGCGGGCTGCTGCATTATAATCTATGGTGGAGCGGGGGCTGCTGCATTACAATCTATGGTGGAGTGGGGCTGCATTATAATCTATGGTGGGGTGGGGCTGCTGCATTACAATCTATGGTGGAGCAGGGCTGCTGCATTATAATCTATGGTGGAGCGGGCTGCTGCATTATAATCTATGGTGGAGCGGGGGCTGCTGCATTACAATCTATGGTGGAGCGGGACTGCGGCATTACAATCCATGGTGGAGCGGAGCTGCTGCATTATAATCTATGGTGGAGCAGGGCTGCTGCATTATAACCTATGGTGGAGTGGGACTGTATACTGGGTGTAATCCTCAGTATCTGAGTATCTGTATTATTCTGTTTATATACACTGCACAGTACCACTTCTCCTTTCCTGTATACTGGGTGTAAGCCTCAGTATCTGTATTATTCTGTATATATACACTGCACAGTACCACTTCTTCTGTCCTGTATACTGGGTGTAATCTTCA
>JARQOC010000004.1:347633759-347857759 GCA_033576535.1 Allobates femoralis | reverse complement strand
ATATCAGAAGCATTCATGGTGTCGTAGCTGTCAGGTTCCCAAATGTAGTTTTATTGTATTTGCTCCCCTTTTCCCTTTCTTCAGTGAAGAGATCCATTTATCACTGTCTGCCATGTAACCATGTTAACTCTGCCTTGTGAATCACTCCATTACTATGCTGATAGCAAAATTTCCAGAGTTTATACATTTCCTATATTTTCTGCGTAAAGTCAGCTCGAAATAATCAGAGACAATTGACTTAAATACATTCTTTACTCAAGTGAAATTGAAAAGTGTTTGGGGTTACAAAAGGAAAAAATGAGACATACTGTATTTCCTTAATTTGCCTTTAAATTTATAAGTAACAAGCAGTTTGATATTTTGCAAAAATTAGACATTTTTAATGCTCTGCTTTTTTTGCTTTTGAATTGTTTTCTAAAAGGTAGAATATTTAATAACTTTTATACAGTAATTTGATTTTCTCAAATGGAGCCTCCTTATATTGGATTGGCATTTACTCTTCACGGGGGTTGTCTTGATGTGAGAAGCTCTTAAATTATCATTTTTTTAACTTTTTGTGAGTCAAATGTGATACATTTTAAACTCTTTGTTCTTTTGCATTTCAGGTCCAATAAGTAGCATTATGGTTAACAAATATGGCAGCCGACCAGTTGTAATAGCAGGAGGTTTTCTGTGCGCAATAGGAATGGTTTCAGCATCGTTCTGCAACAGCGTGCTTGAACTGTACATCTGTATTGGTGTCATTGGTGGTAAGTAAATAGAACCAATGTTTCATATATCCCTTTGGTACAGAGTGGGCAGCACGGTGGCTCAGTGGTTGGCTCTGCAGCCTTATATAAGGAAATAAATATTATTATTATTACTCTAGGTGTCATATACCATAGGACATCCATCCTCTAAGGGTGGAAACACACTGGCGAGAAAAAATGCGGTCTCATTGTTGTTCCAGAGAATCTTATGAATGACGTCCGTTTTTTGGTCTGTTTTGTATCCAAGTGCTATGCGAGTGTCCAACATTTTTCTCAGATCACATCCGAGTGCTGTCCATCTGCTATCCGTTTTTTTTCTCAGCAGCTATTTACTGTATAATCATTTACAGGATCATTTTACAGTGTTCTCAGCTGCAGAATGATAATGTATCAGTGAAAAAAATGGATGCCTCTTGGATGGTTCGTGTGCGGTCCGTGATTTTGTCGGACCCATAGACTTGCATTGGCGATTCTTGCACCTGATGCTTGCAAATGCTCTTGGACACTGAATAACATTGGTCCGACTGCAATGCAAGAAAAACTCGCATTGCAGTCGTCCAACTTTCACGCCAGTGTATCCGTACCCTAATAGTAGTTGTTGGGAAAGGTTATTTTACTTATTAATATAATGCCATTAATTCCACAGCGCTTTACAGACAGCATCACTTTCCCCATTGAGACTCACAATCTACATTCCCTAACAGTGTCTTTGAACTATGGTGGAAAGCTGCAATACTTGGAGGAGACTCAAGCTAAAATGGGGAGAATAAACAAACTCCTTGCAGATGTTCTTAGAGGGTTTTGAATTAAGACCTAAACGCAGCAAAGCAATAGTGATAACCACTGATCCATTAAGCTGATGACTTAAGGGGAATCTATCAGGTCAAAAATCCATATGTAACTGATATAATTTTCTAATTCCTTTCTCTAAGCTTTCTCTATTCATGTATTTCTATTATTTATACTTCCCCCTATTCTGTGTGAACTTCAAAATAAAAGATCGATTCCATCTGTTAATCACAGTGAGTGACCATTTGCTTCTCTGCTGCACACTCTCCAAGGAATGAATATTCTTGCATCACTGCACTGTCCTGCCTCCTGTGGTCTGTATGCTGTGTGTGGTCGGCTCTCTAGGTGCAGGGACTTATTGCAGACAGATGATAAAGGAGGGGGGAGGTCTGTGCTTTTAGCAGATGCACATCTGACATGTTCATTGTGTGTATCTGGGGCATTTGTGTAGTGTGTACTCTGAGATATTTTTTATGTTTATGTGAACATTTGATCATTTGCTCAGCAGATATACACATTACGTGTATGCAGGAAGGCAAATGTTCATATAAACAGAAATCTCTCACAGGCAGTCCAGGCTAGTGGTGTTACTACAATAGTTGTAGCACAAAACACCTCCCCAATCTCAACCCCCTCCCCAGCAGTCTGTGGAACCCTGAGATTTTAGTTTAATTTCAGCACAGTGGGGAGGGACAGAATACTAGCTTGGATAGGCATGAATATTTAAATAAAATTTATATACTGTGACTGTTAGTAGTTATGTCAAATACTTTTACAGCTGCCCGCAGGGTGTGCATGTGCTTATAGCAAGAGAACTACACAGGGTACATTAATGGTTTTTACATATTCTTAAAGGTCTTCCAGAGCACTATTCCAGGATACTATTAAAATCATACAAAAAATGACCTGACAGAGTTCCTTTAACAACAGTAATCACATTACAATTCAATCATTGGAAAGTTATCTATTAAAGGTTAATTTCCATGTCAGCTTCATGAAACAACCACTTTTAGTAAAATATATTACTATTGCAATTATTAAAAATTTTATATAGATATTCTACAAACTAGAACTAAGATGTAACATAAGTATGTCTGCTTCTGGTCTGCAAAACCTGCTTGAAGCCTTTTGCTTCCTTGTGAAATTTTTCTTTACTTTTGCTCTGATCAATATTTATTGATAGTACATTCAGTGTTTTCTTCTCCTTGTAGGTTTTGGATTGGCATTTAATCTTCAACCATCTTTAACAATTATTGGGAAGTACTTTTTTAAAAAGCGTCCTATTGCAAATGGACTAGCAATGGCAGGAAGCCCAGTGTTCCTAAGCACATTGGCTCCTCTTAATCAGTTTCTCTTCAATAAGTTTGGATGGAGAGGAAGCTTTTTAATTTTAGGAGGTCTTCTATTAAACTGCTGCGTGGCTGGATCCCTCATGAGGCCCCTTGGACCGAAACCTATAAAGAAAGATGAGGAAAAAGCATACCAAAAACCTCTTGATAAAAAGACAGAGAAGACAACAGTATGCCAGAGTATTAACAAGTATTTAGACTTGTCACTTTTTAAGCACCGTGGTTTTCTTATTTACTTGTCTGGGAATGTCATCATGTTCCTAGGATTCTTTGCCCCAATCGTTTTCCTTGCCCCCTATGCTAAGCATATGGGCATTGACCAATATTCATCAGCATTTTTATTGTCTATCCTAGCTTTTGTAGACATGGTTGCAAGGCCTACCATGGGAATGGTTGCAAACTCCAAGTATGTACGGCCAAGGATACAGTATTTTTTCAGTTTTGCCATTCTGTATAATGGCATTTGCCATGTTTTGTGTCCTTTTGCAAATGATTACACTGGACTGGTCATATACTCCATATTTTTTGGTTTTGCTTTTGGAATGGTGAGCAGTGTTTTATTTGAAACTCTGATGGATCTTGTTGGACCAACACGATTTTCCAGTGCGGTTGGACTTGTGACCATTGTGGAATGTTGCCCTGTTCTCATTGGGCCTCCACTGGGAGGTAAGATTTACTTATCAGCATTTGTTCCATGATAGAAACGGAAATTGAAAATTCGATCATGTTAATAATGTACCGTATATACTCGTGTATAAGCCGACCCGTGTATAAGCCGACCCCCCTACTTTTGCCCCCAAAACCTGGGAAAATCTATTGACTCGTGTATAAGCCGAGGGTGGACCCTAGCACAAGTATACAGCCCCCAGCAGTGTGGTATACACCAGTCCCAGAGGTAGATACAGCAGCCCCAGTGGTAGTATATACAGCCCCAGTAGTATATACAGCCCCAGTGGTATATACAGCCCCAGTGGTAGTATAGACGCAGCCCTAGTAGTATATACAGCCCCAGTGGTAGTATATACAGCCCCAGTGGTAGTATACAGGGCCCCAGCAGTATATACAGCCCCAGTGGTAGTATATACAGCCCCAGTGGTAGTATACAGGGCCCCAGCAGTATATACAGCCCCAGTGGTAGTATATACAGCCCCAGTGGTAGTATACAGGGCCCCAGCAGTATATACAGCCCCAGTGGTTTATACAGCCCCAGTGGTAGTATACAGGGCCCCAGCAGTATATACAGCCCCAGTGGTAGTATATACAGCCCCAGTGGTAGTATACAGGGCCCCAGCAGTATATACAGCCCCAGTGGTAGTATATACAGCCCCAGTGGTAGTATACAGGGCCCCAGCAGTATATACAGCCCCAGTGGTTTATACAGCCCCAGTGGTAGTATACAGGGCCCCAGAGGAATATACAGCCCCAGTGGTAGTATATAGCAGCCCCAGTGGTAGTGTATACAGCCCCAGTAGTAGTGTATAGCAGCCCCAGCGGTAGTATACAGTATCCCCAGTAATCCAGGGCCCCCCCAGCCTGACTCCGGTCAGCTGTAAAGCAAACTATACTTATCACAGTCCCGCTGTCCGTGCCCGCTCGCCGCTGCCGTCCACGATCCTCCATCTTCATGCGACTTCTTCCTGTTTCCTGTGCTCGTCGCTGGGAATGACGTCATTGCCTGCGACGCGCACAGAAACAGGAAGAAGACGCATGAAGATGGAGGATCGCGGATGTCGGCAGCGGCGAGCGCGGACAGCGGGACTGTGATAAGTATAGTTTGCTTTACAGGTGACCGGAGCGACGCTGGGGGGGCCCTGCATTACTGGGGATGCGGGGGCTGCTGTATACCGATGTATACATCGGTATGTACCGATGTATACATCGGTATACAGCACTGACTCGCGTATAAGCCGAGGGGGGTACTTTTCAGCCCACTTTTTGGGCTGAAAAACTCGGCTTATACGCGAGTATATACGGTAATTTCTAGGCTGTTTACTATATTTGAATTTCTCTACAAGCCACACATTTAATTGGATGAGAACATAGTTTCAGTCGTGCTGCCTTAATAGGAGATGATAAATAAAATGTGAATTGATGCATTTTCTATAGTACAATTTATTTTATAATGCATTGACACTTTTTTGTGTAACCTCCCATAGTAAGGATTTTTAAATAATTTTCAACATTTAATAATGCAAAATAAATACTTTGATATTTAGGGGATGTGTACATGAAAAGTATTTGGTAAAGGAGTTTTTACACCATTTCTGCATCTGTTGGCAGGAAAAATGCAAAAATGTGGTGTAGATTTCTCCAGTTTATTAGAATGTGTGAAATCTACAGCAAAAACACTCGGGCTGCCTTCACATCACAATTTTTGGCATCCGAGTGTATCCGTGTCAAATCGGATACACTCGGATGCGATTTAGCCTCCCATGTTTCCCTATAGGGCTCGGATGTGCTCGGATGTGTCCTTTTAGTCATCCAATTTAAGCACAGTCTGTAGCCTTCCGATTTACTCATGGAGCCAAAATCGCAGCCTGCTGCGATTTTTGTGTCTGTGACTAAAATCGGACACCACAGATCCTTGTCAGATCCATGATGGTCCGTAGGACTACACAATGGGAGCCTATGGACATCAGATCCGAGTCTAAATTGGATCCGATGTCGGCTCCATGTTTATGTACTGAGCATGCCCAGAGGCAGTTCTCAGTACATAACCCTGCCTGTCCCTGTCTCTCCCTCATCCATCTCTGCTCCTCTGTCATCCCCCTGTCCTCTCCCCTCCGGTCTGTAAAAAATAATAAAATCCCTCCCGGAGGATACATCACCTTTCCGGCGCCTCAAGGGATGATGCGTCAGTCTCCATCTGCCGGGGACAGGACCTCCCATGATGTCACAGGGCCGGTAAGCTGACGTGTCACCTGATCGGCTCTGTAACATCACGAGAGGTCCTTGCAGCCAGATGAACACTGTTGCATCACCGGAGCCGCCGGAAAGGTAAAGTATCCTCTGGGAGGGATTTTATTATTTTTAAAATACCGGAGGGGACAGGACAGGGGACAGAATAGGGAATAGGATAGGGGACATGATAGGGAATAAGATAGGGGACAGGATAGACGAGCGGGGGGGAGATGAGATAGAGGAGGGAGAGACAGGGAGAAAAGGAAGATGCAGGTAGAGACAGGGACCACAGGATCCACACGCATCCTGCTTAACATGAATACGGATGGCTATTTGCCATCTGATGGCAGGGATCCATGTGGATCCGTGGCTGTCCGGGGGATCCAACCTAAACACGGATCCCACTGACAGCCACAAATCATGATGTGAAGGCAGCCTTAAAGAATTGACTAGCTGCAGATATGAATGTGCCCATATCTGCAAGCAGAAAATATTGGACATGTGCATGAGACTTGAGGATTCTCATTCAGTTTGCTAACATCAGGAAATCCTTCTGTATGTGAGCACACGGAGTAGAAATTTTTGCACCAAATCTGCACCTCCTGGCAAAAATAAGCACCAAAAATGTGATGCATATTTGATGTGTATTTGCTGCATTTTCAGTGTGTTTTGGAGCACTTTTGCCATGCAGATTTTCCATGCATTTTTAAGTATCTGAGCTGGAAATACATTACCAAAAGTGCACCAATTGACATGCTGTAGATTCATTTCTGCAATAAATCTGCAAGGGAAAAATAAGCAACATGTGCACAAACTTTAAGATTCTCCTTGACTTTACTGGCATAAGGATAGGCATGCAGATTTATGACAAATCTGGATCCAAAAATGCATTAAAAACTGCATCGAATACACAGTGTGTGCACATAGCCTTAAGGTTTTGTGAAAATTCTGCACTGAAAAATGCATAAAAAATTTGACAAATGTGTAACACATTCACACAGCCTTAGGCTGAATTCACACCATGATTTTTTGGATCCAGCCCTGGAACCAATTTTGCCCCTTTTGTATCCCTATGGTTCCGGATAGGGTCGGATGGCAGCAATTTGCCATCCGGTTTGGTGTGTGTCGGCTGGATCCGGGTGATTTCGTTTTTTGCCCTGGACACAAAATCGCAGCTTGTAGGATTTTTGTGTCCGTGGCAAAAATTGATCAAAACCGGATCCTCCTGGATCCAGCACAATCCGGCGCCAGATAACATGGGAGTCTATGGGTGCCAGATCCTGCCTGATCCGGCAGAAAAATGATCCAGTTCTTGGACGCCAGGTGCTGAACGAGCGGCGGCTCTGAAATTCAAGCCTCGCTCATTCAGCGCCTGGACAGCGCAGCTAAAAGAGCCATGGCTGAAATTTCAGCACCTGGAGAGCTCCTCTTCAGATACTATGCTGAAATTTCAGTACCGGACAGTGTCAGACGCTGATTCCGACAAAAAACCGGATCGGAGGGCATATTTGCCCTCCGGTTCTGTTTTGTCCGGGGCTGTCAGGTTCTGTCGGGTGCATCATGCAAAACACCAGACAGAATCTGACAGTGAAGTACTGTGGTGTGAAGCCAGCCTTAAACAAAAGAATGTGAAAGCTTCAATTAGAAAAAGCATTGCCAGCAGCTATAAAGGTACCGTCACACGCGGCAATTTTGCAAGCAATTTCACAGGCAATTTGCTGGTTGCAGTGAAATCATGGATACAGTTGTTTCATTTGTACACAGCAACAAGATAGAACAATGTGTCCATGATTTCACTGCAGCCAGCACATTGCCAGTGAAATTTCTAGTAAAATTGCCGCGTGTGACGGTACCTTAAAGGGAACTGATCACCTCCTGAAAGGCTAATAACCTGCAGATATAGGGGAAATCTGCAGGTTAATCGTATTTAAATCCTGCCAGGCTGGGTCAATGGAACAGAAGTTACAGGGAGAAATTGGTGTTATATTCTCCTTGCAGCTGCTCTCTTCCAATCATCAGGATGGTGCAAGAAGCGGTTAAATGCTCAATATGCAGTAATGGGATTACAGCGATTTATAGTTTTGTTCCAGCTAGACTTCTGTGCTTCTCTCAATTTTCTTCTATTGAAAGAAGCTGGGTGAGACTATAGTCACATACTTGCAAATCGCCTATACGAGATCAAGCGACCACTCATCCATAGGGGAATACAAGGGAATCGAGACAGCATTCAACATCATAACTAGGCAGTCTGCATACTTATTTTCCCTGACAACACTAAACTTAGGCCGGTTTCCCACTGCGTGTGTGATCCGATCCGTGGCTGTCCGCTTGAGGCAGACAGCTGTGGACCGGATCAGCACACAGGACTGGGGGGCTATTATGCCCTCCGATCCTGTGTGCAGCGCACGCAGTTCCTGCTGCTGATAGGTGAGGACCGCGGGCGCCACGGTCCTGACCTGTCAGCGGCTGCAGCTGCGTGCGCTGCACACAGGATCGGAGGGCATGATAGCCCCCCAGTCTTGTGTGCTGATCCGGTCCACAGCTGTCTGCCTCAAGCGGACAGCCACGGATCGGATCACACACGCAGTGTGAAGCCGGCCTTAGTAGCTGAGCTATACAAGGGGTACACTAAATGAGAAGCTGCAAGAACCAAGTGCAATTTTTAACTCTAAAGAGTAAAACAGCCAATGTCAAGACAGTTTGCTTCTGCTTAAAAAGAAAATGATACAAGTAGAACACATACATTAAAGTGAAAAGTCCATATTAAAATTACTTTTAGGTCCAATACTTTATACTGGTGAATTTACAATATCAAAATATATAGCAGCAATAAACAATTTGTCTATTTGCTTCTGCCACTAGGGTGCAATTAGAATCCTAAAACATATTGTTTTTTTGTGAATTATTATTTCATAATTGAAAGTTTAGCCTATCCATAGGATAGGGAATAAGCAGCTGAACATTGGGAGGTTGAATTGCTCTAATCCTTGCAAGCGGAGCTGAATGGAATGGAAATGTGCATGGTTAAAATGACCCTGTCAGGTTGTTTATACCCCTAAACCTATCACTACCTGTACCTTCCTAGTACATCCATAAAAATCCCTGTCTGACCTAAAACTGTCTTATAATGTTTATAAAAAAAATTAGTTTAATACTTATATCTTCACATGGTAATTAGTCACCTTGGGTGGTCTCCACGGCTCTATTCTCCACCCTCCATACTGGTATCACACCCCGGTGGGCGCAATCATTCAGTCAGGAGTGCACTCCTGATTCAAAAATCTTGTTCCTCCTTTCAGGTTTTACAAGCTGCCATTCGTGCATCATTTCCAGTCTGGTGCATTGTGGGAGATTATTGGGTGTACAGGCTGGATTTGGGATGCATACTGCTCATGCTCCAGAGCTGGCCTGTGCGCCAATGCACCCCCCACATTTTGTAGGACAAGAAATGACACGCGGCTGGCAGCGCATCATACCCGGAAGGAGGAACAAGAATTTTGAATCAAAAGTGCGCTCCTGACTGAATGATCGCCCACTGGGGCATGATCCCAGCATCAAGGGTGAAAGAGACCACCCAGGGTGACTAATTACCATGCAGAGATGTAAGTATCAAGCTAATTTTTTACAAACTTTATAGGACAGTTTTAGGTCAGACAGGGATGGTTAGGGATGTGCTAGGAAGGTGCAGGGACATGTAGTGATAGGTTTCGGGGCAAAAACGAGCTGACAGGCTTCCTTTAAGCTCAGTTCTGTTCAATGTCTTTGAAATTACAAGAGAAAGTCTAGTATAGCTTTAAGGAGGTGAAAGATGCCAGAGAGCCCCTGAAGATTGTTAGTGCTTTTGTTTCTTAAATAACATTTGCTTGATGTTTATTTATATTTTGATATAGATAATGTGCATTTATTACAAAGGATGCAGTAGGGCTGATTGCCTTTAGTGGTCACTCTTCAGTGTAGGGGAACCTAGCACGTTGCAGGTAGAGCTCGAAGAGTTAAGGTTTAGCGAGCTTACTAGATGGGTGTGTCTAGGGGGGATTCCTTGTTAGGGATCTCCTGTCTTGAAGTAGTTGGTATAGAACATGCAGAAAGAATGTAGAAAGCTTGTAGTTCAGGAGGTGACCGGGTCCTGAGCATGTCATAGGCTGAAGAGGAGCAGTTAAGGAATTAGCAGCCACCTAGTACCTGGCAAGTACAGTCAAGAGAATGTGGGAAACTCATAGGGTTGGAATCACGTACACCGCTAAACTTGCTGGGTCATTCGACTACCTCTATAGCACTACACATCAATGCATGCAGAGGGACCATTGGGATAGAGCCGCACCTATCTTTACTCTGGGGAGCTTGGATGTCAGACTACAGTGTAGTGAAGGGGACTGGTCATTCTAAAGGTATAAGAAACAGGAGAGGGAGGAAAGTACACAAAAGAAAGCATCAGCATGTGCCCTATACTATGTCTTGTGGACTTTGTTCTTAAAAATGTTTCCAGTAAAGTACTAAAGGTTGTTTGCTGTAGTGAACTGATTCTTTGTGATGGTACACAAGGAACCATGCAGCTATAGCAGACACAGAGTCAGGAAATGCTGGAACATTGGCACTAAGTGAATGATCTTCTACAAAATGAGTATGTGGCGTCTCGGGGTGAGCTCAGCCAAACCCTTGACCAGGGAACTCAGCATTAGGCTGAAGAGACCTGGAAAGGCATCTTTACATCGCAATAAATTTTCTGAATGATGTATACTAAACTTCAAAATACAATTTTGCATTCCTGCAGCAGAACATTGATGTTGTTAAGTGATCTAACTAGCTTATCATTTCGAAGACTGCTGTTACATCTGTGTCCTTATGTAGTGATGCTGGATGCCAAAAGTGTGTGGGTATTTAGGTTTCAGATTTCTAAGACTATTTTCCCCTATTGCTATTCTCTTGTGTTTTGCTGCAGTGAGCTATTAAGTAAATGGGCAAAGCTCCCATATACCCCAGCAGACTGACCCTAGCTGCCATTATAAGGCTACATTCAGACGTAGCATATTTCCAACTTTTTTACACATGCTTTTCCCTCAAAAGAGCATCTGTGTCTGCGTTTCCCTTGCAAAGTGAATGGACTTTCACTATTGCCGTTCAGATGCTGCGCTTTTTTGCAGCCGATGCAGCCGTACTTTTGGAGGAGAATGCGTGGGTAAAAAGAATGACCATGTCAATTCTTTGCGCACAAAAATGCACGCTTTCTCCCATAGATGCCATTATAGGGAGCTGGAATATGTATTGTCATTCAATGCTGAATTCCAGCATGGGTGCATGGGAAAGTGATGTCACACTGGGGGAGGAAGAATCCTGTGTTCCTCCCCCGTGTGACATGTCGGGACTGTAGTTTTGCTTTTGTAATGTATCTACATACACTACAAAAGCAAAATAAAAGTGAACAAAAGGTATTAAAAAAATAAAATACTCACCTCTCCGCCAGCTGTCCCGGGATCCAAGGGGAAGACGTCTGATCGCTGCAAGGACCTTAATAATCTGATTGGCCAGTAGTGATCAGCTGATGTGTCACATCACATCATCAGCTGATTGTGACTTGACATCATCAGCTGTAAGTTTAAACCGCCTGCCAAAACCAATCAGTTTTGGTGGGTGTTTTAAACGCTCAGCTGACGTGTCACTGACAGCATCAGCTGATCGTTTAAACCGCTCAGCCGATGCTGTCAGGTGACGATGCATCAGCTGATCATTTGCCACCAGTCAGCTGATTCAGGTACTGCATACCGGGATAGTCGGGATAGAGGTATTTTATTCTATTATTTTTCATACCATTGCTTGTTTTTGTTTTGCTTTAGCAGTATATGTACATACACTGCTAAAGTGAAAGTACACATATATGTCACAAGGGAACAGGATTATTCCTGCTCTCATGTGATATCACTTCCTCCAGCGCTTTTGGGGTGAAAATGCGTCTGTAAAAATAACACTGTATGTGAATCCACAGCGTTTTTTTACCGGCACTAAATAGCGCAGCTGCAAAACGTGGAAAAAAATGCGCTCCAAAAAAACACAGGAAATACGCTAGCTGTGAACATAGCCTTTGTGTGTTTACCTAGCACTAGACTCTCAATTTAGTTTTGACTTAGCTGCTGTGGTCTGTTTTGTATTTCCCAAGTTCTGCCTTGAATTTTGACTACTGGCTTGTCTCCTGATTTTGTCCTTTCTCTGCTTTTACCCTGATTAGCGTCTCTTCCTGCCTCTGCCTCTTCCAGGCCTTCTGTGTTCACTGGGCCTCATTATAAGACCAGATACCTTTGTAGGCGTTAAAAGATGGTCAGGCTTTCTCTGGCTTTTACTAAGTCTGTCCAAGGAAGCCTTTTTGAGCCGGTGGCCTCGACAGATGTAGCAACTGCATAGGTGGTTATGAGGGGAGGGTGGAGGAACGGTTTGAAGCTTGTAACAGGTTCTTCTTGAAAATTATGTACCTGTGATGCAAAAGGAGGTACACCACCCCTATATTATCAGCATTACCAAAAAAGGCTGCAAATCATTATTTGGACTAGTAAAGTGTCTTTACATTCTCCCATGTATTTATGTGTCTTACACATTACTGAAAACCCTGAAATGTAAGGACAATGCAAAAAATGTAGAACTAGGGAAACATGCTATTTGTCATAGTTCATATTTATTCTATTAAAAACAGATGTGCCATTATGCCTTAGTACAGTTTCATTTTATTCCATATTAAAGGAAGAATACAAGCTGAATTGCCTTTGGAAATCCGAATGTTAAATTAGAACATAGTAACTTTTGATACATTATTTCTATTGAAAACTTTTTATTCAATTTTAAATAAAAAAGCCTCTACTTTTCAGAGCTACACATTTATTGTTATCCTAGCAGTTTTTTCTAGTTAGAAGTAAATTGTCATTACAGGATTAAAATAATATATTCCATCTCAGATTTCTTACAAAAAAGAAGCAATTTTTTCTAAAATGCAGCCAAAGATTTCCAGTAATTATTTTAAAGCATGACAGCGATGTCACTGTGATCTCCAGTGCTTAGTATATGACAGTACTGAGACCTGCGCTATAGTAAAGCGACAAAGTGCGTGTCTTAGCACTGTCATAAAACAAGCGGCGAGGTCACTATTGCCACTGTTGCCATAGTAACAGCTGTTGCTATAGCAACAGTGACCTCACTGCTTACAATATGAAAGTGCTGAGTCCTGCGCTATAGTAATTTGATAAAGCGCAGGTCAACAGTGACCTCACTACTTACTATACCGCAGGTCTCAGCGTTGTCATTCAGTGATCAGAGACCATGGGAGCAGATGTGTTAATCCTCCCCGTGGTCTCTGATGTAGCAGAGCTGAGTCTATCCAGGAAGAGAAGAAGAGGATCATGGAGGGGTACGATGGGGGGGGGGTAGAGGATAATAAAGATGGAGTCACTAAGTGTCTCTTTAGTTTTTTAATAAAATAATTTTTCTCTGTGTTGTGTCTTTTTTGCGATTTATATGAGATTCTTAAAGGCCGGGTCTAACTTGGCTTGACATTAAGAATCTCAGGGCTGAATACCAGCTGGCAATACAAATACAAATAGGCAGAGACCTGTCCTTTGTAGCGGACGGGTAGTAACTACCAGTGACCCACCTATGAGACTAGTCTATAGTACGGCTCAGTCCCCAGCAGCCTATAAAGTACATTTTTCTCTTAAATGCAGCAGGGTTTCAGAATGAAACATACACAGCTAGTGCCTGATACATGTTGCCCATGGATTGTGCAGCATGAATTAGATGTTGGGTTCATTTGAAGCACCAGAAACACTAATAGATTACTCAGATTCAATCTGTTTTGCTAATGTTTTTTATTCCTTAGTGTCTTTTCTTGAATATTTCTTTTTGTCTTTTAGGTTGGCTGGTGGACTTGACTGGGAACTATAAATACATGTACTTTGTATGTGGCATGATTGTCATCGTAGCAAGTATATGGTTATTTATTGGAAATGCCATTAACTATAGACTACTAGCTAAAGAGAAATTGGCAAATCAAGACAAAAATGCAACAAAAGAGGCAGAACCTCTGAACAACCCGGAACCCATTGATGTGACCAAAAAATCGAATCCACAGGCTAATTTATCAGACAGGGAAACTAGTATATAGAATGGACTAGTATTTATTCGATCATATGCAAGTATTATATGGAACTTTATGCTGATTATTGGGTATTGTGGAAACTGACAGGTAAACATTTCTGCACTTGTATCTGATCAAATTAAGATTTCAAATTTTAGAGACTTGTACTTGTCAAAGTAGCAAAAAAATAACAAGTGACATGCTCTATATATTTAAAATGCTAAGACATTTTATCAACTATATTTGATACATTTCTCATGTTGACATCAAGTATTTAATCATCTAAAACCGCCTTTCAATGCCAATGATGAAATTAAATAGAATTATCTAAATATATCTAACTTTGATATACAAATGTCATATCGTCGTTAAAGAAGAAGCTAGAATATTTTGGTACTGTTGATTTTTTCACATTTCAGTGTATGTTTCACCTTTTCAGTTGTTTAGAGATATTTTGTAGAATTTCTGTTACATCCTAGTAAGGAAATCATGGACAAATTGGACATTTGCAAACAGAAGACATACCGTATATTATATATGTATATACAGTAAATGAAAGATGTTAGCTGTCAATACTGTTTTTTTTTATGTTGCTGAGAAACCTGCTATTCTACACAATTCCTTATAATATTTTTGAAAATATATGGGTAAGAGGAGCTGCACAGCAAAATATTGACTGAATCATATAGGGGCTGCTACAACATGTGTGTATCAAGACATCCTGTTGTGTAACAAAGAACATACATATAATCTTGTGCACACCAACATGTATATATCAAAAAAGTTCCTGCTTTGAGCGCAGTCCATTCAGGTGACTCTGATCCCACACTTGTTTCACATTACATGCTAATTAAACATTACATATAGCTGGGTGCAGCAGACATACACCATAGATTCTCTGAGGAAGCTGCCTAGTGTAGCGGAACGCGTGGTGTCCCGGACCACCAGGTTGCAACCGTATACTGGTAATATTGAGTGAATGGAGCGTGTGGTGTGTTTTCTTCCCTCCCCCTCTTGTCCTTTTAGATCAGTGAATTTTTGGACGTTAGGGATTACTCACAGGTAGTATGCCACTGTATTGTGTATTAAGGGCTGATTATGCCCAGGTTTATTTAACTTATGGTACCTGCTATTAGGAATGATACACATCTTCATTGATCCCTTCATGGGGATTTGTGATACAATTTAATCATATATGTATGGATTGTGCAACTGTGGTCATGGGACCTATTTTTGTTATTAATGTTTTAAACTGTTTGTTGCACCAGTTTTTCTGACCCTTAATAAACTTTTTTGATATATACATGTTGGTGTGCACAAGATTATATGTATGTTCTTTGTTACAATACACATTATTTTTGAAAATACGGCACTAACCAAATGTTTGCCGAGGTTTTATTTCTTTGTACGAAAATGCAAAAATATCACAAAAAAACAAACCTAAGCCATATTTGCTTTAATAACTAAGTATTCGAGATTCATGAGATATGATTTATTTATTGTTAGATATTTTTCTAAATGATAATGAGGAAAAATTAGGGAATCAACTATATGGTTTGCGCCGAGTTTCTCCCATTGCTTGGAACTACAGTGATTTTGCAGTGTCTAGGCTGAATGGAGCGATATTCTGTACAACTGTAAAACCATTGAATTTATCCTTTACGGACTGCCAGAGATTGATGATCATTCTACTGTAATCTGTAAATGATAAGATTGTGCACATATTTAACAGATCCCTGTCCTTGCGATTGGTGGGAATTAGTGATGAGTGAGGGTAATCATTACTATTAGCTACTCGCACGGATAGTACGGTATTCGTGATACTCGTTACTCGGTGAGTATCGCCGGTGCTCGGGATTTATGTGTCTATCGTGAATGATCTAACACATTGCCAGCTCCCTCCAGTACACAAAGAGAGTTGGCACCCCAGTGAGGAAAGATTGAATGATTGGCTCTCGCTGGGGGCACAGCAAGGTGATTTATGCAGTGACAACTCATAAAAGAACTCCACCCCATCCTGTCCATGCTCATTTTATGTCTGGATATGTGTGGGCTGAGCCTATCACTAATTGAGTAACATGGGACTCACTATTTCAGATGAGTACGCAAGTATTACAAAGTACTTATAACGAGTATAGCGTTTATGAATATTTCATTACTTGCTTGTCACTAGTGGGAATCCCAACAATGGGGCCCATCGCCATCAGAAAAATATTACCTATCTTATGTATAAATGCTAAACATGAAGCTTTCTACAAACCAATGTTAACAAAAAATTATGAAATCAGCACAAATAGTATAAAATTATGAAATAATCATGAAATATTGTTTGGTGAAGCCAGAATGATTTTTTTGTCAGGGTATTTTATATTCGATTACTACTCTGTACATTTTATAGATTGTACCAAGCTTTATGGCTAGGCTCACATGCTATTGGTTGGGTGCACAGTTTAGATGCAGATTTCAAATTTGAAATCCATGTATATTTTCTACATTTATTTAGGTCTTCGTGTGTGCATTTTTTCTTGGAAAAACACAACAAAAAAGACTCTATAGCAAATCAATGTTCAGAGGTTTAATCACGGATTAATTATGCTTATGGAAATAATTAGAATTAAAGTGATTTGTTTCTGAATCAGAAATTGGTGCTGTGAACTGAAAAAAATCTGCCAATTTATGCTCAGATTCCACACACAAAAAAATAAAATTTATTGGAGCATATGGAAGAGATTAAAGGCCCCGTTACACGCAGTGATATCGCTGCAATGTCATGGGATTTGTGACGTTGCAGTGACCTCGCAGCGATGTCGCTGCGTGTGACATGCCGCAGTGACCAGCGATCAGCTCGCTGATCGCTGATTGCTGCGCAATGGCCAGGACCAATTTTTGGTTGTTGGTCTGCTGCTGGGCAGCAGACATCTGCGTGTGTGATGCCTTTCTAACCCAATGTATTCCCTGGTAACCAGGGTACACATCGGGTTTCTATGCACAGCACGCTTGTAAGCAGGGTACAGATCGGGTTACGCTGTGTTTAGTAACCCAATATGTACCCTGGTTACCAGCGTTCTCTCACTGAATACATTAGCGGGACCTCGACATCGTGGAAAAGAATAGTTTATATGCTTTTCCACGATGTCGAGGTCATTACTTGGGTCGCTGGTGAGTCTGCCTGTCTGACAGCTCACCAGCGATCACATAGCGATGTGCCAGCGATCCCGATCGTTAATCAGGTCACTGACACATGTTTATGTGCAACCTGGCCTTAAGTTAAAACTCATACAACTTGCTGGTGTTGTAAAACAATTGTATGTGTCAGTTCTGCACCACTTATACATGTTCACCTAGCCATAATGGCCCTTGTACCTGAGTGCTGAGCCACATAATGGAAAACATTTTTTGTAAATGTAAAAAAAAAATGTAAACTTTACCACTGTCTGTAATAATATTAACTTTATGTTGATTATTGTTTGCTCTACACTGTATGTAGATTTTTAAAGGTTTTCTTTAAAGGACTTTTCTTGAATTTGGTCCTAGAATAGGAAGTCTTATAAAATAAGGAAATAACCATTGCCTAACCTTTGAATCCCCACTCTTCTCACCTCCAGCACTGGCCCTCCCAAGATCCCTGCTAGTACCGCAGTGATGGTGTGCTCTCCGTCTGTCTTTTGATGGCTAATCACTGGCCTCAGTTGTAATGGTCAAATGGCAAATGGATAGAACATTTATAAAATAAAAGGAAACAATCCACTTAGTCCCCTTTCAAATCAGTGGTAATCGTTGATCAAGGCAGTTGCTGTGAAAAAAAAACGCAACTGCCGCGGTTACCGCATAACGGCCGCACTTGCGGTTCACCTGCGGCAAGCCCCATGCAATGTCTATGGGGCTTGCAGCAGGTACGGCAAGTGCAGTATAGTTTTGGTCTTTTCGCGGCCGCATCTGCCGCAAGTGCCAAAACCGCACTTGCCGCACCTGCCGCACACTCACCGCAAGCCTCAAAGACATTGCATGGGGCCGTTATGCGGTAACCGTGGCAGTTGCGTTTTTTTCACCGCAACTGCCGCAATCAGCGATTACCGCTGATCTGAAAGAAGGGGCCTTACACTTAGCACCAGCTTCAGTTTAATTCCAATTGCCAATTAAAAACGAGATCCTTAAAACCATGGAAAAGGAAACGGTGCTCTACTGGAAAAAACCTGGGTTCCGGGCAGACTAATCCAATTGTAGAGAAGATCCTGTGGCACTTGATCCTGTAAAATTCCAACCTTTATTTTAAAACATTCATAGATTATTTCATAAGTAGAGCATGGCAATGTGGCATAGAAAGCGTGGGCAAAACACAAGTTGAGCTACCAGACAATGGCAAAGCTACCAGACCAATAGACGCGACCACATGCATGAGACGGCAATTGTCTGATAGCTCAACTTGTGCTCTGCACACCTGAGCTCTCTCTCCCACACTGTTTTTTAATGTTTTGCAACAAAAGTTGAAATTTTACAGAAATGAGTGCCATGGAATCTTTTTCTGTACAATTGGATAGGACAAGCTCACTGGAGTGTAGGGGAATTAAAGGGTAAGTAAGTGGCCTTTCTTAATTTTATAATATTCCTCACTCTAGGGCTAATTTTCTGAAATTCAACAAAACCACTTTATGTCAATCATGTTAGTGAATCTCTCATCAGAACTAGGTGTCCTATTTAAATGCAGCATATTATTGACAGGTCTACTTAGCTATTACTCTAAATGGCTTCCAAAATATTGTACGGCATTCCTAATGGATCCTTAGAAAAAATGCAGATGTCTCATAATTATAAGTCCTTTGTATTCATGTACTCCCCTTTCCTATTTACCAATGATTGACAACTACTTTGAATACAGGCAATTAATAATTGAGAGATGGGGAGCACCAGACTGTAACCTTTCTTAACAGCTGTTATACAAATGGCACATCATTTTTTTTGCTGATTATTATAATAGCCCAGAATACCTATTATATAATATTATGCTTTTTCTAAAGTAAAGCAGGATATTCTATATTGTAACTGTAAACTATAGAAAGGCAAAAGTTTTCCTTCAAATCACTCAATTTAATAGTCATATTCTATAATCAGTAGCATAAATTAAAATCCCATTAAACATAGGTTTGTCCCTTTTGTGTAATGTTAGATGAGTTAAATCAAGCCATTATCCCACTGGTGCTGGTGCTGCCCCTTTTCCATCCACCTACATTGTAGGTGCTCCTGGAGTTGAGACTATCATAAACATTACATAAAAGTTTGTCAACCCACCAATTTCTGTGGGAACAGCTGATTACTTGATGTATGAGAGCCTCCTGACTCTCCCCCTTTTCAGGGTGAAAACAAAGGGATTAGAAATGAGCAGAGCGGTGGAAGTTCGGGTTCTGGGGTTTCAGACAGACTTTATATAAAGTTCTGTTCTGGACATGAACTTGACCCAAACCTTATTGAAAGTCACAGAATGGACAGTCTCCCCCACATACAACCAGCCATAAACCAAGCACTTCCGGGGGAGGGTGGGGTTTTTATTTTCTTCTTTTGTACACACTACAAATGATAATGCTTATTTTATGGCCACTTTACACGTCCCGATATCGGCATCCAACTCCGATAAAATGTCACGTGGTTCGTGCGTTGGCCCCGATATCGTTCGTGCATTGTATGGTTTAAACGTCCAATACGATGCACGAACGATGCCAAAACGATATCGGGGATCAAATGAGCCTGCTCTCTTACCCCCATACAAAGGCACTCAAACACTGCAAGAAGCTAACAGTGGGCAGAGGATCAAGCATACCAGAGCACAGTGATGCTCACTCTAGTGATTTGTATACGTAAAGCACCGGAAATGTTAATTCGAAGGCTGATTTTTTTTTTGTTTTTGAAAGATTGTGTTCAGCACAGACCCCAAATTTTAAAGTTCGGGTCCACACATCTCTAAAATGAATACCTTAGCATTCTCTTTCTCCACATTGAAAGCACATGACTTCTCTTTGAGGTGTTCTTGTATATTGGGGAGTCACTTGTCAATAGTTTCTCCTGTCTTTTGCCTGTTTTATTAAAGAAGGGAGGTTACAATTGCATAAATGGCAGAATGGAGGACGGAAGACATAGAACTCTGGTGAGATGGGGTATATATAAAGAGATACTAATGTTTGTCATGTGCTGGATCCATTCTATTCAGTGTATTTTCTTTTGCTCCAAACTAGAGTTAGTAAGGCTCCTCATTAAGGCTTCAATTTTATTTGATTTAGACATATCAGTCCTTTCACATTTCAGTCATTTCCAGTTTTTCTATTCTAACTTGTGGTGCATTAAGTACTTGTGGAATGTTCAGAGAGTTTCTACTCAATAATAAGTTATTTAATTTGACCAAATTAACATGTATTCTCCCCTGCAGCTATAGACTTGGCTAGTCACATCTTTCAATAATGTGTTTCTCTTCTACAATCACTGAATCTAGTGAATGTAATTATTCTGAGCCTTGTCTGCAGGCCTTATTTTTATTGCATGCCTCGTGCGATCCTTTTCAAGGGCACAGGTGGATCCATCATACTAAAGACTGCTTCAGATCAGTAGTTTCTTCTTCTTTAATCCTTTAGGGAGGCAACAAAGTTTAGTTTTTGCATTTTCAGTTTTTCTTTCCCTTCTTCAAGGAGCTATCACTTTTTTATATTTCCAATGATATGCTTTTTGCATATTGGCAGTTAAAGTTATAGTTTTGATTGACACCATACGTTTTGCGATACTGAGTATGGAAAAGTGGCAAATTTATTTTTATGACATTAATTGTGCAGTTAAAATGACCTGACAAAATGATTCTCTAGGTCACTTACGGTGACACCAACTTGTATAGTTTTTTGCCGTTATTTGGTGAGACTTGTAATTTTTTAATTTTACCATCATTGGCGCTGTGGGAGAGCTTATTTTTGTATACCATTTTGGGGTTCATGATATGTTTTGATCTCTTCTCGTTGCATTTTTTGTGGTGTTGCGGCAACTGAAAACCTCAACTGTGATACTATTTTTTTTTTCTCTTAGGCCGGCTTCACACCATGGGACGATCCGATTCGGGGCTCTCAGGGGTGAACTTGCAATTCAAAAAGACCCTTAAATACAATGCATGGCCCTCCTACAACAACACAATTCCAAAATACAACCCAGGCCAATACTGTATATTTCAAAATGATAATTTTTTATTAATTTAATCAAAAACTGGTTAAAAGGAGATATTACAAGTAACGCAGTACAGATAAAACCACTTGGTATATAATAATTCATAATCAGAGTTCAACCAAATACATACATAGTGCAGTAAATCCAGAGGACCAATGTAAAGGACCTCAAGAACAGAACTTCACAAATACTGTCAAGTGTCAAAAAAACCAAGAGGGTTCCAAGTATGTTACCTGCCTGTGACCGCAGGTAGGTACTGAAATTCAGCCGCAGGTGTCCAGTTCCTGGATCCTCCCGGATCCTCCCAGATTGGGGCAATCCGGTCCCATAGACTCCCATGTCAGGGAGCGCCGGATTGCTCCGGATCCGGGAGGATCCAATTTGGGGAGATTTTTCTCCCCAGACACAAAAATGCTGCAAGCAGCATTTTTGTGTGCAGGAGAAAAATCCGAATTGCCCCAGATCCTCCCGGACAGATGAAAGCCAGATGGCAGATAGCTGCCATCCTGCTCCATCCGGCCCCATAGCATACTATGGGGCCGAAATCTGATTCGGGGCTGTCAGGTTTACCCCTGACAGCTCTGGATTAGATCGTCCCGTGGTGTGAAGCCAGCCTTAGCAGCATTTTACATCTGAGTTAACTAATTTTATATTTTGACAGCTCAGACTTTCATAGATGCGATGGCACAATATGTTTATTTAATTTTTTAATTCTTTTTTTTTTTCTAATTAATAAAATGCAGGATAATTCTATTTTTTAGGTTTTCTATATTCTTGTATTTTTAAAAAAAAAACATTTTTATAACATTTCTTTTTTTTATTAATCCTCTTTGAGGACTTTAACTTGCAATTTGTTTGTTTCTAGTAACTACTGCAATGCCACAGTTTTGCTGTACATAGCAACAATCTGTGCCTCCTGGACATCACAGGAGTAATAGGATTTCAGGTGCAGAATCCTTCTGCCCCCGGCAACAATTACAAGATCACACTGCAAGGGGCAATGGGCACCTGGTAGAATGCTAGAGCCAAATCATGATGCTTACATGTCAATGTCAATAATTGAGAGTGCCATTTAGGAAGCATCCCCAGATACCTGTGGAAGTGTTAATCAATGTTATTAATCCCTTATTGCCTGAATTAAAATCTGCATATGCATACAAATGAATTGAGCTGGTATGATGCAAAAAGGTATGCATTAAAAGGAACCTGTAACCTCCAAAAAGCCAACTAACCACCTTCCTATTACCATTATAACTATCCCTCTCTTTGCTAAATGCCTGCTTTCAATCTACTAACAAACATTTTTATTCTTACTAATTAGTATGATAATAAGCTGGGGCCGTGATATTGAAATTAAATTTTGCGACCCCAGCCCGGCTCCCTCCACTCTGCTATGCAGCCTTCTTGTGGTAATGATGCTAAATGCATCATTTTCGGTATCGCGGGCCCCTTAGCAACCTGATATTTACCTTAGCAACACATAGCACTGCTAAGCAGGGCTCCATAGAATCCCACATAGCAGCGCACACTGCTGCTAAGGTAAATATCAGGTTGCTATGGCCCCTTAGCAACCCGATGTTTACAGTAGCAGCGGTGTGCGCTGCTATGCGGGTTCTATGGAGCCATGCTTAGCAGCGCTATGTGCTGCTAAGATAAATATTGGGTTGCTAAGGGTCCCGCGGTTCCAGAAATGACGCGTTCAGCGTCATTACCACAGGAAGACTGCATAGCAGAGTAGAGGGAGCCAGACTGGGGCACGAAATTTAATTTCAATATAACACCCTTGGGGCATGACAAAGGATGCTGGAGGCTGCAAAGCAACACACCCAGGGGGACTATTGCATATAGTTCCTGCTTCATTATCATCCTAATTAGTAAGTATAAAAACATTTTTTAGCAGATTGAAAGCAGGCATTTAGCAGAGAGAGGGATAGTTATAATGGTAATTGGAAGGTGCAGGGACATGTATTGATAGGTTAGGTGGCTTTTTGGAGGTGACAGGCTCCCCTTAAGGGGATAAAGGCTATTGCCAGATATGTAATATAGCCACCATATTCCCAGTGTAGACTGTAATAAGCTGTGAGCCTACTCTGAACACCTTGATTTGTTCCATGACTTACATCATGGAGGGTTGAGAGCTGAAACTGAGCTTTTGCTTAATTTATGTAACTGTGAAATTACTCCATCAGTATGTTTGTGTATTTTTATTTTTAATCACCATTTTACATATAATTTACAATTAATCTAAACTGTTATAAATAGTATACTTAGATATTAATGGAAGCAGGCGGGATGGGGACTCCTGGGATACCTATTGTAAAGATGGGTGCAGGTTTCAAAGATAAAGCTAACCTCTTTCAAACATTTATGTCATAACATGTGGATAATTCAGAAAAAACTACGCTATTCCTAAGTCTATGTTCCATATAAAGCACCACTCCAGCGATTTATTTTTTTCAGCGCTTGAGTGACGCTTTAAATCTAAGATTCCTGCCCCATGTCATATACATCTCAATGAGAGCCAGAATAAGACCAGAACAAGTCTCTCAAAGAGATGTATTAATGTGACCTTGGGTGCACTCTATGAAACACTGGTCCTCACCAGGGGCGTAACTACCACAGGTGCAGCCTAGGGGGGCCCCAAAAGTCCCTTTGGCCTATAGAAAAAGACTAATACTATTAAAGATTTGCAATAATTGGGGGTCCTGTTGGAGCTTTCGCATAGGGGCCCCTGGCCTGAAGTTACGCCACTGGTCCTCACGGCAGGTCACTAATCACCAGAGACCGACCGGAGTGACGATGATAGAAGATGAAGCTGCCAGAAGGTGAGTATGACAGGGGTCAGGGAACTTACATTTAAAGCACCACTCCAGTGGTGCTTTAAACAAAACTCTGGAGTGGTTCTTTAAACATAAGCTCTTTCTGTTGGATGTTCTTCTTATTAAGTAACAAAGTAGTGAAGTTTACAAGAGTAAAATTGCCTTTCAAACCATGGAGTTCGTGTATGTAGATTCTTTGGAAATCATTCGGCTTCATCCATCATAGAATCATGGTTAAGTATGGAGCTACATGGAAACATTGGCCTCCATTGTCAAAAGTCACTCTATCCTGTTGCTACATTGCAGCATAATGCAGGTGAGCAAGGTCACGCTATGACCTAGAGGGATACTGGCTTGTTCCCATGTTCAAATTATTGCGTTATGCTCTAACTGAATGTCTGCTAAGAGCTTGTCCCAGAAATCTGCATGCAGTTTTTTCACCAACCCATTAATTGTCTTATTATTTTGTCATTATTATTACTATTATTGTTATTATTATTATTATTAGTAGTAATAGTAGTAGGAGGAGGAGAAGGAGGAGAAGTAGCAGTAGTATCTAACTCAACAACTTTATTACAGGAGCACATATCTTGACTCAGGGTCACCACAAAGTCAGTAATGTATTGCAAAGTTATTAATCTTTGCATACAAATTAGTTCTATATGCAAGTCATTTAATCATATTTATCATTCAGACATCCATGTTCTATCAGTTTTCATTTTTTTTATACACACAAGGAAAACGGATGAAATATTGATGGCAAAAGCTGACACTGACCAATCACTGATGAAAATGAAATCTAGTACCCTGGTGGACATCACTCATTTCATATCATGTACAAGAAAAAAATGCATGTCAGAATGGCATTAATGTGAATGTCTCCTTTAAGATTTAATAAACATGTACTGGTTATTTGCTAATTGGTTTCATCTTTAAAGGAAAAGCTTCATGTGCAAATGATATTAACCTGTAGATATGGAGTAAATATGCAGGTTCATAATAGCATTCTAAAGCCGTGTGACCACTGTACTGAAAGCCCAGCTGTTGGGTGAAAATAAATGTAACCCCTCTCGCCAGCCTCTGGCTTTCAGTCATAGAGGTGCGGTTTCAGTCACTGCTCAATACATAATGGTACATGCAAAAACAGTACACCAGACCCTTACAATAATTACCTCAAAGCTATATAAATATGTTATTAATGACAAATAGGTTGAAAACATTCATAAAAAAGTGGGTAATTGGTGGTGCCGATAAAGCAACCTGATGGTAATATGCAGAAAAGTCACTAAATATTTCAAATATCAATAATGCAGCTGAAAAAGTGAGATGAATATATAGGACAACATCAATAACATATCTGTTTCTGAAGATGGGTAGTAGTTAGAGTATATACAAAGTTCTGTCATCCTATAGACAAACATATTTTCTGTTAATAAGCACAGATGATACCAAAAACAAATTTTTCTTCCCAATAGTAGATATTCAGACAAAATGCAAAGTGTGAATAGAATAAAAAACTTTAAAGCATAATACTATATAATCAAATTGTGCCCACATACAAGCTACATCTGAAGAGGATCATTCATAATGTCACTTAACTATGATAGAATTATGCTATATAGTGCAAAAATGTATTATGCAAGGGACACATTAAATGGAACACAAATTTACCACAAAAGATACACCAGCAGGAACCCCTGACGCACGTTTCGCTTCAGTTAAAAAGTTAAGTGAAACACGCATCAGGAGGTGAACTTGTTAGTCTCTTTTCTGCATATTGCTGCCAGGTCAGTTTCTCTGTACCACATATTATCCTCATGAAAGTTTTAAACCCAAAAATCATTAATACAGTATTTATATATCATTGATGCAATTACTGTTATGGGTCTGTTTTTGTTTTTTTCAGACTTATAACTGTTTTGTGACCCCATTATCATGGGTAACTCAATACATAATGAGCGGCAGGTTTAACCATGCCTTGGCAATGACTGACAGCCAGCTCTTGTACTGATGCATTGATGATGAGCTGGCTGTCAGTCAGTGCCATGGTTACAGCTGCCACTCACTATGTTCTGAGCAGTGTCTCATGCTGTACCTGTCACATATTTATGACCAAACTGGAGACTGTCAAAAGAAATAAAAGAAATAAAATAAAACTGATTTCCTCTCAGTAGTCGACTTGCACTTTTAGAATGCATTACAAAGCAATCACCAGCAAATTAACCCCATATCTGCTGGTAAAAAGCATTTTGGACCTCTACAGATCCTTTTAAAGGGGTTTTCTGGGAAATAAAGAAAATTAATAAATTATAAAAATCATTATTGATATATTTAGAATTCATTTATATTTTTTTCCTTTACACTCATTGTGTCTAGGGGCCAAGTGTAAGGATTTTCAGAATGCCTTCCATAACATTGCTGGACACAAAACCCTTGTTTTGTAGAGATAACTGTTAGCTACTTTATGGGGAGAGATATAAGGGAATGTGTGTACATCAAAACTGAGATAACTCAGCTGAAGCACAGGCATCTAGGTCAGACATTAGGAGGATTCAGTAGGAATAACGGGATGGAATGAAAGTTGTAGGAAATGTTTTCTAGCAGAATGTATTCAAGCAGCAGCATTTACATGGTCACCTCACACAGCCTGCATTTTGTCTTGGCCCATACATTCTCCTCTCTTCTCATCACTTCCGATCTAGTTGCCTGTTTTTGAGCTGAGATGTCTTAGCTTTGATTTACACATTCCCTCCTGTCTGTCTTCATAGCTATTGGCCAGAGATCGCAGAAGCCTTTTCTCTACTCACACAACATGTCCTCCGGTGTTTTTAGGATGTGTTTTGTATCTGGCAATATGATAAATGCCAGATTGAAAAACATTATAATAAATAATTTTAAGTATTTATTTATAAGGTATTTTTTGATTTGTTCATTTTTTTTATTTCCTGGAAAAACTTTACACTGGAAAAAAAAAAAAGGTGTTCAAGTGGAAATATACCTTTTATCAATTCAAAAAGAAATGAATACAGTTTGAAAAGTTATTTGCCCTATGATTTCCAAGGAGATGAATCAGCTGGATTATCACACTACCTCTTGTGTCGTATAATACAATTGACATGGAAGGGTCTTCCATTGAGGAATATCACCCAAGCATCTTATTCACTGCACTACTTTTGCCTACCTGGAGTCTCACTGAGGGTCTACTATTTGGGATTACCACCACAATCTTCTTTATACAGCCTTTTATATTGATTTGATGACTTTCAAAGACCTGATGAAGGGTTAAAACATTATGTATTTCTGTGGCTATGCTATTAATCAACTTATATCAAACAACTACAATAGTGCGAAAATCATATATGAGAAATAACCAATAAATTGCTTATGCAGATCTGTGCCTATTAGTGTATTGATTCTCCTAATGTTTTTACCATTTATACTCACACAACCCAGCCTGTCCTTTGTTTAGGATGGTTTTGCTTTAACTAAAGTGATGAAAGCCACTTTGAAAAACCTTCTAATAGATAATTAAATAACATGAGGCAAATCGCTGATCTCAGGGAAATCTCCCTGAGATCAGTGATTGCTTCATGTTGTTGGTCTATTAGCTATTGCTCCCACCTAGCCAGAATCCTACTCCACGCTGATTAGGGGCAACAACCCCAAAACAGCTGTCTCTGGATGGATACCTGGCCTTGGTATTCTCTTGTCATATCTTTTAAACGTGTAAAGAGCTGGATATTGACTGAAAGGGCCACTTAATATGGTGGTTATGGTGGTCTCCTCAAGGAGTCCACTCCATAGCTAGGTCCTTCCCTGGAGGGATATTTGGCTAGTCCTGGGTTGAGACTCCTAAACAAGGCTCCACAGACTTTATTTGCATATTGGTAATTCCCAGGAGGCAATGCACATAGGAATTCACTGTGTTGAGCGCGTTAGCCGGCTGGCCGCAGTGTTTTCTTGGACTGGTCTCCCTGAGATCAGTGATTGCTTTGTGTTGTTGGTCTACTAGGCATTGCTCCCACCTAGCCAGAATCCTACTCCACACTGATGAGAGGCAACACCCCAAAACAGCTGTCTGTGGATGGATACCTGGCTTTGGTATTTACCTTGTCATATCTTTAAACTCGTAGTAAAGAGCTGGATATTGACTCAAAGGGCCATTTAATATGGTGGTTGTGGTGGTCTCCTCAAAGAGCCATCCCATGGCTAGGTCCTTTCCTGGAGTGATATCTGCCTAGTCCTGTGTTGAGACTCCTAAACGAGGCTCCACAGACTTTATTTGCATAATAGATAATTAAAAGAATTAATTTCTAATTTATTTTTTATTTACTCATTTTCCTTATTTCTTACAAAACCCTTAATAAAACAAACTGTAAAATATAGTTCAGAATATGAATATACCTTGCAACATTTAAATGACCAACTCTTTAAGCATTATATTTGTTTCTGTCCAGGACATAAATTAGTTGAATTTGCTGAGCCATGAGATTTTTATAGTTTTATAATCTCTACATGGATTCGCTGAAATTGTTACAAATCATATATCTGATGATCCAATCCTGAAGGCTTGAATTACTCCTAATGCCAGTACAATATCATGAATCCTGTATCTCCTCAAGTGATTGTTTTCATCTGCATCTAAAATGTGAGATAAATGTGCAATAGGGTCTTATCTTTTAAGGCAAAGAGCAATGAAAAAACCTGATGGAATCTGCTCACCTGGTAAGGCTGTGTGTACTCACAGCCAAGTATTAGTGCTCAGAGGCCAGCTGCTGCGGGAACCACACATCCACGAACAACCGCGCTGCAAGGAAATGCTTTATAGAACGATGTGTCACAAGATCCACGCTGCTGATAAAGGAAAAGCCAAAACCCTGCTCAGGGATTAAAGCTACACCATATTCAGACACTCAGGTCTTCTGGTTTTCCTTTGGCAGCAGCGCGGATCTTGTGACACATTGTCCTATAAAGCAAAGTGTTTTCATCTGCAAGCATGCAAGCAATTCAATCATTCTAATTGCTTATAGTACTATCTAACTAACATCCAAGCTCTAACAGCCAATTGTGCCCTACCAAGAGAAATGCACAGGAAATTTTAAAGGGAATCTGTCAGCAGTATTTTACCATTTAAGATGAGAACAGCATGCTGTAAGGGTTAAATAAAGAAAAAACAACTGTGCCTTTCTTATTAGACTTTGTGATATTGTTTACTTAGACTAAAGGTTTTATCACCTGGTGATTACTATTATAGTACTAATAGTCATGCACATGGCAGTCCAACACAACGCGTGCTGTGATTGACGCCTCACTGTCAATGCACAATCTCTATTGAGAGCCTGTGTGTGTGGGAGCAGCTCTCCTAGTTCTATTGTTTTTCTAATACTAAATGCTTTGATAGTGTTGGAACGGCTTCAGCCAGTAATCTATGTGATACATCGTTGGATTCAGGGTTTCTTTGCCTATGTTATGTTGCTGTCAGATAAGGTAGCAATGTCTGTTGACAGATTCCCTTTAAGCCAAAGGCAGCAAAACCTAAGGTCTGAACAAACACACATAGGACTAGTGAAATGGAGCTTGTGTCAACTAAAATATAATTTGGTAAGAGGTTTGGAAAACATATTGTTTTGTTGTCCAATTTATAAATGCCTATTTACTTTGGTCAATTATTGCTTATTTAAAACATTGATGTCCTTGTCCAGCCATGAAAATAATCCTGCATCAGGTCATCAGCAATAACTTAACAAACTGATCATTCCTTAGTAGTTCCTTTAGTCATTACCTAAAACGAGAAATGTTCTGATATAACATAGTACGAGATGGGTTCGTCATACAAATAGTTGTGTTGCTGGTGAATGCGAACTCTATTACACATAATTGCTACATTTTATTACCTTCATTATATCACATTAGGTATTCTCACTGCCAGTAGTAATTTAATATTACATCTATGAATAAAATGGTACAGTGATTATTTATTATTCAATAGATTATATCTTAAGTTATATAAAATGTCTGTTAAACACTCAGACCAGGCATGAACAAAGTTGAAAATGTGTACTATTCTACAGCATGGTGCCTTATGAAGACAATATAGCATAAAGTCACATAATGGAATGACTCATCTGCAACTCGAGGGTTGGAGCAATGAGTGTAACATCAGATGGATTCACCTGGTTTTGGCCATGGCACGGCCACAACTAGTATAAACACTGCAATGATATTTATCTTCTGCCCTTTTTCTTGGTTATTTAATAAGCATGTTTCAAGGAACAGTTAATTCACTGACAATATTGCATGGCCGGTTGCAATTGCTTTGGGGTTTGCAGGTGAATCTGCTATTTTCCTACAAAGTCAAGTGATTTCTTGATAATCAATCACCAAACATCAGCGGTTATTCTCCCCTGAGGTTTGTGGCTGTGTTGTGGCCACATGTCAGGAATGATCTGGTCACTCCATCTGACTCCATCGGGCTTTACCCCTAGCAAACAGCAGTTATTTCTTGTTGCGGAGGTTCATCATTTCTTCTTCTTGTACTAACATTTCTTATTTTAGAGGCAACATTCTTTTCACTGTATATAAACATAAATGATCCAAATGGGTCAATATTTTGGACACTTGCCAGCATATTGATAATCATTGCTAATTGGTATCCTGTTGTGCAATGTGTGAACGTAGCCTAAAACTGCTTGAACTATTGATGCCGATCGCTAACACCATTTAGATGTGTTGTCTATGAAGAAGGCAGGCAGTTGTAGTATGAGTACTTTCACTTTGGTGCATTTTCTGGCTACCAATTATTACAAAAAAAAATGAGTTACATATTTAGAAATGCAGTCAAGATCATCACTTAACCATGAAATGATTAATAGAAATAAAGCCAATTAATAATTAAAGGGAAAGCTTAGTAAGAGCATTAAGTGAAGATAGACAGTATTTTTTAGATATACTGATTTATTAATAATTGTATCTAGATATACGGTATAGAATAATTGCACATCTAAGGTTGTGAACTTGTGATACAAGCCATCTTTTTTTAAAGTCTCTAAGCAAGGGGTCCCCAACCTGTATCTTGGAAGCCATATGTGACTCATGGGTCCATGATGTGTGGTCCATGGGTATTTGCCAGCTTGTTGCATTAATACATGAAATTGAAAACCACTCAAAAGAGGGATCTCCAGATGGTGAATTATGTAAGAATCCCTGCACAGAAGAGGAGATCTAGATGTACATATACTGGCCCTGGGGGTGTTGGTATAACTTCAGTATGGTAAGCTGGAGATAGGATGATGTTGCCAGCCAGATGAGGTGCTTGACCCTGCATGTAACATTGTGGAGGTGGTGCTTGAGGCAAGAATATTGAATGGGGGTATTGTGGGAACCCCTGAATCTTGGTATAGTAACTCATGACATTGACTGAGATTATTCAGGTAATGGGGTCTCTGGGTGTCACTACTGTGAGGGGGCAGGTGCTGGATGTAGTTTACAACCCGCACTCAGAGGTCACAAAGGTGGAGGATCACTGTTCTAAACTGAGTTGAGCTAATGACTATACAGTATAGCATCAATATATACTGCTCCACAATTCATGGTCATTAAATATAGATGTAGAGAATGCTGTTATTATAACAAGCAAATTCTGTCAGCTCCAGACTGGAATATTGTAACCCATGGGATTTAGAGGAGGTAGTGGCCCTGGCCTCTCTACTGCACTACATAAAAGGAATCAGTTGTATAAATTGTACATGATAAATCAGGCCTTATATTTAGTAGAGATTAACAGATCACACAAGATTTGAATTATCCTGTTCATGTGATTTTTCTCTAGGGAACTAATTTCTCTACAATTTAATATCTCTTATAATGTTCTGGGATCCCCAGAGCATTATTATTATTATTATTATTAATTTATATAGCGCCATTATATTCCAAGGAGCTTCACATGCTAAAAAGGGCAGACTAGGACAAGTAACATAGTAACAATACAAGTAACAATAAATGTTGACAATTCGGTCATACAGATACAAGAGGGGAGAAATCCTGTCCACAAAGGCTCACAGTCTACAAGGGGCGGGTGGGGATACAGTGGGAGGGGGAAATTCCAGTCATGAGGCGGTGTGGTGGACCAGGTCTTATTGCAGGTGGTAGGCTTGGCAGAACAGGTGGGTCTTCAGGCTTCTTTTGAAGGTTCCCAGGGTAGGAGAATGTCTGATGTGTTGGGGCAGTGAGTTCCAGAGTCTGGGTGAAGCACGGGAGAAATCCTGTATGCGGTTGTGTGAAGAGGAGATGAGGGGGAAGTAGAGGAGAAGCTCTTGGAGGATCGCAGGTTGCGTGAGGGTAGGTATCGGGAGACCATGTCAGAGATGTATGGAGGGGACAGGTTGTGAATGGCTTTGTATGTCATGGTTAATGTTTTAAACCGGGATCTCTGGGAAGTAGGGAGCCAGTGAAGGGCTTGGCAGAGGGGGGAGGCAGGGGAGTAGCGGGGAGCATAATAAATATAGTATGATAAAAATAAACCGAAAACCCTTACACTCTCCTCACTGCACACCTCTAAAGGTACCGTCACACGCATCAATTTTGCTAGCAATTTCACTGGCAATTTGCTGGTTGCAGTGAAATCATGGACACATTGCTCTATTTGTACATGGCAACAAAATCGAACAATGTGTCCATGATTTCACTGCAACCAGCAAATTGCCAGTGAAATTGCTAGAAAAATTGCTGCGTGTGACAGTACCTTAAGGCTCCTCCATTTATTACTGCCACCTATCCAGTCCTCCTCGCCTATTCCTATCCTTGCTGCATGCGCTAATATACCCAGGCCTCTCATGATTAGCTGAAACTTTGGCTTTGAGGACTGAGAGTATTCTTTGCAAGTGTTAAAAAGGTCATGATGTCACTAAATGTGCCTTGACCTTGTACATGTATGCACAGAATTGTCCCATGCATCATTAGAGCCAGAACTTATCTCAGCATGAAAGACCTGGGGATTTTAGCATGAGTGGCAGGGATAAGAAGAAGCATCGAAGATTCGATGGGTGATGATGAAGAGCAAAGGGGCTGGAGTGGTAAGCAGTAAGGTGAGAAGAAGGATTTTTGAAAACTTTTTGGTCGCCTTTATGGTTCAGAATAATTTTAGCCAATTTGTTGAATTTACCAGAAGCAAATGACAAAAAAAAATCTGCATTTAGTCAAGTGTGGATTTTTGCTAACTTTGATTAGAACTCAGTTCCTCTTGAATTTATTAATTTTTAGCACTGGGACTCAGAACTTTAAAATATGCCTGGATAGTTGTTTGGCAACTTTTTTTTATCAGCCTTATTAGGTCAAAGGATTGATAGAAAGACCTCCCTACTTGAGCAAAAGAGGAAATACACTAGCAAACAGTGATCCTTGCTCTGGCAGGCCTAGATTGTCCATGGATAACATAGTCAGTCATTATTTAGATGGCTGGAATCTAACACTACATTTGCCCCTGTGGTGGCCACTCCAAAGGAATAATTGGCATATCTATCAGAGATCTGGAATATTATCCTTCGTATTAGTGCGCTGGCTCCTATTTAAAAGGGGTTCTCATCAGGTGTTAACCCCATTAATGGTGCTATTTATTATGTTCTTTCTGAACTAATGAAACAAACTAAAGTCTGGATAGTCATAAGTTAGACCACTTTCACATCAGCGTTTCTGTCCGAATTCGGCAGATCCAGGCAGAAAACCGCATCGCCGCCTAACGGCCGCACTTGCGGTGCCCTTCCGGCAAGCCCCATGCATTCTCTATGGGGCTTGCTGCAAGTGCAGAATTGTCATAATCCGGCAGTTGCAGCTGCATTTTTTTTCTCGGCCGCAACTGCCGCAAGTGCCGGATTGCGGCAATGCCGCACTTGCCGCAGTTGCCGCAAGCCCCATAAAGAATGCATGGGGCTTGCCGCAAGTGCACCGCAGGTGCGGCCGTTAAGCAGCAGATGCGGTTTTCTGTCCAGTGTGCCGGATTCGGACAGAAATGCTGATGTGAAAGGGGCCTTAGATACACTTTATAAGCATATTGTCATCTGTTCTACAATGTATAAATTTATCGTCTTATCTGTGGATTATATTACCTTTACTTAGGCTATTCTATTGTATCTATTCAGGTTACTCATATTATTTTGTAAGATGGTGACTGTACTAAATTATACCAGTGATTGATTTAGACTACAATGACCCTCAGGTTAAGATATGCAATGGTATATGTATCACTTGAATGTCACTTGAAGGTGACACGATCAAAAGTCCGATCTTTGGTAGAGCATTAGTCTACTTTCTATGTTGCAACCAACATGCTTCCAAAGCAGGAAAACTGCTACAGAAAATGTACAAAGCATTTGTAAGCTTTAAAAAAAACAGCAGTGACATAGAAGCTCAGATAAGAAACTGTTTGAACATCAATAATGTAATAGAAATTAATCTGCAAATCACAGCAGGGGCTTTTAATGCATATTTTACACATCTTATCTTTAAGTCCCTTAATTCAACCAACTTCTGCAAATTCTCCACTGACTATATGGCTGTAGTCCCTGGTTCAAGACCTTGAGTTTCGCCTAGTTTCTGGTTTTCTGACTTTCTCTTTGTTTTTCTTGAGTTATTCTACTGGAGTTTAAATTTAGACACATTTTCCATGTCTTTTTGTGTTTTAGATTGATATCTGTTTGGGCAGAAGCCTCTAAATGTAAAGCTACCATAAGGAACTCCTCCTTCCTTGTGGCAAAATGACTTACCCTATGCAGTACAGTTACTGAATAATCTAACAATGCTAAAAGACCAATATCACTCTGATAAGAATGTTAATAATTGGAAAAGTAGAAAACAATGTTACCTCTCTAACAAGACCGTGTCAGTATGCTGCAATAATATCAATGTTGTTATAAATAGGGACTGTTTAGTTGTCAGTAACAGGTCATAAAATAGGCAAATTGTGTAGTAAATAAATGTCTTGTCATTAAAATGTGTCTCTTCACTTGTTTAGTTTTGCATAGGTTCCACATAGAATTAGGTATTTTTATAATATATAAAATATTCAATTTGTATTACTGTGTATAAATCAATATATAAAATGCCAAAGAAGTATATATTAAACATGAAAATAAACATTTATGTGCATATCTGGTCTTATTTGTGTGGTATACTTATTTAACTGTTTTTATCCAATAAAAAGAAAGTCACATTTCTGATAAAATTAAATAGTATATGACAATCACAGTCTAATATCTATATGATTGGAGATGCCTAACCTTATTAAGTTTCACTAAAGGGAAAATAATAACAAGATGATTAAGTATCATTTAAATAAACTAACAAACCTATGATTGTGATGTTTGCCATAAATCAGTAATACATGTGAACTTATAAAACAGTGTGATAAAGGGAAATTACATCATTTCCAAGTTCGAACAACAAGTAATTTTCCCTTTACCTGCAGGCATCCAGTAATTATTCAGAAATGTCCTTATTCCCTAAACAATGCTAAGCCCTAAGCAATGCCCCCTAAGCTGTAGACTAAACCAGCTATATATTTCTTTCAGTGCCAATGTGAGATTTATGCTGTTAAAAAAATTGGTAAATATCATGGGGCCCATCAGATTGACCGAGAGCTTACATCACAGTCCTTGAGTCACAAGAAGAACCCAGGAAGAATTTGTTGACATCTCTCATAGCTCGTTAATAAAACGTCACCTCTGCCACAAGCTAAATTGTAAAGACCCACTAGGACTGTCTTGGACAATTGTAAATCTTACCTTTTTGAAGTGTAAGTTTTTAGAAATAACAAGTCAGCCGTGAAATAAGCCACACAGTCTAGAAAGAGACAGGCCACAAGAACTAAAGTGTACATACAATTCGTCTATTCCCAGATGCATCACACACAACAGTTTCCAAACTGCTTCTACAAGAGATGTCCGAACCAGAAGTATATATTAGGAGCTTCATAAAAAGGTCTTTGAAGCAGTGGTAACAATGTCTTGGTGGCAATGGAAATATAAGTAAAAAAGGGCACTATACAAAATAAATACTTCAGATACAGAATGTAAAAATAGTTATCATGGAAATCACCTGCAATTTTAAAAGGTTTCTGTATTTTCTTCAAAGGGTAGCCTTTCTTCATAAAGTGGTTTTAAGGGGACTCTGTCAGGTCATTTGTCAGTATGATACGAATATTACCCTTGAATAGTGTCTGGGCAGACCTTTTATAATCATGTAAAATCATTATAGTACCATTTGTAGTTTCCTTGTTATAAGCATTATTAGACCCTGCAGGGAGCTGGTACATTAGTCCTCTCCATTATATTCACAGCTGAATAAGTGTTATTTAACTATCCACACCCACCCAAGCTGGTGTTCTCTCCCTCCCCTTAATTGGAGGCTGTCTCCCCCTCGGGGCCACGGGTCTGGGCAGGCCACCAGTAAGATCCCCCACCGAAACTGAGGGCCCAGACATCCGAGTTCTCATACCCTGGGGCGGTACACATCCAAGTGATATACCAGGTGAAGAGGTGGAGGCTGATGGTGATGACACACAGTTACTATCTGGCTAGCTGACAATATTAACATGGAAGGAGGATGACATGGACGACAAGGTGGTCGAAGATGAGACCACCGATCCGACCTGGACCGCTGGCACACATAGCCAGCACAGCAGCACAGAGGAAGAAGGTGGATAGCACCAACAAAGGCACCAAGGGCTACTGGTTTGAGCAGAGTGCGAAGTCTGTCAACTGTTGCCAAGAGCAATCCCTCTGTGCCCCAAGTCAAGGCAAGGGGGCATTCAGCCACTCTCTGGAAATTTTTTTCAGATGGTCCTTCTGAACCAAATGTTGTCATTTGTAGCATCTGCCAAACAAAGCTGAGCAGAGGCCAGGGCAAAGGTAACCAAAGCACCACCAGTATGCAGAAACACATGGCAGCCAAGCACCCTAGTCGGTGGGTGGAACAACAGGGTACCAAATCAGTGTCTGCGGGTTAAACTACTGCCATGTCGCCTGTGATCCATCCTTCCCAATCTACTGGGCAGGAAGCAGGTGATCATACCTCTTGCTCACAAGCTGTGGGAGCACAGACACAGGACACAACAAGCTCAGCCACTTGTTTGTCCCAGCCAAGCGTCCAGTTGTCTGTACCTCAGATCTTTGAAAGGAGTTGTAAATATCAAGCCACGCACCCACAAGCACAAATACTGAACGCGCACATTGCCAAGTTGCTAGCCGTGGAGATGTTGCTGTTTAGGTTTGTGGGAACATAGTCCTTCCATGATCTGTTGGCTGTGGCTGCCCCACAATACTCGGTTCCCAGCCAGCACTATTTTTCATGGTGTGCCGTCCCCGCGTTACACCAGCATGCCTTAACCAATCTAAAGCATGCTCTCACCAACTCCATTACCATGAAGGTTGACCATACAACAGACACGTGGACAAGTACTTGTGGACAGGGATGATACATCTCTGTCACGGCACACTGGCTCAACCTTATGGAGGATGGGAAAAAGTCTCAAACTGGACCTTCACATATCCTACCCACACCATGAATAGCGGGCCCAACCTCAATCAGGGTTTCCACCACATCATATATTTCCTGTATCCCCTCTTCCTCCTCCTCCTCCTCCTCTGCCTCATGATCCTCATATTACCCTCCACATCACTCCCAAGTTGGGAGCTGTGCAGCAGCGCATTGGCAAAGCGGCAAAACACTCTGCTGAAGCTCATCTGCTTAGGTGAAACACCACACACTGCAGCAGAGCTGTGGCAAGGAATAAAATAACAGACCAATCAGTGGCTCTACCCACTGTAACCCCAACCCGGTCTAGTTGTCTGCGATAATGGGCGTAACCTGGTGGTGGCTTTAAAGCTCAGGAAGATGGTACACGTGCCATGCATGGCTCACGTGCTGAACCTAGTGGTGCAAAAATGCATAAAAATATACCCTGACTTGCCGTACCTACTTGAGAAGGTGCGCCATATTTTCGCCCATTTCTGCCATTCCTTAATCGCTGTTGTCGGTCTTGCAGCGCTTCAAAAGCAATTTAATTTGCCAAATCACCAATTCATTTGTGACCTGCCAACACGGTGGAAGTCAACATATCATATGTTGGCAAGGATAAGTGAGCAGCAGAGGGCACTTGCTGAGTACCAGCTTAAACATGCCCTTCAGACTAAGACTCAGGCAAGACACATAACAACTTTTGAGTGGCTGTAGTTTGCTGACATTTGTGAGGTACTTGATAACTTTGAGTACTGTGCCAAGCTTGTGAGGAGTGATCAGGCTATTATTATTATAACCATCCCTATGCTATGTCTGCTGGAAGAATCAATGCATAATCTAAAAATGGAATCTTTGAGTGCCCAGCAGCTGGGTATTGAGGAAGATTTCACAATGGGTGATCCTACCCAGCCCAGCCAATCTCATCAGGCAAGATTAGGGGATGAAGATGTTGAGGAAGAGGACTTCTTTTTCAGTGGTACCGAGGGGACCCCTCAAGCTACACAGGAGACTCGCAACCACAGCTTCATGATGGTCCAGCATGGGTGGGCTGGAGAGGAGGAGGTGAAGGAGAGTCAGTGTGAGGAGTGCATGGCTATTGTTCCTCCTTCTGGGGTCATAAAACATTTGCCTCTTTGCAGCTTGGCATACATGGCATACTTCATATCTAACTGTCTATGCCAAGACCCTCACGTGATCCACATTTTCAACAGCAACCTATACTGGTTGGCCACCTTTCTAGACCCACGGTACAAGGACAAATTTCCTTCGCTACTGTTGCAGTCATCATGGGGTTTCACAATTGAATCCTTCAAGAGGGCCATTGTTGATCATTTGAAGGCAGCATAACCCTCAGACACTTCAGCTAGCAGAGGTACCAGCTCTGTGCAACAGCATGCATTAATAGGGAGAAACACGCCTAGCAGGTCCAAAAGAGGTGGTGGTAAAATGTCCACAAACTGGGCCATCTTCAATAAACCAGCTCATCAGCAAGGGCTACTTGGACTGGTAACAATGTCAAGGAGGGAGAAGTTGCACAAGATGGTAAATGACTATCTAAGTGACCATACCTGTGTCCTTCCTGGTGCTTCTGTTCCATTAATTACTGGGTATCCAAACTGCTTTTCCCATCAGAGGCACTTGTGCTGAGACCCTCCTTCCTTCATCAACCATAATACAGCCCCTTGGGCTAATCTTTGGAGACACTATGGCCATGGCTGGACATTGGGCACTGCAAGAACTATGCTAGTAGGCTTAGTAGTTCTAGCTTCATAATTGTTTGGCCCTTCAGGCCTGCTAACTTTGCTACCTTCATCAACCACAATACAGCCCCTTGAGCTAATGTTTGGTGACACTATGGGTATGCCGGGACATTGGGCACTGCAACTACAGTGCTAGTAGTCCTAGCTTCATAATTTTTTGGCCCTAGAGGCTTGTTTCCTTCATCAACCATGGTACAGCCCCTTGGGGTACTTTTTGGAGACACAATGGCTATGCTTGGACATTGGGCACTGCAACTACTGTGCTAGTAGTCCTAGCTTCATAATTGTTTGGCCCTTGAGGCCTGCTTCCTTCATCAACCATGGTACAGCCCCTTGGGATAATTTTTGGAGACAATATAGCTATGCCTGCACATTGGGCACTGCAATAACTATGCTAGTAGTCCTAGCTTCATAATTGTTTTGCACTTAAGGCCTGCTTCCTTCATCAACCATGATACAGCCCCTTGGGCTAATTTTTGGAGACACTATGCCTGCACATTGCGCAGTGGCAGTGGAACAACAATGCCAGTAGTCCAAGCTTTATAATTGTGAAACCCTTGTGATGATAATGATGATGGGTGGCTTCTTCCTGCGTTAACTATCACATAGTCCCTAGGGTAGATCGCTGTCTTTACACCACTTACACACTGAGCTATCAGAAAATCGCTTCTATCATAACTTGCTCTTACGGCAAACATGCGCACATTTCAGCATTTTCCTCAGCCCCCAGACTGCTTTTTTGGGTCCAGCAGAAAATTACTCGCGTTTCCCATGACTAACATTGGACTCGCTACTCGCACCGAATACCCAATTATTACGATCTATTTGGCACGGATGTAGCGAATCCGAGAATTTGACTACTCGCTCATCCTTATGAATTATGTGTTACTCTTTACATACCAATTGTCTGTACATATCACTTCTGAATTGTAAAATGCCCAGAAAATGTGGCGTTATAGAACAAAATATATTCTTATTGTAGTATGTTAGAATTTTGTTCAAATATTGAATTACAGTATTATACTATCATGAGAGAGGTGATTTAAAATAGATGATTATTTCTGGAGGTGCTGAGATCACAAGAACAGGATCATACATATTAGTAATTGGGCAGATGAGAGCAAAGGAACATTCTGTAGATAAATGTTCTTTTAAGCTGATTAAAATATTGATTAAAAATAGGGAAATGAAAAGTGGAATAAACATCAAAAGAACTTTATGTTCCACAAAAAAATGAGAAATTCAGAAAGAGAGATACCATTACAACTAATTTAAGATTTTGTTTTCTATAAGGCTTTGAAAAATAATAAAAGCCATAAGACAGGTAAGATTGACAAATGTTAGGCTATACTTTGCACGGGTTGCATAAGTCAAACCCATAATTAATGTGAAAGAAATCTGAGCTGATATTTGGTACAACTTTTCCATGAATTTGCATTTCACGGAACTAAGTAGCAGGCATTTTCCTTTATTATTCTAGTGGGGACAACTTTTTACACGCAAATGTTACAATTAGTGATGAGTTTCTCTGATCATTCTCCTGGGCAACCAACAAATGCTTTGGATAAGGGCAATTCCAAAAGGCGTGCAGCAATGATTAATGCACAAAGGGTCCCTTTGGTTATACCGGGTCTTTTCTAGTTCTGGGTATGCAAAAATGACCAGATAGGCAGACCACCCTGTATTTCCATCCATGACAAGTCTTTGTGCCAGTTGATCAACCTATCCAATGGCACATTGTTCAAAACAGATTCCATTGCATCATGGTGAAATCCTGGAATGTTCTCCACTTCGTCTTTGGCTCTGATGAGTTTTGGTGGATAGTTTTTGGCAGAGTTGGGCTGTCTTTGAAGCAACTTCCGGGAATGCCTCAGGTCTGATCTGGATTGATGATCCATCCTATGACCATCGTCAGTCTAGTCGCCATAGTTTTGGTCAAGATCTTGTAGTCCACTTCAAAAAGGTTATAGAATGCATGTTTCTCAGCTCTCACATCTCTCCTTTGCATTTTTAAAGGATCATGACTATTCCTTCCCTCAGAGACTGAAGTATTCTGCCCTCTGTTTAAATTTAAGGGAAAACTCTTTTCAAGGTTATACATCTGAATTTTATTTAATAACTGGTGTTGTTTTAGTGACAGTGACTAGTGTTGAACCCACTAGTTCAACACTAGTCACTGTCACTAAAACAACACCAGTTTTTAAATAAAATTCAGATGTATAACCTTGAAACGAGTTTTCCCTTAAATTTAAATGTAAGTTAACTGGATAAACTGTCTATCTGGAATTCGGTGAACAAAAGCACTCTGCCCTCCACCATTATCTCCTCATACAGTTCCAACAGATCTGGACAGATCGGCATCAGACAGGAGTACATTGGTGGCGGTGCTGCGAGAGGGAGAGATGGAGAGGGTGAGTATGGTTAATTATTTTTTTATGTGATGGGACTAATTAATAACAATTTTTTTATTTTTTTTTATATATTTTATATAGTTTAAATAAATAATCATAAAAAATAATAATAAGGGGGTTAATATACTAAACAGGATGGGGGGCCATGTACCAGGATGGCGGGTTCATATACTATCAGGATGGGGGCCTATTTACCAAGATGGGGGGTTCATATACTACCAGGATGATGGATCATATATTACCAAGATATGGGGGATCATAGATTACCAGGATGGGGGGGAATCATATATTACCAGAATCGAAGGATCATATATACCAAGATGGAGGGGTCATATATACCAGGATGAGAGACATAAACACCAGGATGGGGGATATATACTGTAATGAGCCCCGGATGGGGACATTAGTACAGAATTTGGAGATTTTTTGTTCTGCCTAATTTCTTCCTCTAAAACCTGGGTGCATCCTGGGTGATTTTATGGTTTGGTGAATTTATAGTCCAAAAAATGGGATAATAATTTTTATTTAGAGTGAACTCGTTTTGCATCAACTAATTTAAATGAAACTGATTTTTTTGCATTGAAAGTTTTATTATTAACATTACATTTATGTTATAGTAAAAAAAAATGTTCAATGAAACTCAGTCTTAGGCTAGGGCCACACTGACGATCTTACACTATTCTACTGCAACCTGGTTAATACTTAGCAGATTTTCCAGAAGCGCATAGTGGTAGCCCTATGCACTTCGGGAGAACGAAGCCCTTGGTAACCCAATGTGTACCATGGTTACCAGCCACACACAAAGCTGCATGGACTGCGCTTTAGTTGAGCGCACAGAAAATGTTGCGGGCAACGCTTTCTGTGCGCTGAGCTAAAGCACAGTTCGTGCAGCTCTGTGTTTGGCTGGTAACCATGGTACACATCGGGTTACCAAGGGCAGCGTTCTTCCAAAGCGCATAGCGTTACCACTATGCGCTTCTGGAAAATCTGCTAAGTATTAACCGGTAGAATAGAGTAAAACCATCAGTTTGGCCCTAGCCTTATCAAAATGTTGGAAATTGTTCTTGTGTTCAGTGAGATACTGATTAAAATTGTACTCGTCAAAGAGTGTGTATTTATCTCTGCTGAGCACTTTAAAGCTACGTTCACATGTTCAGTTTTTGGTCAGTTTTTTACATCAGGTTTTGTAAGGACCGGTTCACACTGCGCCGTGATCAGGTCCGGTTCTGTCCGGGAGGACCCAGACAGCCGCGGACCGGATCAGCACACAGGACTGGGGGGCTAATATGCCCTCTGGTCTGGTGTGCAGCGCACGCAGTTCCCGCTGCTGATAAGTCGGGTGCCGCGGTCCTGACCTGTCAGCGGCTGCAGCTGCGTGCGCTGCACACCAGACCGTGGGGCATATTAGCCCCCCAGTCCTGTGTGCTGATCCGGTCCACGGCTGTTTGGGTCCTCCTGGACAGAACCGGATCACGCCGCAGTGTGAAGCGGCCCTAAGCCAAAACAAGGGTGGATGAAAAATGCAGGTGTGGTGATATCTTTCTATGAGGCCACGTTCACATGTTGAGTATTTTTCCTCAGTATTTACAAGTAGAGATGAAAAAACACCACAGTGTTCGAATTTGGATTTGTTCGCCAAATGTGGAGTGTTCATCGAATAATTTGAAGAACATTCGCCAGATTTTCCTAACACCATTGAAATCAATGTCAGGCAACATGAAACACATAGAGAACACTTTCAAAGCTGGCCAAAAGCTGACAAACGCACACAGACAAACACAGGTCATCCTACCAGTCTCCTACTGTTTTCTTGCTTGCAGTTCCACTCTCCTTCTTACTTAGTTCATGTCCCGCCCATGAAGCTTCATGCATATTCACTTCACTAACCAGCAACAGACAATCACAGATGCTCATGCTCTGTGAGAGCATCTGTGATTGGCTGTTGCCATTAGACTGCATTTCCACAATCTGTCTGTTTTTGGTTGTCATATACCAGGGGTGGAGAACTCCAGGTGTCATGGACCGCTTACAGGTCATGTTTTCAGGATTTTTTTAGTATTTCAAAGGGTTTGGAATCATCACCAGTGCATGTGATTTAATCATCACCTATTCAATACTAAGGAGATGCCTTACACATTAGTGAATAGCAACCAACCTGGCATCATAATGTGTCCCTGTTTTTAATTGCCAGTCAAGGTAAAAGTAAGGGCTGCTGTCAGTTTACAATGACATGCTGTCCGTGTGCTATCCGGATAACACACCATATGTATGTAACAGGGTGCTGGACACCCAGCCCACCAAAAACAGTCTCTCTCACTCGTGCATGTTTGCATGAGTGTGAAAGAGGCTGAACCTTGGTTGTCAAAAATAGGGTGGAGCACAAAACATTTTTTCCATTGTTTATTTTATGTCAGGTTACACAGCCAGCATCATGCAGCAGTGAATCCCAATGCGGCCCCGCCATGTTGTTTGATGCTTTTTTTAGGCTGATTTCATACTGCAGTTTTTTCCCTGATCAGGTTTGATCAGTAGAGTTGAGCCACCACCCTAGTGTTCTAGTTCGATTCGATTCGTCGAATAGACAGTGTGTTCGTCGAATATTCATTGAATGTTCGTCGAACACCCTCGAACACACTAAAACACTATGGTGGTGGTCAATTTCAGTTTCGCAATGTATATACATACATTGCGGAACTGAAATGAAGTAAAATCAAGGGTTAAAAATAATAAAAATCGATACTCACCTCTTTAATCCATCCAGCGACGCTTCCAGCACTGCCTACCTGTGGAGATGTGATCCCGGCAGCGTTTCCCGGTGAAATGACGAGTTCTCGCAATAACTCGTCATGTGACCGGAAACCGCTGCCGAGATTATGACGTCACCGCAGGTCCTACAGGCCCTCACTAGTAGTGAATAGTAGTGAGGATCTGTAGGACCTGCGGTGACATCATAATCTCGGCAGCGGTTTCCGGTCACATGACGAGTTATCGTGAGAACTCGTCATTTCACCGGGAAACGCTGCCGGGATCACATCTCCGACAGGTAGGCAGTGCTGGAAGTGTCGCTGGATGGATTAGAGAGGTGAGTATCGATTTTTATTATTTTTAACCCTTGATTTTACTTCATTTCAGTTCCACAAAGTATGTATATACCTTGCGGAACTGAAATCGAACTGAAATCGAACATGAACTCGAACTGCCGAATTTAGAGCAAGTTGTTCTAATTCGACGAACGACTCGAACATCGCCAAAAACAGCTCGAATTTGAGATTGGCGAACAATTTGAGTCGAACACCGCTCATCTCTATTGATCAGGTTTGTGTGCCAAAACCAGGAGAGGAACTTGCAGAGAAAAACTATAATTGAAAGATTGACACCTGTTCTGAGTTTTGGAGACACTCCTGGTTTTGACACACAAACCGGATGGAACCTGATCAGGGAAAACTGCAGTGTGAAACCAGCCTTAGTAGCAGATTTCTGAAATGCTGTGCAAATGTATTTTTTTTCCTGCAGGTTTTGGGGCAGAACCGTATGTGCAAAGAAACAAAAAAGTAACGTGGCCACACCACATCACACCACTAGTGATGAGAGAGTACCATAATATTCATAAACGCTATACTCGCTGCGAGTACTTTCTAATAATTGCATATACGTTCCGAATAGCCAGTACAATGTAAGACAATAGGAAACATGAGTAATTTTCTGTTGGGGTCTGGGGGTCTGAGGAAAAGGTTGAAATGGGTGGGAAAGTGATGAAACAGAATGGGAAGAGCCTGAAGAATATACCTGCATGCATTTCTGACTTACATATGGTTTGTGGGAATAGTTTTGTTGCAGGATTATGGTACTGTTACAGATACAGAAAAACAACTACCACACCTAACCTAAATTGCTTTTAACAGGCCAAAAAGGTTAAGAAACAGTTTTCCTGCATAATCACTTGTATACAAGGCTAAATAAACCAGAGAAACAAAAAAATATTGCTTTTAGCGTTTGTTGACACGTACTGTAGTAGCTTTTTTTCACCTTTTACAATTGGGAGGGCCCTGACTCATACATTTTGTAGGTCCCTCTGTCATACATCATTTTTAGTTAGCTATTCCCCAGCACTTTACAAGACCAGCTACAATGTACCAGTCGGAATGTTGATCTTTGACCTCAGAGGCTTCAGGTGGTCCTTTAACATGAATTTTGGAGGGTCCATTCTTACTTCGACATTTGGGCACTGTGGTAGTGGAATACTTATTCCATAGCAGTTTTCAATGTGCCCATTGTAGCATTGGGCAAAACACTCCTCCTCCTCCATGACATTTTGCAGCCCTAAATTCAATTGTTCACAGAGCCTGCAGTAGGCAGGAAACCTGAGTTTGCTGAGGGTCCAAAGAGGGCCCTGTTACATAAATTTTGGAAGGACCGCTCTTAGGCTATGTTCACACACAATTTGCGTTTTTTTTAGCACTCTTAAAAGCACTTGCGTTTTTTTAAGAGTGCTAAAAAATGTCCCTTGTGTGTCTGAAAGGATTTGCCACGTTTTTGGACCTAGTCATTTTTTCACCAAAAACGCAGGCAAAAACGCAAGCGTTAACGCAGGGTGTATAAATGTGCCTTTTAAAAACGCATGTGTTTCCCATAGGGCCCCCGTGTTAAAAAAACGCATGTGCGTTTTTTCAAAACCGCATGCGTTTTTTTTAACATGGGCCCCTATGTGAAACGCATGCGTTTTTGAATGGCACTAAAAGGTACTAATGTACCATGCGTTTTTGCATGCGTTTCCCATAGGGCCCCATGTTAAAAAAACGCGTGCGTTTTTGGAAAAACGCACATGCGTTTTTTTACAGCACCCAAAAACGCTGCATGCATGCAGCGTTTTTTGGACTAGGGGTAAAAAACGCAAATGGAGCTGAAAAACGCAGCTACACTCAAATGTACCCTGCGTTAACGCACCTGCGTTTTTTTTAACAGCCCAAAAACGCAGAGATGGTCAAAAAAACGCATGTGTGTGAACATGGCCTTACTTAGACATTTGGGTGGTCCCTGCCCCATTGACACTGTGACAGTGGAATACACATTCCATAACAGTTTACAATGTGCCCATTGTAGCATTTGGCAAAACCCTCCTCTTCCATGACATTTGCGACCCTAAATTTAAATGTTCCGAGGGCCTGCAGTAGGCAGGTGACCTGAGTTTGCTGAGGGCCCAGAGGGGGCCCTGTAATATACGTTTTGGAGGGACCACTGTTACTTCAACATTTGGATGCTCCATCGCCCATTGAGACTCAGAAAGTGGACTACATATTCCATAGCAGTTTACAATGTTTCCATTGTAACGTTGGGCAAAACCCTCCTCTTCCATGACATTTGTGACCCTAAATTCAAATGTTCCGAGGGCCTGCAGTAGGCAGGTGACCTGAGTTTGCTGAGGGCCCAGAGGGCGCCCTGTAATATATGTTTTGGAGGGACCACTCTTACTTCAACATTTGGATGTTCCATCGCCCATTGAGACTCAGAAGATGGAATACATATTCCATAGCAGTTTAAAATGTTTCCATTGTAGCATTGGGCAAAACCCTCCTCTTCCATGACATTTGTGACCCTAAATTCAAATGTTCCGAGGGCCTGCAGTAGGCAGGTGACCTGAGTTTGCTGAGGGCCCAGAGGAGGCCCTCTAATACACGTTTTGGAGGGACTACTCTTACTTCGACATTTGGATGTTCCATCGCCCATTGAGACTCAGAAAGTGTAATACATATTCCATAGCAGTTTACAATTTTTCCATTGTAACGTTGGGCAAAACCCTCCTCCTCCTCCATGCCCATGACATGATGATAATGTGCTTGGGCTATATTCTTTAGCCCCGAAGGCGGGCCATCCTTGTCCTAATATCACGCCTTAATAGGTGTGATCTTCAATGCATATTGTAATCAGCGCCTCCCAGCTCTCCTCGGCACTGCCTTGGCTGCAATGGGGCTGTAATGACGCAAATCGCGTCATTTCCGGCATCGGGTGACGTCAGTAAACCCACGCCGAATGCGCAGTGCGGTGCTTGAAAACTGCAGAGCGGCGCGGGTATACAGACGTCACCCGATGCCGTAAATGATGCGATTCGTGTCATTACAGCCCCATTGCAGCCCAGGCAGCGCCCAGAAGAGCTGGGAGGCTCTGATTACAATATGCATTGAAGATCAAGCCTATTAAGGCGTGATATTAGGACGAGGATGGCCCGCCTACTGGACTAAAGAATATAGCCCCAGATCATTATCATCACTAATGAGTAAGTTATAAAACGTTTTTATACACTTTTACAGGATGCTTTTCTGAGCAAAAAGGAGTGTGGGATTAGTGATACTATGCTGCAGGGACATGTTTGGATAGCTTAGGAAGTGTTTTGGGGGTGACAGGATCCCTTTAACTCATTAAAGGGCAGAGACTACATGGGGAAAGGAAAAGCGATATGGAGTAATATAAGGAAGCATTGAGTGAGGCCTGCGATCCTCAGGTTTACCTGAACTCTGTTAACCAGAGCAAGTCAATGGACAAAGGATATATGATGCCCCCCCCAAAGAATAGGTTGGAGAAGCTTCTCCAAATGGCTCAGAGATTGTAGTTGATAATATTCCCCAGATTATACAAGAAGAGAAGACTTCTTGATACTGTACTACTTGGTCCACTGCAGAATGTGCATCGTATTTCCAAAAATGACTCCTGCGGGGTGTGTCATAAGTGCAGGAAGATATCATGACAAGGGCCTCCCTTGACAAACATTATCTAAGATGGACTACTGTAGTAGTTGTGGAATTCAATTTTTTAGAGAGCCATCAGTCGGTCATCAACAGTCAGTGTAAATTTGGATTGAATATGTATCCCATATCTCAGTCACAATGTGGCACAAGCCGGGCATGTTTTTTGCCAAATAGAGTGACTGACTGTAGACTTCTATTTAATATGTATCCCCTATCTCAGTCTGAATGTGGCACAACCTAGCAATGTTTTTCTGCCAAATAGGGTGACTGACAGGCCCGGACTGACAGGCGGGAGGACCGGGACTTCTCCCTATGGGCCGGCTGGTGGCGGGGTGCGGGGGCTGCCCGCTCCTACCGCCGCAGCCGGTCTGGCTGTATAAATGATTTTGCGGCCGGCGCCGGCATAGTGGGGAGCGGGACCGGCCGCCAATTTGCCGGCAATGCCGCCGCACCGCCTGCCGGTATAGCGGGGAGCGGGGCCGGCCGCCAAGTTGCCGGCAATGCCGCCGCGCCGCCCGCCGGTATTATGCATCATAATGAGAGTGAGCCAGTTGCAGTGTCGCACAGTGAAGTCGCACTGAGACGCATACCAATCAGCGGCTGAGGGCGGACCACACAATATCCTTCAGTGCTGTGCTGTGTGACGAAATCACACAGCGACAGCACGTTCTTTGAGGGTGGAGAAACGCCATAACAACGCTGGCCATTAGAAGGTGGTGGGAGCTGACCTGAACCAGGCAGTGGCGGCCGGGCCGGCAGCGGACAGTCTCCTCCTCGCTCCTGTGACCTGTCAGCTGCCAGTGCGGGACAGCAAGCCGAGGGAGGCACAAGGCAAGGCATTTTTCACTGTCTGAGGCACTTTCACTAATGTGTGAATGTGTGTATGTGTGTGTGTGTGTGTGTGTATTTGTGAGTGTGTATGTGTGTGAGTGTGTGTATGTGTATATGTGTGTGTGTGCGTGTTTGTGTGTATGTGTGAGTATGTGTGTGTATGTGTATGTGTGAATATGTGTATGTGTGGGTATGTGTGTATGTGTGTGTGAGTGTGTGTATGTGTGAGTGTGTGTGTGTGAGTGTGGGTATGTGTATATGTGTGTATATGTGTTAGTGTGTGTATGTGTATATGTGTGTGTCAGTGTGTGTATGTGTGAGTATGTGTGAGTGTGTGTGTGTGAGTGTGTATGTGTATAGGTGTGTGTGCGTGTATGTATATGTGTGTGTATGTGTGTGAGTGTATGTGTATGTATGTGTGTGTGTGTGTATATGTGTGTGTGTGAGTGTGTGTATGTGTGAGTGTGTGTGTATGTGTGAAGGTGTGTGTATGTCTGATTGTGTGTATGTGTATATGTGTGTATGATTGTGTATGTATGTGTGTGTGAGTGTATGTGTGTGTGTATGTGTGAGTGTGTGTGTTTGTGTGAGTGTGTGTGAGTGTGTGTATGTGTATGTGTGTGTATGTATATGTGTGTGTATGTGTGAGCCTCAGATGATAGTGCAAATGCTTCAGGTGATAGTGAATGTGCCTCAGATTCTGAGGCACTTTCTCCATCATCTGAGGCACATTCACTATCATCTGAGGCACTTTCTCTATCATCTGAGGCACATTCACTATCATCTGAGGCACTTTCTCCATCATCTGAGGCACTTTCTCCATCATCTGAGGCACATTCACTATCATCTGAGGCACTTTCTCTATCATCTGAGGCACATTCACTATCATCTGAGGCACTTTCTCCATCATCTGAGGCACTTTCTCCATCATCTGAGGCACTTTTTCTATCATCTGAGGCACTTTCTCCATCATCTGAGGCACTTTCTCTATCATCTGAGGCACATTCACTATCATCTGAGGCACTTTCTCCATCATCTGAGGCACATTCTCTATCATCTGAGGCACATTCTCTATAATCTGAGGCACTTTATCATCTGAGGCACTTTCTCGTCATCTGAGACACATTCACTATCATCTGAGGCACATTCTCTATCACCCTGAGGCACTTTCTCTATCATCTGAGGCACTTTCTCTATCATCTGAGGCACTTTCTCATCATCTGAGGCACTTCACTATCATCTGAGGCACATTCACTATCATCTGAGGCACTTTCTCCATCATCTGAGGCACATTCTCTATCATCTGAGGCACTTTTCTATCATCTGAGGCACATTCACTATCATCTGAGGCACTTTCTCCATCATCTGAGGACATCATATCATCTATTCCATTCATCCTGAGACTACTATATCACTTATCATCTTGAGGCACTTTCTCCATCATCTGAGGCACATTCACTATCATCTGAGGCACTTTCTCTCATCATCTGAGGCACACATTCACTTATCATTCTGAGGCACTTTCTCCATCATCTGAGGCACTTTTCTCCATCATCTGAGGCACATTCACTATCATCTGAGGCACTTTCTCTATCATCTGAGGCACATTCACTATCATCTGAGGCACTTTCATCTCATTCTATCTGAGGCACTTTCTCTCATCACATCTTGAGGCACTTTTTCTATCATCTGAGGCACTTTTCCATCCATCATTGAGGGCACTTTCTCTATCATCTGAGGCACATTCACTATCATCTGAGGCACTTTCTCCATCATCTGAGGCACATTCTCTATCATCTGAGGCACATTCTCTATAATCTGAGGCACTTTATCATCTGAGGCACTTTCTCCGTCATCTGAGACACATTCACTATCATCTGAGGCACATTCTCTATCACCTGAGGCACTTTCTCTATCATCTGAGGCACTTTCTCTATCATCTGAGGCACTTTCTCCATCATCTGAGGCACATTCACTATCATCTGAGGCACATTCACTATCATCTGAGGCACTTTCTCCATCATCTGAGGCACATTCTCTATCATCTGAGGCACTTTCTCTATCATCTGAGGCACATTCACTATCATCTGAGGCACTTTCTCCATCATCTGAGACACATTCACTATCATCTGAGACACATTCACTATCATCTGAGGCACTTTCTCCATCATCTGAGGCACATTCTCTATCATCTGAGGCACTTTCTCTATCATCTGAGGCACATTCACTATCATCTGAGGCACATTCACTATCATCTGAGGCACTTTCTCCATCATCTGAGACACATTCACTATCATCTGAGGCACACTGTCATCTGAGGCACTTTCTCTATCATCTGAGGCACTTTCTCTATCATCTGAGGCACTTTCTCCATCATCTGAGACACATTCACTATCATCTGAGGCACACTGTCATCTGAGGCACTTTCTCTATCATCTGAGGCACTTTCTCTATCATCTGAGGCACTTTCTCCATCATCTGAGGCACTTTCTCCATCATCTGAGGCACATTCACTATCATATGAGGCACTTTCTCCATCTGAGACACATTCACTATCATCTGAGGCACATTCACTGTCATCTGGGACACTTTCTCTATCATCTGAGGCACTTTCTCTATCATCTCAGGCACATTCACTATCATCTGAGGCACATTCACTATTATCTGAGGCACTTTCTCCATCATCTGAGGCACATTCACTATCATATGAGGCACTTTCTCTATCATTTGAGGCACATTCACTATCATCTGAGGCACATTCACTATCATCTAAGCCTCAGATGATAGTGCAAATGCTTCAGATGATAGTGAATGTGCCTCAGATGATAGTGAATGTGCCTCAGACGATAGTGAGAGTGAATGTGCATCAGATTCTGAGGCACTTTCACTGTCAGTCAGAGGCACTTTATCATCTGAGGCACTTTCACTGTCATCTGAGCCTCAGATGATATTAGTGGAAGTGCCGCAGATTCTGAGGCACCTTCACTATCATATGAGGCACTTTCACTATCATCTGAGACCCTTGTTTGTGTGTGACTGGGGCTGTGTGGCTGGGGCTGCATGGCTGGCTGTGTGTGGCTGACTGTATGTCTGTGTGTGGCTGGGGCTGCGTGGCTGTGTGTGGCTGACTATGTCTGTGTGTGGCTGAGGCTGCGTGGCTGGGGCTTGGTGGCTGTTTATGTGGCTGGTTGTTGCTGTTTGTGTGGCTGGCTGTGGCTCTGTGTGTGTGGTTGGTTGGCTGTGTCTGTGTGGCTGGCTGGCTGTGGCTGGCTGGCTGTGGCTGTGTGTGTGTGGCTGGCTGTGTGGTTTGCAGTGTGTTTGTGTGTGGCTGGCTATGGCTGTCTATGTTGCTTTCTCTGTGGTTGTGTGTGGCTGTCTGTGTCTGTGGCTGGTTTTTGCTGTGTGTGTGGCTGTTTATGGCTGTGGATGTATGTGTGTGGCTGTGTGTCTGTGTGGCTGGCTGTGGCTGTGTGTGGCTGGCTGGATGTATGGTTGGCTGTGTGTCTTTGTGTGGCTGGCTATGGCTGTCTATGTTGCTGGCTCTGTAGCTGTGTGTGGCTGTCTTTGGCTGTGTGTGTGGCTGGCTGTGGCTGTATGTGTGTGGCAGGCTGCGTGTGTGTGGCTGTGTGTCTGTGTAGCTGGCTGTTTGTGTGTGGCTGGCTATTGCTCTGTGTGTGGCTGGCGGTGGCTGTCTATGTGGCTAGCTGTTTGTGGCTGGCTGTGTGTGGCTGGCTGTGGCTGTGTGGCTATGTGGCTGGCTGTTTGTGCAGCTGGCTGTGGCTGTGTGGCTGTCTGTGGCTAGCTGTTTGTGGCTGGCTGCATCAGTGTGTGGCTGTTTGTGGCTGGCTGTATGTGTGTGGCTGTCTATGTGGCTGGCTGTTTGTGGCTGGCTGTGGCTGTATGTGTGACTGGCTGTGTGTGTGGATGGCTGTGGCTATGTGGCTGGTGGCTGTCTATATGGCTGTATGTGTGTGGCTGGCTGTGTGTGGCTGTCTATGTGGCTGGCTGTGTGTGGCTGTCTATGTGGCTGGCTGTGTGTCTGTGTGTGGCTGGCTGTAGCTGTGTGTGTGGCTGACTGCGTCTGTGGCTGGTTGTGTGGCTGGCTTTGGCTGTCTGTGGCTGTCTATGTGGCTGGCTGCGTCTGTGTGTGGCTGGCTGTGGCTGTCTATTTGGCTGGCTGTGTGGCTGGTGGCTGTCCATGTGGTTGGCTGTATGTGGGTGGCTGGCTGTGTGTATGTGGCTGTGTGTGTGTGGCTGTCCATGTGACTGGCTGTGTGTGGCTGGCTGTATGTCTTTGTTTGGTTGGCTGAGGCTGTGTGGCTGTCTGAGGCTGTGTGTGTGGCTGGCTGTGTGTGTATGTGGCTGACCACTGCAACCCCACAATCCTGAGAAATGGAGCTTTGAAGAGCACCATGTAAATGGAGCTGTGGTTGATTATTCCTTTTGCTGCACCATTCACATGTGGCTCTTCAAATAACTCTTTTAAGAAAGTGGTGAGGTTCATGACAACGTAAAAGCAACATTTACGGATCGGGGCTGATGGGTTATATAGTGTGTGGGCTGGTGTGGCCTGTTTTCCAGCGCTGCTTTTTGGTCCCAGTCCGGCCCTGGTGACTGACAGTAGATTTCTCCTGAATATATATCCCAAATCTCAGTCACAATGTTATGGTACAACCCAGCAATCTTTTTTTGCCACATAGGGTGACTGACTGTAGATTTCTATTTAATATGTATCCCCTATCTCAGTCACAATGTGGGACAATCACAAGTATTAGTTTTGTAGGACCACTGTATATTCCAGGTTTGTCCACTGCGGAATGTGCATAGGGTTTGTAAAAATTAGCCCTATGGGCTAAGTGAAGGTTGACACAGTAAGACACCATCCCGAGGACCTCCAATCACAAATAGTAGTTACACTGAAGTAGGAATACTGTCCTGGTTTGTCCACTGCACTATGTGCATATGGTTTGTAAAAATTAGCCCTATGGACTGAGTGAAGGTTGACGTAGGAAAACACCATCCCAATGGTCACCAGTCACAAATAGGAGCTAGACTGGAGTAGGAATACTGTCCTAGTTTGTGCACTGCAGAATGTGCATAGGGTTTGTAAAAATTAACCTTATGGGCTGAGTGAAAGTTGATGCAGGAAGATACCATCCCAAGGGTCTCCAATCAGAAACAGTAGCTAGACTGGAGTAGGAATACTGTCCTGGTTTATCCACTGCATAATGTGCATAGGGTTTGTAAAAATTAGCCCTATGGCCTGAGTAAAGGTTGATGCAGGAAGACACCATCCCAAGGACCTCCAATCACAAATAGTAGCTAGACTGGAGTAGAAAAACTATCCTAGACTAGTTTGTTCACTGCACATTGTGCATAGGGTTTGTAAAAATTAGCCCTATGGACTGAGTCATGGTTGACAAAGGAAGGAAATGGGTTTTTATGGGAAGGGGTTGACGTTAACAGCAGTAGCATGAATAATCAGCATTTTTGGTGAATTTATGTTGGCTTGCTGTCATCTGAAGGGATTACAAACTGTGGAGATATTCAGTCCTTGTTGAATTAAATCAGTGTAAGTCTGTCTGAATTTTCCGTTGACAGGCATATGCACCTATCAGTGATGATCGACCCAGTGGAACTGAAAACACGTTCTGACATCACACTAGTAGCCCGGCAGGCCAGTACATCCAAGGCGTATAAGGAGAGGTCGGGCCAAATGTTCAGCTTGGATACCCAATAATTAAAGGGAACTGAAGTGTCAGAAAGGATGCACATATGGTCACTTAAGTACTCTTTGACCATGTTCTGCAACTTCTCCCTCATTGGCATTGTTACAGGCACAGATAGCCATTGGTGTTGTGCTGGTTTACTGAAAATTGTCCAATTTCTGCACATTTCTTTTGGTGTTCATGTCTCTCCCCATTATCCCTTGGTGTTGAAAAGAGACAGTACCTCTGCCCCACCAGCATTGTTTGAGGGTGATGTTTTCAGCAACTGATCTACAACGACCCTCTAAAAGAATTGTAAAACTGTTTGGTGACTCCAAAAGGAAAGAAGGAAAATCCTCCTTGTACCGTGGATTGAAAAAGGTGGCCAACCAGTATACTTTGTTGGATAAAATGTGTATCACGTGAGGGTCTTGCCACAGACAGTTGCACATGAACTGTACCATGTGGGATCAAGCTGGCAAAAGGCAAATCTTCTGTGTCCCCAACAGTAGGACCAGTACTTATCCTCTCCTCACAGTGACTCTCCTTCTCCATCTCCTCCTCTCCAGTCCATCCAGCCTGGACAGACATAAAGCTTGGGTTGGGTGTCCCCTCTGTAGCATTAGGAGTCCCCTCGGTAGCATAGTAAAACAAGTCTTCTTCCTCCTCATCCTCCTGATCTTCCTCCGCTTCCTCCAGTGTTGCCTCAGAATATTGGCTGGGCTGGGTAGTATCACCCATTCGGAAATCTGGCTCCATGTCAACATGCTGGCCACTCAAAGCTTCATTTTTGAGATTATGCAGTGATTGATCAGGAGACACAGTAGTGCTATGGTTATGCTGATAATAGCCTGATCACCGCTCACAAGGTTGGTGCGGTAATCAAAGTTCTCAAGAACCTCAAAAATGTCTGTGATCCACACCCACTCAACAGTTGTTATGTGTGTTGACTGACTCTCAATCTGACGGGCATGTTGAAACTGGTGTTCAGCTACTGCCATCTGCAGCTCACTAAGCCTCGCCAAGATATGATAGGTAGAGTTCCACTCTGTGGGCAGGTCACCAATGAGTTGTGATTTGGCACATTCGAGGACTTTTGCAGCGCTGTAAAATTTTGGAGTACTGCTGCTTTGCATTGGGTAAACCGCCTTCTTGTAATGTGGACAGAGGCACCAGTGAGTTAAATGGTCTGGTGTGAGTTTTGTAGCAGGCAATAGGAAATTTTGGAGTACTGCTGCTTTGCGTTGGGCAAACTGCCTTTTTATGATGTGGACAGAAGCACCGGTGGGTCAAATGGCCTGGTGCGAGGTTTGTAGCAGGCAGTAGAATATTTCAGAGTACTGCTGCTTTGCGTTAGGCAAACTGTCTTTTTGTAATGTGGACAGGAGCACTAGCAGGTTAAATGGCCTGGTGCAAGGTTTGTAGCATGTAGTAGATAACCCTGACCCTGCTGGACACTAACCCTGCAGAAGTCACTTGCCCTCCTTGTAGTCTAACTCTGTAATGTGTCTCTTCAACTCTTAAAAGACCTATTGTTTTGGTGGTATTATGCAGCTGTTGAACGGATCCTTTCAACTGTCCATGCTCCAATATCTCTCTTTTGCTAATCTACACTGAGGTACACTAGAGGTAGCCCTGAAAATGGACAGGTCACTGTGTCACAGCCCCACCGACATGCCTTTAGGAAGGTCCACTGGGCATGTTCATTGGCATTTTTATCCATGCCCTGGATGTGGGGGGGGGGGGGTTTGTATGGTAGTCTGCTGCTGGATGGTCTTGGGGGGTCTCTGGGACTACTCCTCTTGGCTCATTCTTTGTCACCACCTGCCCCCCAGCACACGCCATCATTGCTACAGCTGGAGAAGATGATGAAGGAACAAGGGGATGACCACTCCCTCTAGGACCATCTTGGGGAACATGTCCATGCTTTATGGGTTTGGGTGCATTTGGCTGGCCATTCAAGAGAAACTTTGGCCGCTCCCAAAGCCAGCTTCTCTCTAAGTTGGCCTCCTGCTGCCACTTGTGAAATTGGGCCATAGTAACAACCTCACCAACCACAAAGCACCTCTTCATGCCCTGCAGAGCTGCATGTCTATTGGAGTGCAGACACAGGTAAGATAGCGGGAGATGCTGTTAATGTTCTGCAGCTTTACGTGTGTTTTGTTTGCTTTACCTAAGTGACCCCGCCTCTTGGATTGAGTGCCACGATTCAGACCCAGACAACCAGTGCTGGAGTTGAATGTTTGCACATTATTGTTGACTTATGCCTAGCTGCTAATTAACACTGGCATGTCAGGCGACAATGTATATGAACAGACTTGCGGATACTTATTTGCAGTCATTATTGAAGCCTGACATGTTACTATGAAACATAATGATGAAAATAAATAAGTTTATTCAGGTCAACATTTACCACCAATTCACCTGGAATGCTGAATTAGACTACTGGGCACTGGCCACTGCAGAAATGCCAGGACAACTGGAATATGCATTATACATGAAATGTGAGCACCAATGGAAACGGTGTTGCAAATGGATATGAAACGCTATATAAATGAATACATATTATTAGTATTATGACATGTCATAGTGATTGCACAATTTTAAGAGGCAATAGCCATACTATGGGGTTTCATTAGTGTGAACAGAGCTATAAAATCAGAGATGTGAAGCATATAAAGGCCATATTCTATTTTTTCATATATTGCGTTTACATAAGTGTACAACAGATGATCTTGCATGCTGGTGATCATCTGCAATAATAAAGGTTTGCTTTCTAATAAAAATAAATAATAGTAATATTAATAGTAAAAACATTGACGAAAAATTATCTTAAAAATATAAAGCTCTCTTAAACTGATTTTTAAAGGACATTGTAAGCTTCATGGACTTCCCAGCTGCTGCTACATGTAGCATTTTTTCCAAAATTCAGACCCTGCAGGTGTAAAAACACGTGCAAAGTCCAGGAAGCTTAAAAACTTCCAAAAAATTCCAAAAATTTCTACATCATAATACAAGTTGGTAGACCCATGGTAGCGAGCGTTTTGGCCCCAAATACACAGGTAAAGTTTTAGGGCCATTTTAAATTCCAAATTTTTGCATGTTCACCGACTTTTGGTGGACGTGTTTGCGATCTTGCCGAATTTAAATTGGCGAACATGTTCGAGCAAAATTCACTCATCACTATTTACAAAACAAACCCAGGAGTGATGGAATCAGAAAAAAGTATAATAGAAATACGTCACCACTTCTGTATTTTTCTTCCACTCCTGGATGTGAAGAAAAACTGATGTGAAAAACTGACCAAAACTGAACATGTGAATGTAGTCTTACTCTGAAATGTTCCAGTGTTTCAAAGAAAAGTATAGTTCAATACCTGGCTTAACTCACCCATTGTCCAGAAGTGACAGGACTTTTGCTATACAAGTAGGGAGAGACATACCACCTCAAGGCAGCTGACAGGAAGAAGCTTCTGGGAACCCCCCTGTCCAAGAAGTCTCCTGTGCGGCTCTATCAAACTGTCTTTCTCTGGAATGTTGCAGTGTTTAAGAGTTAAAAGGGAACTCCAGTGAGAGAAAACTTTTTAGTACAGTTCCTGCCCTGCTACATGATGAAGCATAGCTGTATACTGCAGTTGTAGAATCTATAGATCTCTCATAAATCGATAAAATCATACCTGCTCCTCTGCTCTGACCTCCCCTCATGGGACAGAGAATTTTCAACCTGGCAACTTCATATAGGAGCAGAAAGCAGGAGGTGTGTCAGGGGCGTGAACCCTGGGAACTGCAGGATCATCCTACATTCCAGCCCCCTCACATTTGTGTAAAGAGAGGGGGATTGGCAGGGGGCATGGCTGCCGAGTCCATGCTCACACTACAATTCTGTCCCTGATATACCATCCTATTTGACAGGGGGGGTTCACGCTTGAAATAGCAATCATGTCACCAAGCAGATACAAATACATGCTGTGATCCTCTGCTGTTCGATGATGCATAATGTGTACTGTTATTGTGAGGCTAGGAGCAGAGGTAAATCATTACATTGATCGATTCAGGTCTGCATGATCTCCCCTATAGGAACATGGTAGCTTTCTATCCCTCCAACTTTCCAAGATCATCATTTTCACTCCTCACTGGAATGTAAGATGACCCTTCAGCCCCCAGGGTCCATACCCCGGACACACTTCCTGTTCTCTTCTGCTGCATGAAGCTCTCAGGCTGAAATTTTATGTCCCATGAGGGAGGGGGGAGATCAAAGGAGCATGTATGATTTTATTGAATTATAAGCAATCTATAGATCCTAGAACTGCAGTGTACGGCTTTGCTTCATCATGTAGAAGGGCCGGAAGTGTACTAAAATGTTTTCCCTCCCAGGAGTTACTCTTTAAACAAATGTGGCTGAAATCATACAGACATCATCTGATTCATCTTGTCCAAGGTTCCTTTCAAGAAAAAATATGAAAAACAATTCCAGAATTGTTGATTTTTGCTTATGCATTCTCACAAACCTCACAAAACAAAAATGAAATAAAAAGTCATCAAAATGTTCTGCAAAAAAAAAGCTCTATTTATGAAAAAGAATACCCTTAATTTTATTTTATATTTGAACTTCATTTTTTTAGTATAAATTTGAAAAACACAAAAAATGCCTGCATAAATTGGGTATTGTTGATATTGCAGTGATTTTGCAGAACAGTGTTTAAAGGGAGCATATACCGTATATATTTAATTTTACTAAGCAATGTTTTCTTTTTTATACATAATGATGATGTGTGTCAATAACAAATTCATTGATGTCAGTAGTCATATTTCTTCCAACATCTTCTCTTCTTCTCTTGAAGTCGTTCGCTCTACACTTTCAGATGTAACACTGTGGTGACTTGCAGCCATAGCCATGGATCAGAGAACACCTGCACTAAGCATGTGCCTGCTCTGACACTGTGAGAACCTTGCTGGGCACCTCCAGTGTCGGTCCATACACTCATATACACAGAGTTGAGCTTAGCTGTCACACAGTGGGTGCTGTCAATCAAAATAAGGAACAGAGCTCAATATGCAAATTGGAGGGCGTAACAATGCACTGAGGTCTTGGTCATTTATATGGTGCACTAAAGTACAATAATTTTGTATACGGAATAAAAATCAATTTATATTCAACTGCAACACTAAAATGTATATTGTTTGAATGATTTTTATAGGGGCTGTTTTCTACAGTATATAAATATTGAACTACTTTTATTTGTATTTATGGAGAAACATACTTGCTTTAACACATCAATTAAACAGTAGTGAACACTGTTAAAAAAATAAAACAACATTACTACTTCTTTTGAACATTCCACCCCTCAAAAAGTGGCATAAAAATGTCACGAAGTAGTAAGGGAAGTTAGGGGGACCGAGTCAACTAGACTGACACTCAAGCTAAGCAGGGACTAGCTGTCCCTTATCCCACAGTTAACTCTGATGGTGAGGATGTCTGTGCCACCACACTGCTCCTTTCCAGTACTGGTCTAATACCCCCTCTCCCCTGCCCAGGGAGGCTGGGACAGGAATGGTAAAAACCAAGACAAATAATATAACAAGGAAACAAGTGATATACACTCACAGCAATACACACAGACGTTCAAGACAATATATGCACAGGAAGAAAATAAAGAGCAGAGAGGAATATCCAGATGACAAAGGACTCTCAAAGCAGACCAACAGCTCTTCAGAAGTTCACCAAATACTTGAGAGCCACAGCACATGGACATGTATTGAATAAGATATAGTTGGCAAGTGAGAATAGATTCCACCATATGAAAAAGGCAGGAAGCAACTGTGATAGGTATCCCAGAACATGTGATCCTAGAGGTTAACTCCTGCTAACCAGACCACTAATGAGAACACATATGGTCAACACCCAAACCTGCTTGTAGAACTTAGAAGCATCAGAGAAACTATAGTGTGGAGTGTCAGAATCTGAAGTGTGAACAGCACCAGATGCCAACATGACATACTATGGGCTTTGAGCAAAACACCGTGTGACAAAAAAGTGGTCAAACAGTTGTATCTACCTGAAAATGCTACCACTGAAAACTACATCTTGTCACACGATAAATAAGCCCTTATAAAATTGTAAGACGTATGGCTCTTAGAATATGGCAGCATATTAAGAAAATATTTTTTTCAAACAGTATACTTATTGTACAAAAGTCATAAAACATAAATAAAACTGCTTAAAGGGTTCGACTGAAGACAAAAGTAAATTTTATTCTGAATCCCTATCTATTTGATGCTATAATTTAAGCTGTTGTCTAAAAACCTTTTATTAAGAATTCCTTAGCATTCCCTTTCCACACTTTCTAACTATTCTATTTGTTTTCTTCTATTTCTTTTCTGATGATAATTTGTTTTAGAATCTCAGTGTATTCTGGGATACTCAAAGCATCATCAGAGGGCACAGTGTGTGTGGCAGTGACCACAGCCTATGCCTCCTCCCTGAAATGAAGCATCATCAGGGGGCACAGTGTGTGTGGCAGTGACCACAGCCTATGCCTCCTCCCTGAAATGAAGCATCATCAGGGGGCACAGTGTGTGTGGCAGTGACCACAGCCTATGCCTCCTCCCTGAAATGAAGCATCATCAGGGGTACAGTGTGTGTGGCAGTGACCACAGCCTATGCCTCCTCCCTGAAATGAAGCATCATCAGGGGGCACAGTGTGTGTGGCAGTGACCACAGCCTATGCCTCCTCCCTGAAATGAAGCATCATCAGGGGGCACAGTGTGTGTGGCAGTGACCACAGCCTATGCCTCCTCCCTGAAATGAAGCATCATCAGAGGGCACAGTGTGTGTGGCAGTGACCACAGCCTATGCCTCCTCCCTGAAATGAAGCATCATCACATGTGGACGGTCTGTGTTGCTGGTTGTGACCACAGCCTATGCCTCCTCGCTCACAATGATAGCATCTCAGGTGCACAGCGTTGCTCTGTTGACAGGAACCGATCAGCATATCCTCCTTCAGCTGCAAATACCATGCATCAGGGGGCACCAGTGAGTGTCATGGCCCATGCCTATTCGATACTGCTCCCGAAATGATTGCATATACAATCACGTAGGGCACAGTGGTTGTTGGGCAGTAGATCCACAACCTATGCCTCCTCCCTGAAATGAAGCATCATCACAACACTTGTTTCAGGGACTGGTCTCTTGTTGCTTGGTTTGTGACTCGCTTAGTCCTAAGCAAACTCCTCGGTTCTCACAATTATGCAATCTGCACAGTGCACAGCGCTTACTCTGTTACAGGAACAGATCAGTAATAATCTGCTGGTTCAAGAGCGATGTCAGAATACCCAGCATGCAGGAGACCAGCGCCACCCCCAGTAGAGATGTCACTGGTCTCCTGTATGCCAGATATTCTGATACTGCTTTTACCAGCAGATTATTACTGATCTGCACCTATAACAGAATTAGCACTGTGCAGATTGAACAGTTCTGAGAACAGAATGGTTCGTTGGGGATTCAGCTAGTCACAAACTGAGCTGGAGTAAAAAATCGAGATACTAATGGTTTCTTTACTGACGTGATACTGGGGAGGTTAGGAATTCATATATATAAATATATAAACACTCTCTGCTTTTTACACAAAAAAAATCACACACACAGTGCAAAGGTTTGGGCTCAGAGTACTGACAGCAAGGACTCTCAGATGTGTCACAGATGTCTGTAACAATTTGTCTATCACGAGCAGAATCTGGAACACTATAATGTCACTCAGTTATAAGACCAATGTAAATTCTATGGGTACACAGCAGATGGAGTCTCTGGAATAGCACTGTGATTTACAAACTTATAGCAAACCTATATACCCATATGGTATGTTTACACCCTAACAGAAGAGGTACCTGGGTATCTAGCTTTTGGTACTATAAGAGTCTTTCTTAAGTCCAGCACAGGCCTGTGAAAAAACAGCTGCAGGCTAACACTGTGCCTTTGACATCAAATCAAGATGCCCATACTTTTACCTGCCAAAAAGTGAGTCTACGGAGCCAAGGCTCAGGGACTCATGATTTTATTGTAATCTGAGGCCTTGTCTCATGTGCACATAGCAAAGCACGACACTCCTCTTCAACAACTGAATCGCATTGACTAGTCTCTCCATTTTGGGGGGAATCATCCATATCTGGGGTGCTCTTTCTCAAAACCACCCTCCCTCTGTAGCCCATTAACTGCTTCTTCTCGAGGGAGGTTCCTTCTTGTTCCAAAGCACTAGCACTCTGTGTCTATCCATCAAGGGATGACCTCCGTCATGACAGTCTACTGTCTCAAGTCCACAAATCACAAGAAGGTTTTGCGCTCTGCCCCAGACACGCCAAGGCCAAACCTTTTATGTGGGGCCTCACAGGAGTCCACCTAGAGACTGGGAGGAGTCACAGCAGGTTGCATATTTTGTCCATTCTCACACAGTATGCAGTGCAGAGAGGGACAGAGCAGGGACAGCAGGCACAGAACAGGAAAACAGCATGGACATGCCAGCTCCTAAAATGAGCGACATGATGACACTTTATTTCAGGGAGAGGAAGAGGCTGCAGTTACTGCCACAGATTCTGCCCCCTGATAATACTATATTAAAGTATCCCAGCATGCACTTTGATTCTCAAATTAAATATCATGAGACAGAAAATAGAAGAAGAAAATTTTATTTAATGTAGATAGGTAATGGTAGTGAATTTTTAATAAAAGTTTTTTAGCAAATATCTTAGATGATAGTATCATAAAGGAATTTAAAATGAAATTTACTTTTGTCTTCGAACCACCCCTTTAAATGTAAAACCGTCATGATCAAAATGACCCACAGTAGAAAGTTAACACTTTTTAACCTATTTTTTTAACCTATTAATTCTCATGCACTGTTAAAGGTAGTTTGGTAAAGTGTTATATGTACACCAAAATGGTGCCACTTACGAATGCAATTCATTCCAAAAAAACAACAACGCATCATACATCACATAAAGTGTCACAAAAATTATTACTAAGTCTCCTAGAAAGAAAAATATAATTGTCCTTTTCATCCAAAATAGTTTATGAAGGGGTTAGGTAACCAGACGTGTAGCAGAATGTAGGTAGTTACAGTAATTTATACTGTTAGTATAATGTAACTTTAAATAATTTCTAAGTAATTGCATTATCAATGCTTTTGATAAATAATACCTCCATAAATTGAGCTGTGATTTCTCTTCTCTGTATACTAGAATTTACCCTGTGTCTAAGGACACAAATTGCTTTCCTAGCCTATAAAGAGGAACATTGGTCTTTTACCCAAAGTTAAATTTCATATTGCATGAAATTAACCTTTAAATATTCTGTCCTTAAGCCTCAAACAATGTTAGCCCAACATGACTTTACCTTAAAATATATTTTTAAAGAAACTCAGTAAAAAAATAGATAAAAACACAGCAATAAGAAGAAAATACATAATTTCCTTCTCCAGACATAAAATATGCCGCAGTATTTTAACAGATTTCTACATTACATTTGCATAAATAGTTTTGAAACAGCTAAAACGAATGCCAGCTTCCATTTTAAAATACTAAGGGATGATTCCTTAAAGTCTAAATAAAGCAATAGCAAGATAAAAGAAATTTGATTTGCAAGCAGTTTCTTTGTAGTTATATAGGGCATTCAATTCATAGCCTTCACTTTAATCATCAAGGTATTTTCACAGTTTATACGTTTAAAAGAAAATTGCTAAGAAAGTCAGTGTAACTTTATAGATTCTGTGTTGCTGTCCTCATTTAACCCTTTACCGGAGATTTTAAGAATCAAAATCCGGACAGTATAAAAGTTTGTTAAGGAAATTGCTTGAATTGCTTTACTTTTATCTTTAACTAGATGGTGGCCCGATTCTAACGCATCGGGTAGTCTAGAATATGTATATAGTTTATTTATGAAGATTTAACAATAATGTAAGGAGTACACGATATGTATCTATCACCTACCTATGTGTCGTCTCTGTATTTTTTGGATATTTTATCTTTATAAACTAAGTTTCTTGGTACACATATTGGCCAATACCTGTTTGCCCATCAACCAGCTTCAAGGTGATTTTAGATCTGATGGGTCCCTATCCTACCTTGTCACGCTTTCCTTGGGCTCAGCTAAGCCTCCATTTTTACTATTTCTCAGTGGGAGGACTCCCTTAAATCAAAGAAACAATGAGCCACCATATACAGTGCTAACCACTGAGCCACCATATACAGTGCTATCCACAGAGCTCCCATATACTCTGCTAACCACTGAGCCACCATACAATGTTAACCACTGAGTCACCATACAATGCTAACCACTGAGCCATCATATACAGTGCTAACCACTGAGCCACCTAAACAATGAGACATCATATACAGTGCTAACCACTGAGCCACCTAAACAATGAGACATCATATACAGTGCTAACCACTGAGTCATCTAAACAATTAGATATCATATACAGTGCTAACCACTGAGCCACCTAAAAAATTAGACATCATATACAGTGCTAACCACTGAGCCACCATACAATGCTAACCACTGAGCCACCATACAATGCTAACCACTGAGCCACCATACAATGCTAACCACTGAGCCACCATATACAGTGCTATCAACTGAACCACCTAAACAATGAGACATCATATACAGTGCTAACCACTGAGCCACCATACAATGCTAACCACTGAGCCACCATAAAATGTTAACCACTGAGCCACCATACAATGCTAACCACTGAGCCACCGTATACAGTGCTATCAACTGAACCACCTACACAATGAGACATCATATACAGTGCTAACCACTGAGCCACCATACAATGCTAACCACTGAGCCACCATACAATGTTAACCACTGAGCCACCATACAGTGCTAACCACTGAGCCACCATATACAATGCTAACCACTGAGCCACCATATACAGTGCTAACCACTGAGCCACCATACAGTGCTAACCACTGAGCCATCATACAATGCTAACCACTGAGCCACCATACAATGCTAACCTCTGAGCCACCATACAATGCTAACCACTGAGCCACCATACAATGCTAACCACTGAACCACCATATACAATGCTAACCACTGAGCCACCTAAACACTGAGCCATCATATACAGTGCTAACCACTGAGCCACCATATACAGTGCTAACCACTGAGCCACCTAAACAATGATCCACCATGTACAGTGCTAACCACTGAGCCAACATATACAGTGCTAACCACTGAGCCACCTAAACACTGAGACATCAAATACAGTGCTAAACACTGAGCCACCATACAATGCTGAGTACAGTGTATTTGAAATATGGCGCAATTGCGCGCGCAGCTATTCTAATTAGTCGACGGTGAACGCGGCGACCAATGAGAGAAGCGGCGTGCAGTTTAAATACTGCTCCTCTGATTGGTCGCCGCGTTCAGCGCCGCCCAATCAGAATAGCGGCGCAGTATGACGCCATATTTCAAATACACTATACTCAGTGTATTTGAAATATGGCGCCATGGCGCGCGCCGCTATTCTGATTGGTCGGCGCTGAACCGGGCGGCCAATCAGCATAGCGGCACTCGCCACGGCGCCATGTGTAAAAGCTGAAGTAATGGGTGGATTTTACACATGGCGCCGTGGCGAGCGCCGCTATGCTGATTGGCCTCTCCCGGTCACGCGGCGACCAATCAGAATAGCGGCGCGCGCCATGGCACCATATTTCAAATACACTATACTCAGTGTATTTGAAATATGGCGCCATGGCGCGTGCCGCTATTCTGATTGGTCGGCACTGAACACGGCGACCAATCAGAATAGTGGCGCGCGCCACAGCGCCATCTGTAAAATCCACACATGACTTCAGATTTTACACATGGTGCCGTGGTGAGCCCCGCTATTCTGATTGGTCGGCGGTGAACGCGGCGACCAATCAGGATAGTGGCGCGCGCTATGGCGCCATGTGTAAAATCCACTTACTACATGTTATTTGAAATATGGCGCCATGGAGCGCGCCGCAATTCCGATTGGTCGGCGCAGTTTGAATGCCACTCCTCTGATCGCCGCGTTCAGTGCCGAGCAATCAGAATAGCAGCGCATGCTATGGCGCCATATTTCAAATACACTATACTCAGTGGATTTTACACATGGCGCCATGGCGCGCGCCGCTATTCTGATTGGTCACCGCCGACCAATCAGAATAGTAGCGCACGCCATGGCGCCATATTTCAAATACACTATATTCAGTGGATTTTACACATGGCGCCATGGCGCGCGCAGCTATTCCGATTGGTCGGCGGTGAACGCGGCGACCAATGAGTGAAGCGGCACGTGGTTTGAATGCCACTCCTCTGATTGGTTGGCGCATTCAGCGCCGACCAATCAGAATAGCGGTGCATGCTATGGCACCATATTTCAAATACACTTGCACCTGCCGCAAGTACGCCTATACTTTGCATGGCGTTTACCGCAACCGCGCCGCAAGTGCAGCCGGTATGTGGTAATCGCGGCAGATGCGGTTTTTTCACCGCATCTGCCGCGAATTTCAAAAACGCTGATGTGAAAGGGCCCTTAGACCTCTTTTTAGTCTGGAAGTAGGTCTGCCAAAGCAGCTTGGGGTAAGAATGTCTCTGAGATTGGGAGCCCTTCTTGCTGTAAGCATAGGTTGGTAGCCAATGATTGAGGCTGTTTGGTAATCAGAAGTTAATATGTCCCATAGCATTTGTAAGTGACTTCTTACCTTAATCCACTGATTATTGCGCGATTTTACTTTACGGCAGCTCATCACAGATAAAGTGCAGTAAAGTAACCTTGCCCATGTGCAATGCACATCGTGACGTCCTTGATACACCCAATGGGTGTGCCGAAGTCATGATAGCCAGATATGACGCGATTAGAGTCATACCAGCTTAACTGCCCATGGAGGAGGGCAAGGAAGATGCAAAAGGATTATCACGCCCATCGGGGCGTGAATAATTGCACTAAAGGCAGCGGAAAGAAACCACAGGGAATGCCCTGTGTGACTTCTCAAGAACTCAGAAGCCGCAGATGAGGAGGTAATAAAAGCACTTTTTGAAAGTTTATAAATACCCAGTTTTGACAAAAAGGGATAGGTGGAATAGGATAATTAAGGTGCACAAACATGTATTGAAAGGATAGGGGGTGATTTTTAGGGGTAAGGATCCCTTTAAAGTTCCAGCAAAGATTCACTCCCATTTTATGCACTGAAAGCATCTGGCGTGTCGAATACACAAAATCATCTGAGTCCGGCTGTGATAGCTCAGCTCTGGAGAATACGTTGGAGGTCTGTGTCCGCTAAATGGCTTCTTATGTGTCCCAGTACATTGGGATGCTATAGTAGTAAACAGTTACCAATAGATCAGCTGCACACCACGCTATATCTTTAAAGGAAATGCCAGAATGGCTGTGTGAATTTATTGCATCATATAATAGGAGTCAAGGAAATAATTAGAAAGCTTATTTCAAGCTGGCCCTGATCTAACGAATAAATGTGAAAGCATTAGTTGATGTCATAGCCATGAAATCATAAGCCCAGTAACTGTTTACAGAGTTCTTTCACTATACTGGGTCCTAATCTCACCCTCATGTCTGCAACCTGGAAGTGTGAATGGGAAAATGCCCTGTGCAGTTAAAATCATGGTCTTAAAGGGAATGTCTCAAGACTATATGTAAAACCCTGCCTTTAAAGGGAGTGTGTAACACCTGTGTGAATGTTCTCACATTAGTCACTGGGCGGGGTGCTGCTCCAAATATAAATAACTATATATATTACAGTATGGGCGCACACCTAAGAGGTGTGCGCCCATACTGTAATATATATAGTAGTAAACAGGACCAGGATACTAAGGGAATCTCTGTCAAAAGCAATAAGAATAAAAATTGAGGGAGTGGATATATATTAGAAAATAAAGAAGTATGAGAAAATATATAATGGGTAAATAATAACCTAAAAGAAAACATAAAAAGGAAGCGTGCAAACCCCCAAGGAAAGGACCCTAGCAAGGTTCCCTATTGAAACATGAAACCAGAAACAGTGGTAGATAGGAGGTGCACAGCCTATAGTCAAAATATAAGTACTATGTAAATGAAAGATTTTTTGAAAGAGAAAAGACACTGTGAGTGACACTTGAGAAAGGAATGAAAAATGTATATTATAAATATACAAATCTTTATTAGAGGCAAAAAGACACACACAAGATAAAAACAATTTAAAATGTGCAATCACTGCCATATACAATCTGGTGTAGCCAAGTAAACAATCAAAGTGGCAGAATGTATGATAAAAATAGTAATGAATAAGACATACCATGTGTGGCACCCCTGCAGGGATTGCCACAGGACCCACCGGTGCAGGGAAGGATGTACACCTTGGCACACACAGCACACAATAACTTCCACCCCAGGCCTGAAAGGGGAGCTCTACTTGCTGCCTTAGGCAAGATCCCCTATAAAGATCCAAGCCTGGGGAGAGGAGTCAGTTAGTCAGTCAGACAGAGGGAGTCAAGGAGTGACAGTTGAGGAGTCAAGAAGGAGGAAGAGCTGGTTGCTGGGACCAAGTCAGGCCCAGAACCAGAAAAGACTGACACCAGAGCTTTGTAGTACCCTAGAAAGGGACGAAGGCAAATGGAAAGTTAGAAAATTCTAGAAAGAGGGAAAAAGAAATAATTGACCTTTAGCCCACTCGGACACCGGAGTCTGAAGCTGCTGTTGATCCAGTCATAGAAAGCCTGGACAGACAGGAGGATTTAATCCCCCTGGAGCTAAGGAAACCAAGACCCCAAACCTGACCAAACATAGGACCAGGGACCCAAGGAAAAGAGTAGGGATCCCCCACAGAAAGGTCCTCATCGTCAGTTGTGGGGTATCATCCTGAGAGAGAGAAAGTGACAGGTTCAGCTTGAGGCAGAACTCTAGTATGTGACTATCCATGCCCTTATAAGTAATTCCGACTTAAACTGTACCCCAACAGACTTGAAAAACAATGCCCTTTATTTAAGTCAAAGTCCAGATGGACAGGTCTTTCACACCAAGCGCATATGTGTTAGAAACAGAGCTCCTAAGTAAATATATGTGAATACATAGAAAACAGTACTGATCATTGCCAACAACCATTGAAATATATTAATCTACATTGTACCAAAGGCGCTGCTTTATTTTTCTGGAGATTGTTATATTTGCATTGTATCTATTACCGTATATACTCGCGTATAAGCCGAGTTTTTCAGCCCAAAAATTGGGCTGAAAAGTCCCCCCCTCGGCTTATACGCAAGTCACTGTATACTGTATACAGTGTATACAGTATACAGGCCCGCCCCCATCAGTATACAGGCCCCCCCTTGCAGCACAAACCTGTAAAGGAAGAGATTAGTATACTTATCACTGTCCCGCTGCCGTTGTCCCGCCGCCGTCATCGCGCTCCTCCGTCTTCTTCCGGCTTCCTCCGGTCGGCGCAGGCAATGACGTCATTGTCTGCGTGCCAGAGGAAGTCGGAAGACGCTGCATGAAGACGGAGGAGCGCGATGACGGCGGCGGGACAGTGGCATCGGGACAGTGATAAGTATACTAATCTCTTCCTTTACAGGATTGTGCACCAAGGGGGGGCCCTGTATACTGATGGGGGGGGGCTGTGTACACCTCTGGGGCTGCGTGTATACTACCACTGGGGCTGCTGTATACACCACTGGGGCTGCTGTATACAACCTCTGGGGCTGCTGTATAAACCACTGGGGCTGCTGTATATTACCTCTACTACAGGGGCTGCTGTATACTACACTGGGGCTGCTGTATACTACACTGGCGTATATACTCTGGGGCTGCTGTATACTACCACTGGGGCTGTATATACCTCTGGGGCTGCTGTATACTACCACTGGGGCTGTATTGACCTCTGGGGCTGCTGTATACTACCACTGGGGCTGAATATACCTCTGGGGCTGCTTGTATACTTACCACTGGGGCTGAATATACCCTGGGGCTGCTGTATACTACCACTGGGCTGTATATACCTCTGGGGCTGCTGTATACTACCACTGGGGCTGCTGTATACTACCACTGGGGCTGTATATACCTCTGGGGCTGCTGTATACTACCGCTGCGTCTGCTGTATACTACCACTGGGGCTGCTGTATACACCTCTGGGGCTGCTGTATACTACCACTGGGGCTGTATACTACCACTGGGGCTGCTGTATACTACCACTGGGGCTGCTGTATACTACCACTGGGGCTGCTGTATATACCTCTGGGGCTGCTGTATACTAACCACTGGGGCTGCTGCTGTATATACCACTGGGACTGTGCTGTATATACCACTGGGGCTGCTGCTGTATACTACCACTGGGGCTGCTGTATACCACACTGCTGGGGGCTGTATATTTGTGCTGGGGTCCACCCTCAGCTTATACACGAGTCAATAGGTTTTCCCAGGTTTTGGGGGCAAAAGTAGGGGAGTCGACTTATACACGGGTCGGCTTATACACGAGTATATACGGTAGTTAAAATTACCTGGAATATAGTGAAAGGTCAACCTCCGGTAAATATTTTATAGATGTCATATCCTGAGTGTAAATTTGGATTGATGTTAGCCATATCTTCTGAAGGTTGGAAAATTGCTAAAATTGTTGACAAGGGTTATAGTGTGCACTGGGTTTGGACCTCTGTCAGAAAGATATCCAGAGTTTAAAATATTCCGAATCAATGTTCATGGTATTCCCCTTGTTCAGTGGACAACTGGAATATTGTTAAAACACATAGAGGAATATAATCTCTGGCATCCTGAAAACATACCATTCAGGTGTTCTCTGAATAATGGAAAACCAGAGGATCATAACCAGTTTGCAAGACTTTCTGTTCTCCTCAGTGGATTACAACTATTGAATGGGGGAAAATGCGGGCAATGTCCCCACCCCACTATTTCTTACGATGCTTAAACTGTATTAATAGCATAGTAGTATATTGGGAAGTTGTTGAATACAGTACAACAACTAGAATTAATCCACGGATTACATTTTTAAGCACTTTGAGAGTATTGCCTCGTCCAAGTTGGACTGCAGAACATGTTTAAGCATATGGCAGAAGGTATATTCTGGTATGAATAAATTCTCATTTTTGCCCATCTGGAGGTAGTGGTGGATTGACAATACAGCAAGTGTATAGAGAATTTAGGGACAGAAGTGCAAACATAGACTCTGTCTGTTCAGAAGCACTTGTTTTTTTTCAGCACTACATAGAAGTCCTTTCAAGACACTAACCCTGACGTAGTTGTTATATAAATGATTTGACTTGACATGATGTGTAAGAACTGCCTTTGTACAGTGACATTGGTATGAAGGTCCTAGACTTGGTTTTTTGGAACGTATTTATCCGGAACCTTTGTCAGCGTATGAGTATATTAACAGGAGAGGTAATCATTGTAGAGTTTTTTCCTCTCCACGTGCTGCCCCATTCACATACAATAAGGAAAAGTTGGACTCAGGTGATTCGATATAGGTGGTATACACCAAGGTCTAGGGACCAGGTAACACATAATTACAGATATGCAGAGGAAGGGGTGGATTCAGGAATAGAGGTGTCTGCTTCAGACTATTCCGATGGTGATGAATGAAAGATACATAGCAAGATGCTTTTGGGATTGCATTGTATGTTTTGTTTTTCTACTTACCTGCTTAGACAAGTGTACCCTACAATTAAAATAGATCAGAAGATTGAGTTTGCATTGCCTGCCAAGGAAATAGAGGCAATTGGTTTGGATTACAGGCTAGAGGAGATCGCTGATTCAGGGTGAACCGGCAGAGGTCTAGCTTGCTTATAGCGAGATACTGAAGATAGGGGTCGTGACCCTTGGCAGACGCTATGGGAACTAGTTTCACCAATGCTCTTACTGGATCAGAACAGAGTATGGTTCCAAGACTTAGGATGGTTGATTTAGTGAAAGCACAGAATGGAAAGAGGCAGTGAAAGATGCAGAAAGGATTTTGAAAAAGAGGGAATAAGTAAATCAGGTTGTTTTGATGTGGCCCGTTGGAGGCAATTCACCCGTGGGAGTGACCAGTAGATTCAGAAGCACGGATACCGGTACCAGGTAGAGTTCTGGATCCAGACTTCTGAGCACCACCATCCCCTTATAGATGTCGATGAGTTTGGACATAAAAGTAGACTGAAGAAAACAGCTTCATTACCACCTGCACATCCATCTGCATCTGCACCTAGTGACCAACCGCCAACCACACCCGGTCAGCAAAGTCCTACAACACCGGTCACTCCTCAAAGTACAGCTCCAAGTCCAACAAAGGCATATCTAAGCCTGTCACCAGGCTCTACATCAAGTGCTAGCACAATACCATACACATCTGCCCCACCACACGCATATGGAACTGACCATCACCAAATGTGATGTACCTTGGCCAGGACCCTGTCAATCATCCCCTACTGTCCTGTAAACTTGATAGGTACTGACATACAGAATGCTATGCATGCTGTTATTATCTATGGAAAGAAAGGTATCACTGTAAAGGGTCCTTTATCTTAATCAATGCTTACTGTAATGATGTCTCTAATCCAGTCATATGATGACAAACTGAATACAGACTTTGATGAACAGATAAAGCAGATGCTGCAAGATGTACCAGCGGCACTATGGGTAAAAGACAAAACTGATGTTGGTTTGCTGAAAATAACACCGGTGAAAATTAAATTGAAACCAGGAACTGTACCGGTATGTATAAGACAATATCCCTGAGCAGAGACCAAGACACGGCCATTTCGCTTCAGGTGGATGACTATTTGAAGGTGGAAGTTGTAAGGAAATGCCGATCCCCTTGTAATACACCTCTATTTCCGGTAAGGAATAAGCAAATATCAGGTCAACCTGTTGTGTTCAGAATGGTTCATGATTTATGGGAAATTAACAAACTAATGGTTGTAGACACCCCCATAGTGCCCAATCCACACACCTTGCTAAATCAAATCCTGGCAAAAGCCACAATTTTTACAGTGATTGATTTAAGTAACGCATTCTTCTCAGTGCCATTGGATGAACAGAGTCAGTTGCTTTTCGCGTTCACGCATAAGAACACACAGTATTGCTGGACAAGGCTACCACAGGGGGCGCTACATCCCCATCCGTGTTCTCAGAAGCAATGGCTAGCATCCATCTTTCCTGGCACCCAGAAAATGAGCATGTAGAATTGATTCAGTATGTTGATGACTTATTGTTATATGCACCAAACAAACCAATTTGTTGAGATTGTTTTGTTTGAGGAGGGATGCAAGGTGGCAAGGAATAAGCTACAAGTAGAAAAAACTAAAGTACTTTTCCTTGGTCATTGCATCTCTTGCTCAATCAAAACATATCACAAGTGACAGGAAGAAAGCAATCAGTCAGGCAAAACAATCCACCACTGAAAGAGCATTGAGAACCTTTTTAGGCCACATGAACACACTGAGTATTTGATGAGTTTTTTACCTCAGGATTTGTAGACAAAACCAGGAGAGGAGCAATCAGAGGAAAAGTCTAATAGAAACACCTGCACCATTTCTGTATTTAATTATCCGCTCCTGGTTTTGGCTACAAATCCTGAGGTAAAAAACTCAAATTCTCAACGTGTGCACGTGGCCTTAGGGCTGGTAGGCTACTGCAGGAAATGGATTCCTTCAGCATTAGAAAAAATGCAGCCATTATATGATGTGTTGGCAGCATGCAACAAGGGCAAACCCTATGAATTGATACCAGGAGCAAAAGAGGGGTTTGACATGCTGAAGAATGACATTCTCTCCGCCCCAGCACTGGGAATTGAAAATTATGATCTCCCATTTTGTTTGTTTTGTTATGAATTGGGGGACATGCCAAAGGAGTGTTGACACTAAAACATGGAGGAAAATACCGGCCACTAGGTTATTATTCCGTCCAATTTGACACAGTGATAAAAGGCGCCCCTTCATGTATCAGAGCAGTGGCTGCCTGTGCAATTCTAAAGGACATAATTGCTGATCTGGTATTGGACAATACCTTGGAAATACAGGCACCACACCCTGTGCAGGAATTGTTACTCCAAGCTCGTACAAGGCATTTATCAATGAACAGACTAACAAAATATGAAGTGGCCCTGCTGACACCTCCAAATATCACAATCAAACAGTGCACAGAACTTAACCCAGCCACTTTATTACCAGAAATTGACAATGACATAACAAATGAAACTGAGCACGACTGCGTTGAGCTAATGAGCATTGAGACACAGCCATTAGCAAATGTTCAAGAGACCCCAATCCACAATGCAGACTTAGAACTTTATGTAGATGGGTGTCAATTCTACAGTTATGGAGTACTGCATATTGTATATGCTGTTGTAGGTCAACATGAAGAAGTTCTGAAAAGTGGACCATTGCCAGCTAGGATGTCTGCTCAAGAGGCTGAACTAAAGGCTCTGACGGAAGCTTGTATCATGGGGGAGGGGCTTAACACAAGCCTTTTTACTGGCAGCCGTTACGCTTTTGCCATCTGCCATCATTACGGCCCTGAATGGAAGAGCAGACAGTTTGTGGGAGCTTCAGATAAACCCATTAAGAACGCAGAATCAGTGGCTCAACTACTCAGAGCACTAGAGTTACCCAAAAAGTTTGCTGTGGTTAAGGTGCAAGCTCACTCAAAGGAGCACACCAAGAAGGCCGAAGGAAATGACCGTGCTGGCAGGGCAGCTAAAGCTGCAGCCCTGCTCCCTCTCCCGATAGGGATGTACACTGTGTGCGTCTCTGGGGGGGTGGACCTTGAACTTCTATGGCGCCTGCAAGCTCAGGCCTCTAAACAGGAGAAAGAAGAATGGAAATGTGCAGATGCCCGAGAAGAGGATGATCTCTGGAGGGTGGGTAGGAAATACTACCTTCCTAGAGCATTATATTCCATGATGTGTCTCTCACACGGGCCAACTCACCAATCGAAGGATTCAATAGCAGAACAGGTGAAACAGCTGCTGCTACATATATACAGGGTTGCATGATCTGTGCATGCCATAATGCGGTAAAAGCAGTTAAAGTACCATAAAAATGTACGCCTAGGCGACTCTACCTGTTTCAGCGACTGCAGATTGACTTTGTTCAGCTTGCGAAGGTAGGCACCTATAAGCATGTGCTGGTCTGCATATTCTCTGGATGGCCAGAAGCATGGCCTACTGCCAAGGCCACTGCCCGATCTGTTGCAAAGAAATTACTCTCTGAGGTTGTGTACAGGTATGGAGTACAATTGCATTGTATTATGTAAGGGTAACTCCAAACAAAAAGACTGGGTTATGTCCTTATGAGATACTCTTTGGGGAACCACCAAAGACAGGATTGTATTTTCTTTAGCAGTTACAGACATTACACTCTGATATGACAGCATATGTAGGAGCTTTACAAAATATATTGCACCAAATTCACAAATGTGTTTTCAGCTCTATTCCAGTTCCCTCCTCCATGGAAGGTACACACTCCCTAAAACCTGGTGACTGGGTCACAGTCTGAAAACATGTGAGAAAAAGCTTGGAACCCAGATTTGAAGGTCCATTCCAAATTCAGCTCACTACACCTACCTCAATGAAGCTTGAAGGAAAGACTATCTGAATCCATGCATCTCACTGCAAGAAGTTTCACAAAGACTAAAGGGATGACATTAGGGGAGTATTGTTCATTACTCTTGCTCTTCTTCAATACTTTCTTTCCCAGAACAGAAGAAGGTGAACTTAAGCAGTGGGAAAGAGGAGTGTTACAGCAGAAAGAGGTAGCCAAGCAGGAATACTCATAATGGGATGAGGATCCACCAAAACAATGGGATAATAAATGTGTTAGATATCATGGTTATATAGCAAAAGCCTTAAATTTCTCAAATTGCTGGATATGCTCACATGCACCTATTGCAGCCAAAACTATGCCTTAAGCCCCCGTCACACATAAGTCGTTATAATGATACGACCTGGCCAGGATCGCTGGTGCGTCGTTTTCACATCACTGGTAAGATGTCAAACATGTATCTCACCAGCAATGTCACCAACGACTTCAGCAACAATCCAGAATTATGCCAAGGTCATTGGGAATTGTCACTCCATAGCGTAGCAATGAGATTGTTGGTCATTGTCCCTTTCAAACACAACGATGCAGCGCTCCCAGCGGGAGCGCAATGACATAGAAATGACCCAGAGCAGTATGTAACGATCAACGATCTCACAGCAGGGGTCAGATCGTTCGTACGCGTACAACAGGTTGGTACACATAACGACATCGTTAGCGGGATCGTTGTTGCATCACAAAATCTGGGACGTTACAACAATCTCGTTATGTGTGACAGGACCTCAACTTTGTAACCCCCATTGCAGAGGAGGAACTAATCGGTGTACTTTGTTGGAAAATATATGTTTTAAAGTTAGATGATAAGCAAAGTAAAACCTCTGCACCCTTGCCCATAACAGGGTGGATGAAACAACCTTGGCTCCAAATTAATTTAATCCTTTAAATCTCTTTAAGGATGTAGGTGGATGGATAACTAGGATAATTCATTTTGTAATCCAAGCAGCATAATGCTGGTTATTGCTGTACTGGTAAAGTTGTTTATGATGATTGTCAAGAAAATACTAGCAGCTAACTGCAAATGTTTTTCAGGTAAATACAAGATGAAAAGACTAAACATACTGAATCACTGCGTACTCCAGTACTGCTGACTTTGGTCACTACCCAGGGACGCAAGTGTGTACTGTGCAACAAAAAGACTCTGGCAGAACTTTCCGATTGCACCCATTGTGGAAATACTCTGGAATCACCTCCACCGCCGAAGATACAAGGAAATGAGAAGTATAATACTGTGTGAAACATACAATATAATGGACTTATGATAACCTACAGTATAAAATATATATAATATGTTTTCTTAAAACTATGTGTTCATAAGCCCCTCAATATACTCAACATATTAATCTTTAGGTTAGGGGGGGTTAAGGGATAGAATAGGCCGGCTAACAGGGTTCGTCTGAATGATCATGTTCCTTAATATGCGTTGGAAGTAGCCTTGCGTATTGTGAAGTAGGACGGCTCTGCGGACCTAGGGGCAGGTAGGGATAGGTAAAGAATAGAAATGATAAAAAGATGGGAGCTGTTAAAGAAGTTTTCATATGTACTATATATCTTCCTCCATTTTGTAACTCCAGAAGCTATTTTATAGTTATCATGTCTATTCTGACTAAAAACCTCTGTAACAGTCTGTTGCATGAGGAACAGATAAGGGTAAACTAGAGTCGGACAAAAGTTAAATTCCCGGAGAAAAGCACAAGTCAGCCATCTTCTCTATGTCCTTGCTGTTAAGATAATGGTCCCAAGGCCAACACGCCGTATGTGAGTGTCAACCGCTGTTATCTTCTGTAGTCTGTTAAAGTTCACCAATTATTTCGAACTGTCTGTAATGCATATTCATAAAAAGTCCCCACCATTGTATGATATAATCTATTCTAAATCCAAACTTCTGTAACCTATACAAACACTTACTGCAATAAAGAACGAGTCTACTCTCTCGTGAAAGACCAAGGTTCTGTGTCTTTGATTTGAGCATAGTCAGCACAAGGTAAACCTGTGTAGATACTTTATGCGAATCAGTCTACGCTGGTTGCTTATGAGTTCCCGGCTTTATAAAGTTTTCTGCTGATAAAGCTGTTTAGCAGCTTTCTTTGTGGGACAAGATGGTGTTTCCTGTGATACCATTTTTATTTACATTCATCTTTTTGATCCACTTTTTGTTTGGTGATTTTATGAAAATGCTTAGTTTTATGCCAGTTTTTTATTTATTTTTTTTTTATGGTGTTTACTTACGGGTTAAAGTTAAGTATTGTGACAGTTTTCTTTATTTTATGATTTTTTAAAAATATTTTTACAATATTTTTGAACTTTTGTTATTCTCTTTTAGGCTGTGGTCACAGTTGCCATGCATTTTTTTTAGTGATTTAACAAAACTCATGCGTTTTTTCATGTCAGCATGAGTTTTTTAAGGTGTGTGATGGCTCCCTGCGTTTTTGGCTGCGTTTTTGAATCTGCACCTAAAAATAGTGCTTGTAGTATTTTTTTGTGCGTTTTTATAACATGGGCCTCTATGGAAAATGCATGCAAAAATGCATGGTACATTAGTAACTTTTAGTGCCATTCAAATCGCATGCGTTTTCTATAGGAGCCCATGTTAAAAAAACGCATGCGTTTTCTGAAATGCATGCGTTTTTTTTTACCATGGGCTCCTATGGGAAACGCATGCGTTTTTGAATGGCACTAATTGTACATGCGTTTTTTCATGCGTTTCCCATAAGGCCCCATATTAAAAAATGCATGCGTTTTTGGAAAAGCTCCAAAAACGCATGGGACTGTCACACATGCTTTTTGGCTATTAGAGCATGCGTTTTTTAACATGGGGGCCTATGGGTGCGTTTTTTACATGCGTTTTTGAAAACGCAGGTCTCCAAAAACGCATGTGAAAAATGCTACTGTGACCCCAGGCTTACTTAGTCCATCTATTGGCTTGAACTTTCATTACTATGGTCAGTGATATAATGCATTACCATGCACCATGCATTGTATATGTCAGTGTTACATTTACACAAGCCTCTTAGACCATGCTCCTGGCATGGTCTAGCAGGCTTGCTATGCTGGGTGACCTGGAGGTTGTCATGACAGTCTAGTGTTGCTATGACAATGATTGGGCCCTTGCGAAGTCGTCACGGGTCACCGATCGGACAGGACAAGAAGGTTCTCCCTCTCCAGGCCTCCCAAATGTTTTGATTGATATTAATCACAGCATTAAGGGAGTGAGGCCCCTTTCACATCAGCAATTTTTTTAAATCGCGGCAGATGCGGTGAAAAAAACGCATCTGCCGCGATTACCGCATACCGGCTGCACTTGTGGCATGGTTGCGGCAAGACCCATACAATGTATAGGCGGGCTTGCGGCAGGTGCAGCAAGTGCGATTTTGGCACTTGCGGCAGGTGCGGCCGCGAAAAAAAACGCGGTCAGCCGCGGTTTTTTCACGGCCGCACCTGCCGAAAGTGCCAAAACCGCACTTGCCGCATCTGCCGCAAGCCCACCTATACATTGTATGGGGCTTGCCGCAACTGTGCCGCAACCGTGACGCAAGTGCAGCCAGTATGCGGTAATCGCGGCAGATGCGGTTTTTTCACCGCATCTGCCGCAATTTTAAAAAAATGCTGATGTGAAAGGAGCCTTAGGGCGTTAGGTGCGGCCGCGAAAAAAACCGCGGCCGCACCTGCGGCAAGTGCAAAACCGCACTTGCCGCACCTGCCGCAAGTCCGCCTATACCTTGTATGGCGTTTACCGCAACCGCGCCGCAACCGTGCCGCAAGTGCAGCCGGTATGCGGTAATCGCGGCAGATGCGTTTTTTTCACCGCATCTGCCGCGATTTGAAAAAAACGCAGATGTGAAAGGGCCCTTAAACAGCTCAGGGCGGTGCAGGATCCACTCACGGCTGTGAGAGTCAGTTGTCAACTGTTACCTAAGCAGAGCTCCCGGTGGCAATCTCATGGGCACAGGTCCTGTACCCTGCATAATCACCATGATGTACCCATACATCATAGGATGGGATCACCTTCCCAACAATGATGTGAAAGGGATAAACACCTGTAATATTTGGTAGCTCTGTTGGCGCTTACACATTGGGGCCCACAAGTATTAAGTTACACCACTGGCAGTGCATGAATTGATGTATATTTGCTTATGTTTCCATTCCTTTATTAGAAATAAATGGAAGACCCCTTTTCTCTTTTACCAAGAGAAGGACACCAGTGTGTTCATATCATAATTATTACTGGAGAATGGTACAAATATGCCTACTATGGATATTTTTCAACAATTTATGTATTATTTTCCCTGGTTTAGGCAAGGGTTAGTTTATTCTATAACTAACAGATTTGATTTTCCCTATTAGAGGCAGGTGGTAGTTTATTCTTAAAGTCTTTAAGCGGCCATAAGGATTCATTTTAAAAGCTTTAAGGTTAGGCTTAAGACAAGAAACCTTAACAAGACTGAGGTTAAGAAAAATAACTTGTCTTATTGCAAATTCCCCAAAAAATAAATTGTGTTTCTCTTTTGCGTGATGGTCTCTGAGGCTGTGGTGTGGATGGCGGAAAGATGTGACTGCCAAGTTTGACTTTAACTGCTGCAAGGTATATTTGTTCAGCCATCACTCAAGGTAAGGATCATTGCTGCCACATGTCAGATCAACAAATTTGGAGGAAATTATCTTCTCATTTTTCAATAATTATTTTGGGTAAAATCGCTTTAATATTGCAGATATATATGGGGCTTTGAATTGCAACCTTGACCACTTCCCATACATATGCTTGTATTATAAGTTAGATCAGGAAATGTTCATCTCCATAAAAATACTGTATATAGAATTAGCTACATTATTAAACATAAAGAATACTGTATGTATGGTTGTATATTTTATCTCAATCTGCCATTAATAGTTGTGAAATAAAGTCAATGGAATTTATAAAATGATTCGAGATCTGACATTGCCAAGGGCACAAAAATAGAAAGGATAGCAAATAATAACAAATTTGAGCCTTTGTCCAAAATGAATTTCTATATTTTATCGGCCATGACAGATCTAATTTTCCATTTTATGGCTGAAGACCCATGAATTGTGTTTGTTCCTTTGCTTGTGCATTACAGGCTGAGTATATTTTTGCTACTGTCTTGTCTAAAAAATATCACTTTGACAAATTTTACCTAAGGGAATGTGAAGTGTAATCTTTCATTTTTAATTAGATTCTGTAATGGTGATTAATTGAATAAATTAAAATGGGTAAAAAAAATCACTATTTTAATAATATGTGAAATAACCATAACTATGATTAATCTGTAAAAATAGAATGGTCACAAAAAAAAGATATTTGCAAAGCTTAAAACTTGTGTGATTCAATCATTTTTTTCCTCTACCGATAGTAAACATGGTTTAAAAAAAAGAGTTTGACAGCACATACCGGCTTGCGCAGATGCCTTTTCCAAGCACTTTTCCAAAACTCTGTGCAGGCCATTTATGGCTTCTTTTATCATTGATTACAAATAACATTTTACTGGATTTTTTTCAAACATGCTGTTGAACGCTTCTTGTTTTTTGTTATACCATATTTACTATCCATAGAGACAAAAAATATTGTAAGATTCACAATTTGGACTCGGCAAATATCTTTTTCGTGAACATTCTACTATTTTTACACATTTAATTTGTTCATTTAATCACCATTACAGAATCTAACATCAATGTAAATGTGCTGAGACTGTAAGGACACGTGCACACGTTGAGTATTTGATGAGTTTTTACCTCAGGATTTGTAGCCAAAACCAGGAGTGGGTGATAAATACAAGAAGTGGAGCACATGTTTCTATTAGACTTTTCCTCAAATCCTGAGGTAAAAACTCATCAAATACTCAGCGTGTGCACGTGGCCTTTAAGAACTTCGATATTAAGGGCTCGGATACACTGGCGTGAAACTCGGATGACTGCAATGCGAGTAAAAATCGCATCGCAGTCGGACCAATGTTAGTCAATGTCTGAGAACATATTGCTGGGTGTTGAACGTTTTTTTTTCTCGTCCGATTCACAGATGATGAGTCAGTCGCAACATGCTGCGATTGTATGAGAGTGTTGGATGAGACTCGCCAATGCAAGTCTATGAGTTCGACAAAGAAGAAGGAGCACACTCGGACCGCACATGGACCATCCAAGTCGGATGCGATTTTTACTTGATACATTATCATTCTGTAGCTCAGACAACTGTGAAAAATGCTCCTGTAAATGCTAATACAGTAAATAGCTGCTGAGTAATAAAATGGATTGCACTCGGACAGCACACGAAAGCCACACTGACCAAAAGTAGAATGACACTCGTCCAACTCTCAGATCTGTCAATCGGACCGTTTTTGCACTTGCCAGTGTGTTTCCAGCCTTAAGGGTATCTGCTGAAGCTGAATATTTGGTGTAGAAATTTTCTACAGCAAAACTGCTGCAAAACTGCACACTGTGGATGAAAAATGCACCACAAAACACATGCATTTTTGGTGGATGCGTTTTTGTTGCAGATTGTTGATATTTTTTCTACTATAGCCAATGGCTGGGAAGGCTACAAAATGCAGCAAACAATTGATATGCTCATTCTTTTGTTTTGATTACAAACTGCACCTAAACTGCAAGGAAAAAATTAGCATTGTGAACATAGCACTTCCGAATTCTCAGACTTTGCTGGGGTAAGCATAGGCAGGCAAGTTTGTGACAAAAGGTGACATAAAACGCTGCAAAAATGCATTAAAAAAGCACTGTGTGCATGTAACCTAGAGGGAAGCTGTCATGATGAAAATAAAATCTGATCTGCAAGTAGGATATTATAGAGCTGATCAGATTGACATACATTTTTGTAGGAAAACTTTTAATAAAACTTGCATTTTGTTAACGAAAAACCCTGGCATTTGTATGCATGAGAGTCCATTGGGTGGTCCTATTCAGTGAATGACAGCCTTCCCTGGATGAGTGGAGGCGGAGATAGCTGTCAATCACTGGTAGGACTGCCCACTGGACTCACAAACACCAAGGATTTCAATCAATAAAATTCAAGATCTAGTGTAATACATTATATGTTAAGTTATACAGACAAGTTATCACCTCCTTTTTACCATAGCCCTGGGAGGGCCGAACAGTTGGCCTTACTGTATACACGGACACCTATGCTGATTTGCTATGTCTTTACAAATGCATGTGAGCCCTGATTAAATACTTCACATTCATTGGGTTTATATCTTTATCATGCAGCAACAGAAATTTACCCAGAATGCCGATCATATTGCTATCTAAACTTACTAATTCTATCTAAATGTTACACTTTGTAAATGCGATTGGTAAACTTGTCCCAGTGTTTATTTTTCCCATCTTTTTGTGCAATATTATTTTGTCTAAATATCAGAAACCAATTAATTTGACAAATGTTCAATAACGAGATAATTTCTTAGATGGGGCAGCTTTCAATTATTTCAGCACTATTGTAATGCATACATAAAATGTGAAATGGTGAATAACACTTCACATGTGATTGTTTAACAGCTCCCAACAGTCTGTTTTAATTAAAAATAAAATTATAACCTGCATGGGCTTATTACCATTATTAGGAAACAGCCTCAAACACCATATTAAGGCTCTTGTCATGTCTTAATTATCCCAAAGCAATAGCTCTTACTGCAGTTCATTTACTGTACTGGTCTCTCTATGCCTGAATATCTCCAGCCATAAACGACTTTTGAAATTTGTTTCTAAGAAAAACTGCCCCCTGGTGTTATAAATGGTAATCATCTGTGATGTGTGATAGCAGCTTTATTAAAGATACGTCTTAAGAGGTTATGAGGGAGCAATTTGAGAAAATCCATATTTATTTTTATAATGGAATGCTCATGGCCTGACTAATGGGAGATATGTGAATAATTTTATTACACGGTATTATATTACGGTATATAAATGTAGTAGTGGATTAAATTCTATCTGTTCAGAAGCCAAAGTCAAAAATCACCCCGACACTGATTACTTGTGGTTAAAGCCCCTTGTCACTTCATCATTATTGGGCTGATACATCTCCTTTATTGTACTTGGATGTACTTGAGGAGGTTTTGTTCTACTATATTGAATTATTTAGGTATCTTGTGTCAAAGATTGGTATACAAGAAAATCTTAGGTCCATGAGAAAGTCTTTTATATCAAATTGTGGAATGTTTCTTTTAACAATTTTCTTACAATCATTATTATATACAGTCATGGCCAAAGCTGTTGGCATCCTTGTAATTGTTCCAAAAAGTGATACACTTCTCCCAGAAAATTATTGCAATGACACATGTTTTGTTATACATGTTTATTTCATTTGCGTGTATTGGAACAACACAAGCAATGCAAATTAGACATAATCTCACGCAAAGCTCTAAAAATGGGCCAGACAAAATTGCTGGCACCTTCATGTTAATATTTGTTGGCCTTGAGAATAAATAACTGCAGTCAATCGCTTCCTATAACCATCACCAAGCTTCTAACACCTCTCATTTGGAATTTTGGACCACTCTTCTTTTGAAATCTGTTCCAGGTCTCTCATATTTGCAGACTGTCTTCTCCCAACACCAATTTTAAGATATCTCCATAGGTGTTCAGTGGGATTTAGATCCGGACTCATTGCTGACCACTTCAGAATTCTCCAGTACTTTTTTCCATCCATTTCTGCATGCATCTTGAAGTATGTTTGGTGTCTTGGTGTCATTGTCTGGCTGGAAAATCCATGACCTAAGAAACAAAACTAGCTTTCTGACACGAGGCACTGCATTGTTACCCAAAATCGTTTGGTGATCTTTAGACTTCATGATGCCTTGTACACAGTCAATGTGCCCAGTGCCAGAGGCAGCAAACAACCCCAAGGCATCTTTCAAACTCCTCCATATTTGATTGTAGGTACAGTGTTTTTTTCTTTGTAGGCCTCATATATACCAAGATGGGAGACAAACATGCCAGGATGATGGACATATATATCAGGATGGGGACATATATACAAGGAAGGGGGACATTACTTTATAATTAAGGAGAGGGGGAAATTTTTATGTCTTTATAGGATTTAGAACACTACAAGGGCCCATATATCTGACCAACATGTGGAGAGATGGCCACGTGTATATTTAACACCAGGGCCTATCGGAATCTTGTTATGGCACTGACAATATACAAGACATAAGTACACAGATAAATGCATAATCACATACAAGTATACAGGATGAATGTCTACAAGCTGAAACATTTCAGAATTAGAAACATATACCTACAATTTCTCTCCATGAATATCATCATCCTAAGAAAGCAACCTTCAAGGTGGTCACTATATCAAATAGAAAAACATAAAGCAGAAGTAAGGTATTTTTAAAATAAAGTACTGTTGGACATAAAAAAAGGGGAAATATAGGTAGAAATCTGGTAAGTGTACCTGTAGGGGTTAAATCCCATGTGTGATCATGCTATAGTGAGAAAGGGGCTTTAAACCTCCTTGTAAAAGGGTCATATGTTGCTGTAAAGGTAATTTAATGAAAACATTTAAGAACCTGCTCAGTGTGTATTATAATAAGATCAGTACCATGTGGAACGGAGACATTCATCCCGGGTAAAGTCTAGAAAGCTGGTCAAGTTTTTCTACTCTGAATAAAGAGAACTGACTTAAAAAAGGCCTGCTGTTGGGTTGCTGACCCATCCTTTAGTTGACATGTTGTCAGGAGAAGGCCTTTTTCAGTTCTTTTTGAATTCTTAGAAGACTGAGGCCTGTTTTTTTGGTCATTTTATTTATCCCCTTCTCAAGTTTAGCATTGGTTGTGCTTCCCCCTGCTGGATTAGTGGGACTGCAGCCTTCAGGCTACACCTCACAACCCTTAATGGATTGTGCTCTTAATGGACTTTGTCAAATTTAATGGAGTCTACTGATCCCTGTGGGACTTTCCTTATATATTTTGTGTATATTGGTATACAAGCCTTTGGGGCTTATAGTCTGTGCTAAATGTCTATGTTAAAATTATCACTGTCTGGGTCTGATAAATGTTAGAAATTACATCATGTACCACCATGACCTTTTTTCAATAATTGCTACAGTAAAGTTTTTTTTAGTTCATTCCTTTTGTGCTGGCTGTTTCTGCAAAGAGGAGCTTTAATACTTCCCTACAGAGACTGGTGAACAAGCCGCAAGCCTCTGGCCTATTGGCCTGTGGTATGGAAATGCAGGAGACTACACACACTCCTGAAGTACGGGGCTTGCCAATTGCAGTGCTCAAGGGACACAAACAGTGCATGTTTTCAGGATTTGCTTAGCATTGCACAAAGTGCTGGAATCCTCACCTATGCAGGTCATGAAATTGGCATCTGTGCAATGCTAAGGAAATCCTTGAAACTTGCACTATTTTCAGTCCTTGAGGACTGTAGTAGGCCATCCCTGCCCTAGAAGTCTCTGTGGAGGTAGCCAGAGGGCAAGGTGATTCCTTGAGCCCTTTTACCACCACTGCGGCACTTCCTGGACCTTCTTAGACCTTGTGCCCATGGTGAATAATTTTATGCTTTTTTTGAAACAGATATTGTGAATCTGCATTAGTGATGGGCGAATCCTAAATTACTCGGAATCGCTTGACTCTAGCGAGTCCGAGCACAGGACTCGCTACTCGTTGCGAGTCTAGCGAGTCCAATGTTAATGAATGGGGAAGCGAGTAATAGCGAGTAGTGTGAGATTTACAAATCGCAGATGTGTCTCGGAAGCTTCAGCCTGAAGCAATCCTAGTTTTGTCATTTATTTGCATTGGACTCGTTTACTTTGCAACTGTAATCGCTGGGAAACTCGCACAGATAAGAGTCCTGTCTTCTCTGTGTGCTGGCTGCCAGCTCCAGGGTCCTAGAGCCTGCCTGCTGCCTGATGTAGCAGTGCTGAGATTGTTCTCAGTCTGCTCATTCCCTGTGTACAGACATGAATGTCTGTGCACAGAGATGATGTAGCAGAGCTGAGATTGTTCTCAGTCTGCTCATTCCCTGTGCATAGACATCTATATCTATACACAGGGGATGTAGCAGAGAGGACATCGCGTTTTGGACTGCGTCGGACGGAAGAGGATTTTTTTAATTAAAGATGGAGTCTCTAATGGCTTTTTTTTTTATTTCTAATAAAAAAATTTCTCTGTGTTGTGTTTTTTTTTAAAAACAATTTAATAGAAATTCATGGCGGTCATGTCTAATATTGGCGTGACTGCCATAAATTTCGGGCTTAGGGCCAGCTGATAATACAAAGCTGGCCCTAACCTCTATTACCCAGCGTGCCACCGCCACCAGGGCCGCTGGAAGAGCGGGGTTCAGCGCCAGAGGATGGCGCTTCAATGAACGCGCCATCTTCTGGGGCGGCTGCGGGCTGCAATTTGCAGCGGGGGGGTGCCCAGAAAGCTTGGGCATCCCTGCGCTGCGGATTCCAGCCCCCAGCTGCTTAGCTGTACCTGGCTAGACATAGAAATTGCGCGGAGCCCCACGCATTTTTTTGACTCCGACACGACTCCGAGACGACTCCGAGACGACTCCGAGACTCTGACTCTGAAATTCATTAAATAATAAAAAAAATGCGTGGGGCTCCGCGCAATTTCTATGTCTAGCCAGGTAGAGCTAAGCAGCTGGGGGCTGGAATCCGCAGCGCAGGGATGCCCAAGCTTTCTGGGCACCCCCCGCTGCAAATTGCAGCCCGCAGCCGCCCCAGAAGATGGCGCGTTCATTGAAGCGCCATCCTCTGGCGCTGAACCCCGCTCTTCCAGCGGCCCTGGTGGCAGTGGCACGCTGGGTAATAAAGGGGTTAATACCAGCTTTGTTATACAAGCTGGTATTAAGCCCGAGATTCTTAATGTCAGGCCACGTTTGACCCAGCCACTAAGAATCTCCAATAAAGGGTTAAAAAAACACAACACAGAGAAAAAGTTTTATTTGAAATTAAAAAAAAAGCCATTAGGGACTCCATCTTTAATTAAAAAAATCCTCTTCTGTCCGACGTAGTCCAAAACGCGATGTCCTCTCTGCTACATCCCCTGTGCATAAATATAGATGTTAAAAGGTTTTGCAGATATATACTGGGCACTGCTGTGCTACAGGGACCGGTGCTACTTACACATGTAAGGGTGCGAGTAAAGCAGGTTCATGTGCCCGGGTGCACGCTTATTAGACAGCAATATCAATGGATAAGAAAAAATTGCGGCACTCACCGAGCAAATCTTTTTCCTTTTTTATTTCAGAGTCCTCTTTACATGGTTTCTCTGCGATGGGGGAGGGAGTGAGGAGACACACAGGTGACGGATTCCGTTTCGGAGCACCTGCCCCTTCTACGGACCTAGTTGTCTGGCGTGTGACGTCATATCCACCCCTATAAAGGCGGCGGACACTGACGTCGACGCCCACCACACATTGTTGTAGTGAACAATTAATGAAAACACATTTAAAAACAAGATTTTAAATCAAGACACAGTGTTAAATGACATAGAATAACTTTAAAATGCAGTACCTTACTCATTATTCATCCAAACTCAGACAGTCCAGCATAAATCCTTATCTGAGTCACGTGTATAGAGGCTTGCAAAGCCCTGTGGAAAAGTACCGTAATGGCACTACTAAATGCTCATCAAACCGTGCACCATGTAATATACGGGGCTATGCACCTAGAAGGGGAAAACTCCTCGAGTAGCAATTACCAAAAGCTCCCATACTCGGATTATTCCATATTTTTTACATATTTTCTATCTCTGATAGTGTTAGGGCTAAAAATATATATAAGAAATCATGGAAATGGTAAACAAATTCACCTTCCATAAGTTCCCAAAGTAATACAAACAAAGTGTATACTTAGATTTTAAATTTTTTTATTTTTTTGGGAGTGTTAGGTCCCTTTCACATCAGCGCCCCCCTCAAATCGCGGCAGACGCGGCGAAAAAAAACGCATCCGCCGCGACCACCGCACACCGGCCGCAACCGCGCCGCAAGCGCAGCCGGCATGCGGCAATCGCGGCAGACGCGGCCCCCCCACCACATCCGCCGCGACCCGAAAAAAACGCCGACGCGAAAGGGCCCTTAGATATTATTATTATTATTCATATTTAGCCTACCATTATCAACTTACTTATGGACATGTGTTGGGAATCTATAAAAATGATGACAAATCATTTCTATCATTGAATCCCAATGGGCCACATGCCCGGGCATTATTTATCCATGCACTCTCTCGTTGTAATAACCGTCTATGGGTATCTCCTCCTCGAGGTGATGGGGATATTCGTTCTAAACCGGCAAAAGACAGCACCTCCACGTTGCCATTATGGCAATCGCAGACATGCTGTATCAGCCTAGTGCTGCCAATTCCTGTTGTAATAGAATTGCAGTGCTCTCTGAATCTCACATAGAGCTCCCTTACAGTTTTTCCTATGTAAAATCTCCCACAAATGCAGAATATCACATAAACCACCCATTTAGTTTTACAACTAATGTATGAGTTTACAGAGCATTCAATCCCTCCCACCCTGATAGGGTTTTTGGTTATGTGATATTTGCAATAGTTGCAGTTTCTGCAGCGGAGGTTCCCCACAGGTTTGTGGCTATCAAGCCATGTAGTTTGTTTTTTAGGCTCAATCCTGTTCCTGACAACCAGATCCCCAAGGTTGTTGCACATCTTATATGCAAACAATGGGGGACCAATGTTCCTTGATCCTAGATCCCTGTCTTTTTCTAAAACATGCCAGTGTTTCCTCACTGCACTGGTAATTTGCCTATACATAGGGCCATATTTGAACGAGAACACAAACCTTTTATTCTCATTTAAAGTCCTATTCTCCCTTCTGGTCCCAGACCTCAGTTGATCAAAACTCACTCTAGACCTTGCTTCATCAAGAATTTTTCTAGGGTATCCCCTTGCCATTAAATTGTTCTCTAATTGTTTACATTGGAGGTCAAAATTTTCCTCCTTGTTATTCATACGTTTAACCCTTAGCATCTGGCTATATGGGAGGGCATTTCTAGTATGTATTGGATGGGCACTTCTAAAATGCAAGAGAGCATTGGAACTAGTCGGTTTGCGGTATAAGGATCTCACAAGGGTTCCATTCTCTACTGTTACCTTCATATCAAGGAACTCAAGGATCTGGTTGCCAAAAACATACGTGAAGAGCATATTATGCTGATTTGTACTGTTCAAGAGCTCCACAAAAGAGACAAAGTCGCACTCCTCTCCCTCCCAGATTATGAATACATCGTCGACAAACCTAGCTTATAGCTTAATATACTTGAGGTAGGGGTTCGTGGAACTGTATACCATTCTATCTTCAAAATGAGCTAAGAAGAGGTCCGCCAGGGTACAGGAGACCGGTGTACCCATGGCGGTACCTTCCACCTGTCGATACCACGAATCGCCAAACTCAAAGGCGTTGTGGGATAAAATGAAGTGCAACGATTCCGATACAAAATCAATCATGCCGGAATCTTGCCCTTCTACCGTCAAAATTTCCCTGACGATGTTGACTGCTAATTGTTGGGGGATGCGTGTGAACAGACTTTCAACGTCAATGGAGGCCAACTTGTAGTTGGTCCTCCATTGAAATTGATCGAGTGTTGCTGCAAATTCGTTAGAATCTTTTATATGAGCAGGGATCTTCTTTAAGAGGGGTCTAAGCAACCAGTCCACATATTGTGAAAGAGGTTCGGTCAGAGAACCCACCCCTGATACAATAGGGCGTCCGGGGGGGTTCTCTAACCTCTTGTGGACCTTGGGTAGGTGGTACCAAAAGGGCCTACGCGGGTAATCAATGAACAATTTTTCTGCCTGTTTTCTTTCAATTACACCAAACTCCACATACTTACGTAGGAGACCTCGGAGCTCTTTATTGTATTTCCATGTGGGGTCAGCTCCTATTCTCTGGTAAGTATCTGGGCAGCCTAACTGTCTCTCAGCCTCCTTTACATAGTCTGATTTGCTCACAATAACTACCCCTCCCCCTTTATCCGCTTTTTTAATTAAAGCATCTTGCCAGGATTTGATCTCCTGTAAGGCTTTTAGCTCCCCTCCTGTAAGATTTCTTCGGGTTTGGGGTAGACCAGGGAATCAATTTCTTTATTTACTAATTCTTCAAAAAGATCTATATTATTCCCTGGGGATACGGGAGGGTAGAAGGTAGATTTTACCCCACCAGTAAAGTGAGTATCCTCTTCCATCCCTTCATTATCCCGGTACAAATCATCCGGAGCTAGATCTAACAGTACGGCTGTATCATTCCTCACTGTACCAAGTGAGGCCTCATGGGCAAAAAAACCAAGTGATCCCAAATTTATCTGCTTGCTCATTGTGTTACCCTTTATTCCCACTTGTCTTTCACTTTTGGAACACTCATAGAATTTGTATAAATGGATCTTTCTAATGGCTCTATACAGATCTACCTTAAAGTCCATATGACTAAATTCCTCCTCTATACAGAAGTTAAGTCCCTTTTTCAGCAAACTCTCCATATCAGGAGTTATGGTTTTTGTTGTCAGATTGAATATTTTCACAGAGTCATGTTCATTTAGTCCCTCCAGGTGACCATTTTCCTCTTCCCATACTGGGCACTTGTTCCTCCTGCTCCCCCTTCCTCTCCGGATCCTTCTCCTAAAGGGAGATCCTCGGATCTTCGTCTGTCTGTGTTGTTTATTTTACTCGGTGGGGGTCTTTCCTCCTCACTGAGATAGATGCTTTCATCGGCGGTGTCAGAGGGATGGCTGTTTTCATAATCATTAGAGTGGCTTGCACCTCCAGTCCTTTTCTTAGGTTTTTGTATTGCCCCTTGTGCACTTTTTTTATTTTTATTTTTGTTTTTGTTGAAATTCGATTTATTTTCATCACTAGAGGGCTTAGGGTCTGTGCCTGCTGGGCTTGTTGTATCCTTCTTATTTTTGTTCTTATATCCATTTCTGTTTTTGTTCTTTTTATTTTTAAACGGGGTAGCATTATGGGATTTATTCCATAAATAGGGATTACCGTTCTCATAATCGAGTTTGTCTCTCAAAAATTTAGTTCTCTTATTAAGCTTAATGTCCTTTTGTAATGGGATTAGTTTTTTATCCAATTTTTGAAGAAACAGGGTCCATTCAGATTTTTTAGTGAACCGTTTCATCAATTCTTTTCTGAGCCCGATAAGCTCATTATTCACTAACTTCTGCCCCAAAAGCCATAGCCTTCACAAAACGCAAGCCTCTAGGTACACGGTTACAGGAAACGTAACTCTTGAGGGACTGAACTGTCCAAAAGATCTTAATTTCTTTTTCAGCAAGAGTGGTAATTTGCTGTTCCAAAGTTTTGGTACTTAACATAGTAGAAATGTCAACTTTATCACAAGTGTCAAAAAATGTCTCCGCATCCTCCCTCCCCTCCAATAAAGAGTAGGATATGTCACCTGCCTTCGTCGGCAGTATGGGAAGAGGAAAATGGTCACCTGGAGGGACTAAATGAACATGACTCTGTGAAAATATTCAATCTGACAACAAAAACCATAACTCCTGATATGGAGAGTTTGCTGAAAAAGGGACTTAGCTTCTGTGTAGAGGAGGAATTTAGTCATATGGACTTTAAGGTAGATCTGTATAGAGCCATTAGAAAGATCCATTTATACAAATTCTATGAGTGTTCCAAAAGTGAAAGACAAGTGGGAATAAAGGGTAACACAATGAGCAAGCAGATAAATTTGGGATCACTTGGTTTTTTTGCCCATGAGGCCTCACTTGGTACAGTGAGGAATGATACAGCCGTATTGTTAGATCTAGCTCCGGATGATTTGCACCGGGATAATGAAGGGATGGAAGAGGATACTCACTTTACTGGTGGGGTAAAATCTACCTTCTACCCTCCCGTATCCCCAGGGAATAATATAGATCTTTTTGAAGAATTAGTAAATAAAGAAATTGATTCCCTGGTCTACCCCAAACCCCGAAGAAATCTTACAGGAGGGAGCTAAAAGCCTTACAGGAGATTAAATCCTGGCAAGATGCTTTAATTAAAAAAGCGGATAAAGGGGGAGGGGTAGTTATTGTGAGCAAATCAGACTATGTAAAGGAGGCTGAGAGACAGTTAGGCTGCCCAGATACTTACCAGAGAATAGGAGCTGACCCCACATGGAAATACAATAAAGAGCTCCGAGGTCTCCTACGTAAGTATGTGGAGTTTGGTGTAATTGAAAGAAAACAGGCAGAAAAATTGTTCATTGATTACCCGCGTAGGCCCTTTTGGTACCACCTACCCAAGGTCCACAAGAGGTTAGAGAACCCCCCCGGACGCCCTATTGTATCAGGGGTGGGTTCTCTGACCGAACCTCTTTCACAATATGTGGACTGGTTGCTTAGACCCCTCTTAAAGAAGATCCCTGCTCATATAAAAGATTCTAACGAATTTGCAGCAACACTCGATCAATTTCAATGGAGGACCAACTACAAGTTGGCCTCCATTGACGTTGAAAGTCTGTTCACACGCATCCCCCAACAATTAGCAGTCAACATCGTCAGGGAAATTTTGACGGTAGAAGGGCAAGATTCCGGCATGATTGATTTTGTATCGGAATCGTTGCACTTCATTTTATCCCACAACGCCTTTGAGTTTGGCGATTCGTGGTATCGACAGGTGGAAGGTACCGCCATGGGTACACCGGTCTCCTGTACCCTGGCGGACCTCTTCTTAGCTCATTTTGAAGATAGAATGGTATACAGTTCCACGAACCCCTACCTCAAGTATATTAAGCTATAAGCTAGGTTTGTCGACGATGTATTCATAATCTGGGAGGGAGAGGAGTGCGACTTTGTCTCTTTTGTGGAGCTCTTGAACAGTACAAATCAGCATAATATGCTCTTCACGTATGTTTTTGGCAACCAGATCCTTGAGTTCCTTGATATGAAGGTAACAGTAGAGAATGGAACCCTTGTGAGATCCTTATACCGCAAACCGACTAGTTCCAATGCTCTCTTGCATTTTAGAAGTGCCCATCCAATACATACTAGAAATGCCCTCCCATATAGCCAGATGCTAAGGGTTAAACGTATGAATAACAAGGAGGAAAATTTTGACCTCCAATGTAAACAATTAGAGAACAATTTAATGGCAAGGGGTACCCCAGAAAAATTCTTGATGAAGCAAGGTCTAGAGTGAGTTTTGATCAACTGAGGTCTGGGACCAGAAGGGAGAATAGGACTTTAAATGAGAATAAAAGGTTTGTGTTCTCGTTCAAATATGGCCCTATGTATAGGCAAATTACCAGTGCAGTGAGGAAACACTGGCATGTTTTAGAAAAAGACAGGGATCTAGGATCAAGGAACATTGGTCCCCCATTGTTTGCATATAAGATGTGCAACAACCTTGGGGATCTGGTTGTCAGGAACAGGATTGAGCCTAAAAAACAAACTACATGGCTTGATAGCCACAAACCTGTGGGGAACCTCCGCTGCAGAAACTGCAACTATTGCAAATATCACATAACCAAAAACCCTATCAGGGTGGGAGGGATTGAATGCTCTGTAAACTCATACATTAGTTGTAAAACTAAATGGGTGGTTTATGTGATATTCTGCATTTGTGGGAGATTTTACATAGGAAAAACTGTAAGGGAGCTCTATGTGAGATTCAGAGAGCACTGCAATTCTATTACAACAGGAATTGGCAGCACTAGGCTGATACAGCATGTCCGCGATTGCCATAATGGCAACGTGGAGGTGCTGTCTTTTGCCGGTTTAGAACGAATATCCCCATCACCTCGAGGAGGAGATACCCATAGACGGTTATTGCAACGAGAGAGTGCATGGATAAATAATGCTCGGGCATGTGGCCCATTGGGATTCAATGATAGAAATGATTTGTCATCATTTTTATAGATTCCCAACACATGTCCATAAGTAAGTTGATAATGGTAGGCTAAATATGAATAATAATAATAATATCTAAGGGCCCTTTCGCGTCGGCGTTTTTTTCGGGTCGCGGCGGATGTGGTGGGGCCGCGTCTGCCGCGATTGCCGCATGCCGGCTGCGCTTGCGGCGCGGTTGCGGCCGGTGTGCGGTGGTCGCGGCGGATGCGTTTTTTTTCGCCGCGTCTGCCGCGATTTGAGGGGGGCGCTGATGTGAAAGGGACCTAACACTCCCAAAAAAATAAAAAAATTTAAAATCTAAGTATACACTTTGTTTGTATTACTTTGGGAACTTATGGAAGGTGAATTTGTTTACCATTTCCATGATTTCTTATATATATTTTTAGCCCTAACACTATCAGAGATAGAAAATATGTAAAAAATATGGAATAATCCGAGTATGGGAGCTTTTGGTAATTGCTACTCGAGGAGTTTTCCCCTTCTAGGTGCATAGCCCCGTATATTACATGGTGCACGGTTTGATGAGCATTTAGTAGTGCCATTACGGTACTTCTCCATAGGGCTTTGCATGCCTCTATACACGTGACTCAGATAAGGATTTATGCTGGACTGTCTGAGTTTGGATGAATAATGAGTAAGGTACTGCATTTTAAAGTTATTCTATGTCATTTAACACTGTGTCTTGATTTAAAATCTTGTTTTTAAATGTGTTTTCATTAATTGTTCACTACAACAATGTGTGGTGGGCGTCGACGTCAGTGTCCGCCGCCTTTATAGGGGTGGATATGACGGCACACGCCAGACAACAAGGTCCGTAGGAGGGGCAGGTGCTCCGAAACGGAATCCGTCACCTGTGTGTCTCCTCACTCCCTCCCCCATCGCAGAGAAACCATGTAAAGAGGACTCTGAAATAAAAAAGGAAAAAGATTTGCTCGGTGAGTGCCGCAATTTTTTCTTATCCATTGATAAATATAGATGTCTATGCACAGGGAATGAGCAGACTGAGAACAATCTCAGCATTGCTACATCATCTCTGTGAGCAGGCGGGCTCTAGGACCCTGGAGCTGCACAGAGAAGACAGCTGGACTCGGCTCCCAATGTAACAGCAGTTATCTGCGAGTTTCCCTGCTATCACTGGCACAGTAGCCGAGTCTAATGCAAACAATGGCAATCCTAGTTTTGTCAGCGTTTCTGACAAAACTAGGATTGATATTGATTTGCATTGGACTCGTGCGAGTAATCACTGGGAAACTCGCAGAGTACCGAGTCCTGCGAGTCCCTTACTACTCGCCGAGTAACGAGTCCTAGCGAGTAGATTCGCCCATCCCTAATCTGCATCAAAGTCTGCATGTCTATTCTGAGGCCAGAAAAGTCTATGCACCACATTACTTTTTTTTCCTTAAACATGTGGTTCAGATTTTTTTTTCTGTCCCAAAATCTCCACCAAATCTACAAAGGAATAAAAAACACATTGGCACAGCACTTCTGAACTCTCATAGACTTTGCTGCCTTCAAGATAGACAGGCAGATTTTGATGCAGATTCTCAAAATGTTCTTCAAAAGAAGCATCAAACAATGTACCATATGCATGGGGTCACGTTCACAGAATGGATCCCCCATATGCTGCGACAGCATGTACACAGGCACTGATAAGAGTGTGACAAGCGGTGCCACCATACACATTACTGCAGTTCAGACTCAAGAGGTCACACAGGGGTTATCCTGCAAGTTTAAACTGCGCTGCACTCCCTGATGTTACTGCTTCTCACACGCACTCTTTCCGATGGGATATAGCTGCTACATCTCATGCGATATCGCAGCACTCATGAGACAGATAGTGTTTTGAGTGCTGACGTCACTGAGGTCATCTCAGGTCACACAGCAGATTTCTGGTTGTGTAATACCCACTGTGAAACATGAAACAACCTCAGAAAAGTCATAGATTGTCACACTGCCAGGAGCCGTGCAGCGCCTGGTGTCCCACCATATAAGGGATGCAGTCACTGATCTTTTCCCCCATATGCTGGGACCACTTTAGCTTTTATTTTGGGTTTCATTTTTTTTTTTTACATTCTTTTTTTTGGGGGGAGGTGGATGGAATGGGAGACTTTCAACAAATGGATTTTAATTTACAAAAAAGCGAAAGAGGAATGCATTTTATTTTTCAAATAAAATATGTATTGGTGTTGTTATTTTTTCCTTACTCACTTGGTTAGTAATATCGGCTATCTCATTGACGTCTCAACATTACTAACCATTGCCTTACTACCAGTTGACATTACCTTGATGACATCAACTAAAATCAACATTACCCTGTTTGTCAATGCAACTGGGCAGTGAGAGAGACCTAGCCAAGTGCCAGGAGTGGTGCATGTAATGTGGGCAAAACCAGTGGCGTAACTAGAGTCTGGCAGGCCCCAGTGCAAACTTAGACCTGGCCCCCCCATGCATGTTGATGAAATGTATGGACCTCATGTAGTGTTCTAAATCCTTTAAAGGCTCACAAATTGACCCCTCTCCCCCTTCATTAGGTATTAATGTCCCTCATCCTGTTATATATGGTCCTCCTCCTGGACTGTGGCCCTTATCGTGATTTATATGTCCCTCATCCTGGTTTATATGGTCCACCTCCTCCCGTCACCATAGTCGTCCAATTCTTATAATGCATCCTCATATTCCTCCATATATTACAATGTATCCCCATAGTCCTCTATGTAGTGTAATGGATCCCATAGTCCTCCATTCATAAGGTAGCCCCCATAGTCATTCAATTATTATAATGAACCCCCATTATCCTCCATATAATATACTGTAGCCTCACATCCCTCCTACCATATAGTGCAGGCTCATATATGCAGCCTTATATCTCTCCATATAGTGCAGTATTATGTGCAGCCTTATATCTCCCATATAGTGCAGTATTATGTGCAGCCTTATATCTCCAATATAGTGCAGTATTACATATGCAATATTATATCTCCCATATAGTGCAGTATTATGTGCAGCCTTATATCTCCCATATAGTGCAGTATTATGTGCAGACTTATATCTCCAATATAGTGCAGTATTATGTGTGTGGCGCCCCTGCGTACAGGTGGCCACAAAGGGTACTGCAGCCAGGCAGTTAGGACATGGTAAACACTACACCCTCACAGCCCACATCCCCACGCATAGAGAGGGTTCACATCCAGCTCTGAGGTTAGACACTATATGAGACCAGAGGAGTGGTGGATGAGGAGTGGGTTGGGCACACCAGAAGGTCAGGTGACTGACAGTATATAGAGAGGGGAAGGAGTGAAGGAAGTTAGTAAGCCATGGTGCTGAGATGCAAAGACCAAGAGCAGAAGAGTAGGCTGAAGTAGCTGAGAAGTAAAGGTTGAAGGACACGCACTGCCTGGAGGAGCCTAAGCTGAGGAGCGCAGACCCGTACTGAGCCAATGCGAGCCAGATGGGGGGGAAAGCCCGTCCGAGATGCTGAAACCACCAGGAGTGTGACAGACAGAGAAGGGACGGTGTAACCCGTGCCCTAGACAGCAGCCGAAGCTACTGACGGCAGGTGGAGAAGCCCTCCTAGATACCGAAGGAAATGGAGGAAGGAGACTGGCAGAGCCTCATGCTAGAGGACTGTTGCAGGCTGGGCTAGAGCAGAGTGTCAGCTCTGAAGGGGACCGACGATTCACCCGGTATCCCCAGATTCACTGACGGGGAGCTTCAGTTTCAAGCTGGAGTTCCTAACCCAAAGGACAGGCAGCTCAGTGACACACTAGGACTCACAGAGGAGCCCGAGTCACCGCCATACTGTCCAGCGTCCGCATACACCCGTGTAAGACGGAGAGAGAGAGTAATAGCCCGGAAAGGCACACTAAAAGACTGTGTGAGGGGTCACAAGGAGAGAGGAGCCTGGCTGCAGGAGAGAAGGGAACCCGGAAAGGGAGAATGCAACTGAATGTTAAGAGCTGTGTAAAGAATTGCAGATGACCTGTAAACTGCTTGAAAGAACTTAAGTAAAGCTTTGGAAACCCTGCATTGTCTCCTGCCTGCTTCCATCTGCAGACCCTCTCTCCCATACAGGCTTGCACTGAGAAGACCTCAACCTGCAGAGCCACAGCCTGTCAGCACCAACGCTGAGGAGAGATCCCTGCAGCGTCTGCAAGTAAGTGTGCTCCAGCAACACACACACACAATAGACTTTAACTCCTTACTGCCCCGGGGGATACAGTTCTCCCCACTAGAACTATACCATCCCCGCTGCCATTCCATCACCCCCGGAGGTTCTGCAGCAGCCGCGGCCCCATAGCTGGCCGCACCAAGTGGGTGGCGTCACCCGTGACATTCCCTTGTAAATATTCCCCTTTTATTGTGCTGAGCCAGGGACACGGTCCGGACCAGGCCACCAGTGACATCCCCAGCAGCAAATCGGTCCGGTACCGAGTACCCCATGTCCCTTGGGGCTCCACATGTGCAGCATTATATCTCCCATATAGTGCAGTATTATGTGCAGCCTTATATCTCCAATATAGCACAGTATTATATGCAGCCTTATATCTTCCATATAGGGCAGTATTATGTGCAGCATTATATCTCCCAAGTAGTGCAGTATTATGTGCAGCCTTATATCTCCCATATAGTGCAGTATTATGTACAGCCTTATATCTCCAATATAGTGCAGTATTATGTGCAGCCTTATAGCTCCCATGTAGTGCTGAATTATGTGCAGACTTATATCTCCAAAATTGTGCAGTATTATGTGCAGGCTTATATATGACCCCCCAATTCTCTGGCCATACTGCACCGACTTATTAAAAAAAAAAAATCTGTACTTACCTCTCCTTGTTCCCTCACAGCTCCGGCGTCTCCTCTTGTAGAAACTGAGGAGTCAAGCCTCAGGAGAAGGAGGAAGAGGTGCCGCCGGCCTGCGCTCCACTGTGCACTCAAGCAGGAAGTGGGAGGAGGCAGCACAGTGGAATGCAGGGCAGGAAGCCGACAGGTCAGAGGAGGGGAGGTACGGGAGCAGCAGCAGGAAGTAGGAGGCTTTCCTTCCCTCCTCTCCTCTCTCTGACACACGGACCCTATCTGCCGCGCTGTCACATGGATGTGTGTTCTCTGGGAAGCGGGACCCGGTGCTGCGATTGGCAGCTGCAGGGGACAGCTGGTGGTGTGGGCACCTTATAGGTCTTGGCACTGTTGCCACCGCGACCCCTGCGACTGCGATCGTTACGCCACTGGGCACAACGTCTGGGGTGGCTGTGGCCTGCTAACTTTTTCAAAATTTTAAAATCTTTTAAGATTTTAAAGTTAACTCAACTTTTCAGCTGTTCAAGTGGGTGGATGAATGGATATATTGATGGATGTTAAGTACAAATTGATTTATAGATAGATAGAAAATATAAATTTACAGATAGATAGGTAGATGTCAAACAGCTATATAATGTCCCACCTCCCTATAGAATGTAAGCTAGCACCCTTTAGTGCCTTTCATGTTGCACTGAAGGGTGTTTTAGCCTTGTATTTAGCTTTAAAAAATGTATTAATAAAAACATAAATAAAAAGCCATGGAGTATCGCCGATTTTTCTTCAACAGCTTGCAGACCACAGCTGGTGGATTTATCTTGGTTGTTATCAAAATTTGGGGGGAGACCCCACAACAATTTTTTCAATTATTTACTGTATTTATTTTTACAGTACCATTACTGGCAACCAATTACAGATGCTGGCAGAGAGGGGGAGCGGGGCTAAATCTGTCTTTCTCCAATCAGGGGGAACAGTCGATATGTCTGAGGTTCGTGAGTGGGCCCAGAAGCATGGTGACAGTGGCGCTGAAGTTTGTAAAGTAATAGTGTAGGAAGATGATGTCTGTGCCAAAACTGCGGAGCTCCACTGTAAAACAGTTAGAGCTGTGTTTGGCAGGTTTTGTGCCCCTTTTGATGGTGTTTTCTACGCCCTTGATTTTGCCTCCCATTGACTTGAATGGGGTTTGGAATTTGGCAAACTATTCGTCGATCTATTCTGCGAATATATGTCCATTCGGCTAACTGAACCACATAGAAAATTTAATTCCCAGATTCAGAAGACTGGTGTTTTAAATGCCAGTTTTAAAAAGCAGAGCATTGGAGTAAGATGTACCAAATTCATTAAGATGCACATGCTCCTTTAACTAATTTGGTGCATCCTTGCATGCTCCATGGCCAGAAGTGAGCATTAGACAAGAGCCATTGTACATTTTTGTCATAGCTTCTGCCCCTTCAAGTCATATATTATGATCAATTGTTTAGGCGCGATTGAACATGCCTGATCCAGCCCAAGCTCTGCCCACTTTTCTAAAAGATGTTGGAACTGGTCAAACATCAAAAGTCACAAACATCACAAACAAAAAATCTTCAAGTTGTGCAAAAATTGAACAACATTTCAAGCTGTTTTACATTAGAATTCTGGAGAAAGGTGCTTAATGAATCGAACACTTTTTCTTTTTATAAAGCTTTTCCTTTCCCTTACAACCTTTTTCACCAATGAATAGAGTTGAGCCACCACCCTAGTGTTCTAGTTCGATTCAATTCGTCAAATGGACGGTGTGTTCGTCGAATGTTCGTCGAACACCCTCGAATACACTAAAACACTAGTGTGGTGGTCAATTTCAGTTCCACAATGTATATACATACATTGAGGAACTGAAATGAAATAAAATCAAGGGTTAAAAATAAAAAAAATCGATACTCACCTCTCTAATCCATCCAGCGACGCTTCCAGCACTGCCTACCTGTCGGAGATGTGATCCCGGCAGCATTTCCCGGTGAAATGACGAGATCTCGCGATAACTCGTCATGTGACCGGAAACCGCTGCTGAGATTATGACGTCACCGCAGGTCCTACAGGCCCTCACTAGTAGTGAATAGTAGTGAGGATCTGTAGGACCTGCGGGGACATCATAATCCCGCAGTGATTTCCGGTCACATGACTGGTTATCGCAAGAACTCGTCATGTGACCGCAGGTCCTCACTACTATTCATTACTAGTGAGGGCCTGTAGGACCTGCGGTGACATCATAATCTCGGCAGCGGTTTCCGGTCACATGACGAGTTATCGCGAGAACTCGTCATTTCACCGGGAAACGCTGCCGGGATCACATCTCCGACAGGTAGGCAGTGCTGGAAGCGTCGCTGGATGGATTAGAGAGGTGAGTATCGATTTTTATTATTTTTAACCCTTGATTTTACTTCATTTCAGTTCCACAAAGTATGTATATACCTTGCGGAACTGAAATCGAACTGAAATCGAACATGAACTCGAACTACCGAATTTAGAGCAAATTGTTCTAATTCGACGAACGACTCGAACATCGCCAAAAACAGCTCGAATTTGAGATTGGCAAACAATTCGAGTCGAACACCGCTCATCTCTACCAATGAACATGAAAGCTGAGAAAGTCTTCAAAGCAGGATGAAACAGAATTAAATCCTACACATTTTATTAAGCCGTATCTACTTGTGTCTTTCCAACTGTATTATTATTTATTGGGATGTGGTTTATTTAGTCCACTTAGCTGTTAAACTTGGCCAGAACCCATATTCTTTAAATCTCCTATAATGACTTTCTCTATAGAATCATGATGTACCCAAAATAAGAGAATATCCATATTGAAACGCTATCATCAGAAATTCAGCTATTGTTTAAATCAGGTTTTGTATTAAATTTTTTTATGCCAATTTTTTTTTCATATCACAATCTGTATTAAAAATGAAAAATAGAAAACTTGCCATTTTGACACTTTTCTCTGCATTTTTTTAGACTTTAACTTCCTTTTGCTTCAGTTAACAACAGATGTACATTATCCACAATGAACTGATACTGACCCTATCTTTTGTACTGAAGCATCTAATGAGTATGTGAATAGTCATTGTGTCGGGAGAGCAGTGTCAGCTGTGATGTTACCTTTTGTGAATGGTGGATCTTGTTTTATAAACTGTGTACAAAGGTGTTACCTGTTATCGTAATCCTGCATTATTTTAGGCTGGTTTCAGACTTGCGGACCCCTCCGCAGCGTCCTGCGGAGGGGATCCGCAAGCTGAGCACAGGCACCGCAAGTCCCTATGTTTAACATGGGGATGCAGGTGCCTGCTGTCGGGTGCAGATTGGTGTGCGCTCCCTGTGTGCACCCATTCATTGCATTGTATGATTTGTACGCAGGCGGATGCCTGTGCACAAATCACACACTCTCGTCCGCACCCTGAATGCAGCATGTCGCATTCCTGGTGCGGACGACGCTGTATGATTTGTGCGCAAGCATCCGCATGCGCACAAAATCACATATTGCCGGCAATGGGTGCGCACGGCCATCTGCACCCGAGCGCAGGCACTTGCATCCTTATGTTAAACATAGGGGTGCACAGTGCCTGCGCTCAGCTTGCACTTCTCCCCCGCAATACGCTGCGGCGGGGAGCGCACGTCTGAAGCCAGCCTTACTGATGAGAAGCTTTGCTGAAACTCTAACTAAAAGGACAGGAAGTATAAGTCTAAAAGAAGTCACTGCCCCACTTGGCAAATGGCACAATTACTAATTTTGCTTTTAAACTCAGATCGTAATATGAAGAAAAACAAATTGTCAAAGAAACCTGCTCATGTAGCACAAAGGCGTAATCTATACAATAAGTCATCTTTTGTAATATTTTCTTTTTAATATCATGGTCCAGACTAATCAGTGTTGCTAAAGATTCCAATACTATTGCAAAAATTAAGGAAGGAGACTCACTTGGTATGTACTTGATTGTATATTAAAGGGTTTAGATGTATATCTGTTTACCATGCCATAAGTTGTGTAATTGGAATATTATTCCAAATTTCATTTATACTAATGTTTCTTACTAAACTGAACACTCTATGATGTCAAATGCTTGAGAGGTATCAAAAATAGAACAGGTCTTTCCCCAGGTTTGGATGGCTCAACCTACAGGTCCATGAAAAATCTGCTGAGATTATCAGAATAGAAAAATGATTAAAAATCATAAAATGGATAAGGCCTAAAAAATAACTTTTATTGTCATATATAAAATACATAAAATACTGAATGCGGCAAGTGATGCGTAAGGGTGGACGGATCAAATCTTACACTAAATAAAATTACATAATCATGGCACAAGTTTTAATAAATAATATTATTGGACATATGCACATTAATAGTAAATCTGTTATGAATATACAAGCATCAAATATGTTGAGTGTATAAATGTCTATTATAAGTTAAAGATGGTTGTATAGGTTGTTATGGTTAACATTTTTATAATTTGCTTTAATAATAAACTTGAAAAATTTCATATATCTGTCTTTTTCATGTTAGTTTTGCTTGCTTAAGTCTATGTCATGAAGCAAGTTGACCAGGACAATAGTTTCCTTTTTGGACTTCCTGGCAGTATAATTCTGGTTTCCTACTGAAGTGTGTTTGTGCTCTTACAGTTGATAGTTCCTCTTTTTAAGTAACTTTCTGTAGCGTCCTGTTCTTCTCAGAGAGCATAAAAGGTTCAGTTTTTGTAAGGTGGAGCCAGACAAGGGTCTATATGCAGACATGTATGTATCATTACTTTGTCTTCATCGACGATGGGTTGATTTGAAACAACACCTGGCAACATGCAGACCCTTTGTTTCTACTCTAAACGTTCTTCCTAAAGAAGGGTTTCCTCATCAAGGAAGATGTGTTATGCAATCACCTTTAAGTATCACATAGATATGTATAGGGGATAGGTAAAGAAAGCTTCACCTAAAGCCCCCGTAACACATAGCGAGATTGCTAGTGAGATCACTGTTTCGTCACAGGTTTTGAGACACAACAGCGACCTTGTCAGGGATCTCGTTATGTTTGACATGCAGCAGCGACCAGGCCCCCGCTGCAAGATCGCCGATCATGTCAAAATGGCCTGGACCATTTTTTGATCATCGGGCTCCCGCTGGCCAGCATGCATTGGTGTGTATGACGCCTTAACAATGACCTCGTTGGCGACTCAGAACTCACCCACATAGGTCTGAGTCGTCAGACTAGCTGCTGTGTGACAGGGTCCCAACGACCCCCGAAGTCATTATACAGGTCGCCGTACAGGTCACCGTATCATTGCTGTGTCGTCCAGTAGATCTGACTGTTTGACATCCCACAAGCGACCACTTAGCGACGTTGCAGCAATCCTTACCAGGTCGTATTGTTGTCGGGATCGCTGGAATGTCGCCAAGTATAACGGGGCCCTAATACATACTGTACAACCTAATTTAATGTGAACACAATGAGAACAGATAAGAGCATAGTGGCAAACTATATAAGGGTGTAGTTTCACATATAAAGATTTACTAATGTGTAGGATGATGGCTTATCCATTCAGTCTCACCATTTCAATGCATGTTTCGTGGTCAAACCTCTTTAGGAGGCGCCTCTAGAAACTTAACTACAAGGATCAAGAATGGTCAATATTTGTTGATCTCAAAGCTCTCTCTTTACTGCTTGAGTAGCAAGGAGGATACACAAAGTACCTATGTTTTTTGTGTGAATGGGGCAGCCAGGATAGGACTCATCACTGGAGGCAAATAGGTTGGCTGACGAGAACATATTTGCAATCTGGACTCAAGAACACAGTCATGGAAACTTTAATTGATCCCACTAAAGCAGTGGGATCCCAACCCATCAGTTTCATATGCACATGCACAGAACCCTTCTTTAGTGATAAATCTACATGCAGCCGTCGGGAGTGTGTTGACCTCCATGGCGGAGGCTCTGCCGAAACCCTGAGACCAACACACCATACCCCTGGGGTTTGATTGAACCCCGGTTAAGAACCACTGCACTAAAGTCTACTGCCACCAATCCACTTTTAAGCTTGGACTGTTGAAGCAGTTTTGAAAGCTCTACCAAAAGTAGGAGAGACTTTTACTGACCTGTGTACCCTGTTAATGGTACCATCCAAAGCAAAACTGAAGGAATGCATTTTTGTGGGTTTGGATATTCGAAAACTCACGAAGGAAGACGTATTCAAAACAAAAATTAAAACTGTCGAGAAAAGAACTTTGGATTCTTTTAAAGAAGTTGTGAAAAACTTTCTAGGTAGAAGCAAAGATCCAAATTATAAGTGTATCCTGCAAAACTTCAAAGTATTGGGTTGTCTGAGGAATTTGAAGTTTTGTTTTTTTTTAAGCATTTTTTACATTCCCATTTAGACTACTTTCCTGAAAACCTTGGTGCTGTTGGCAAAGAGCAAGGAGAAAGATTTCATCAGTATTTTAAGAAGAAGAACAATGATACCAAGGTAGATGGAATATACGCCTTATTGTGGACTGCTCCTGGATGCTTCACAGAGAAGATCCGTAGGTCTTTTATAAAAGAAAAGGAATCAAGAGAAGCATTAAAGGGAACCTGTCAGGTCCCCTGTGCACCCAGACTCGGGAGAAATTCTGGTTGCATATCTGAAATTCCTTTCTGATTGTTCCAGTATATACAGTGCCTACAAGTAGTATTCAACCCCCTGCAGATTTAGGTGGTTTGATAAGATGCAAATAAGTTAGAGCCTTCAAACTGCAACGAGAGTAGGATTTATTAACAGAAGCATAAATCTTACAAACCAAACAGTTATGTTGCTCAGTTGAATTTTAATACATTTTAAACATAAAAGTGTGGGTCAATTATTATTCAACCCCTAGGTTTAATATTTTGTGGAATAACCCTTGTTTGCAATTACAGCTAATAATCGTCTTTTATAAGACCTGATCAGGCCGGCACAGGTCTCTGGAGTTATCTTGGCCCACTCCTCCATGCAGATCTTCTCCAAGTTATCTAGGTTCTTTGGGTGTCTCATGTGGACTTTAATCTTGAGCTCCTTCCACAAGTTTTCAATTGGGTTAAGGTCAGGAGACTGACTAGGCCACTCCATCACCTTGATTTTTTCCCTCTTGAACCAGGCCTTGGTTTTCTTGGCTGTGTGCTTTGGGTCGTTGTCTTGTTGGAAGATGAAATTACGACCCATCTTAAGATCCTTGATGGAGGAGCGGAGGTTCTTGGCCAAAATCTCCAGGTAGGCCGTGCTATCCATCTTCCCATGGATGCGGACCAGATGGCCAGGCCCCTTGGCTGAGAAACAGCCCCACAGCATGATGCTGCCACCACCATGCTTGACTGTAGGGATGATATTCTTGGGGTCGTATGCAGTGCCATCCAGTCTCCAAACGTCACGTGTGTGGTTGGCACCAAAGATCTCGATCTTGGTCTCATCAGACCATAGAACCTTGAACCAGTCTGTCTCAGAGTCCTCCAAGTGATCATGAGCAAACTGTAGATGAGCCTTGACATGACGCTTTGAAAGTAAAGGTACCTTACAGGCTCGTCTGGAACGGAGACCATTGTGGTGGAGTACGTAAGTTATGGTATTGACTGAAACCAATGTCCCCACTGCCATGAAATCTTCCCGGAGCTCCTTCCTTGTTGTCCTTGGGTTAGCCTTGACTCTTCGGACAAGCCTGGCCTCGGCACGGGAGGAAACTTTCAAAGGCTGTCCAGGCCGTGGAAGGCTAACAGTAGTTCCATAAGCCTTCCACTTCCGGATGATGCTCCCAACAGTGGAGACAGGTAGGCCCAACTCCTTGGAAAGGGTTTTGTACCCATTGCCAGCCTTGTGACCCTCCACGATCTTGTCTCTGATGGCCTTGGAATGCTCCTTTGTCTTTCCCATGTTGACCATGTATGAGTGCTGTTCACAAGTTTGGGGAGGGTCTTAAATAGTCAGAAAAGGCTGGCAAAAGAGATAATTAATCCACACATGTGAAGCTCATTGTTATTTGTGCCAGAACTACTTCTTAATACTTTAGGGGGACCAAACAGAAAGCTGGTGGTTTGAGGGGTTGAATAATAATTGACCCACACTTTTATGTTTAAAATTTATTAAAATTCAACTGAGCAACATACCTTTTTGGTTTGTAAGATTTATGCTTCTGTTAAAGGGAACCAACCACCCCAAATGACCCCCCCGGACTGTTAATATGTGTCCCTACACCCAGCACACACATTTGGGGCAATCGTTTTTGCTAAAAAAACGGTTTAGTAGAAGCTAAGATATAGCTTTATGAAGTTTAATAACTTCAGCCGAATGGGTGTTACCTAGCTTTGTCCTCGTGCATTTCTTCGTGCCTGTCAGCCTCCTCTCCCCTCCTCCCTTCAGTGAAGCCCTTCTGTGCAAGCCGAAAATGCCCCTCCTGTCTGCTGCTGCCTGGTAAATTATGCACGCCCCTCTCACCTTCTAAGAGCCTGGCCGCGTCATGAAGGGGGCGGGGCTAGATCGCGTCATGCCGGAGCCCCGTCCCCTTCATGACGCGGCCAGACTCTTAGGTGCAGAGATGGGCGTGCATAATTTATCAGGCAGCAGCAGACAGGAGGGGCATTTTCGGCTTGCACAGAAGGGCTTCACTGAAGGGAGGAGGGGAGAGGAGGCTGACAGGCACGAAGAAATGCAAGAGGACAAAGCTAGGTAACACCCATTCGGCTGAATTTATTAAACTTCATAAAGCTATATCTTAGCTTCTACTAAACAGTTTTTTTTAGCAAAAATGATTGCCCCAAATGTGTGTGCTGGGTGTAGGGACACATATTAACAGTCCGGGGGGGTCATTTGGGGTGGTTGGTTCCCTTTAATAAATCCTACTCTCGTTTGCAGTTTGAAGGCTCTAACGTATTTGCATCTTATCAAACCACCTAAATCTGCAGGGGGTTGAATACTACTTGTAGGCACTGTAGTAGCATAGGTAAATCCTTATTTAGAAAAAGTATTTCTAAAGATCTTTAATTATATGCTTATCAGTGCTTTGACTAGTCGACAGGGCATTAGTCTCTCAAACTAGTTAAAACACATAGCATAATATTCTGCACCTGTGGTTGTGATAACATGCTGTGCATAGCATCATCATAGCTTGAACTCAGCTGTGTATCACTTACCGTTGGGTATCTCTATTAAGAATGAGCGAGTATGCTTGCCGCTACTCGGTACTCGCACGAATATCTCGGTACTCGGGGTACTCGGGGAGTACCAAGTAATCTCATGATACTCTTGCTATGCTCGGGTCCACCTCCCTGCATGTTTGCGTTCTTTAAAGAGCCAGCCCACATGCAGGGATTGGCTGACAGACACTGTAATGCCACAGCCATGTTGGTTGTGGCATTACAGTGATTGGCTGGCCCACAGCATCATCAGGTCTTTATAAGACCTGACCGCGCTGTGCTCGTCACCCTGCTCCACAGACAGTCAGTGTAGAGAGAGGTGCTGCTGATTGAGGGACAGATATGTGGCCTTTCAGCTAGTGTAGGCGCAGGGCTGACAATCTAATTACCACAACAGTCCTTCTGAGGAATAATACAGCTGTATACAGGCAGGCAGGGAGACAGAGTATATAGAAAATTTCGTTGTGCCAGTATACCAGCCTGCATCAAATCTGGGGCTGGTGTACAGGCTGGAAATCTCACCCATCCCAAAACAGTGCTTTTAGGGAATAATTTAGCTCTCTATAGGCAGGAGTGGGTTGTATCGTAAATTAGGATACGCCAAAACACTCGTCAGCGTTTGTGTCTGACCAGTCAACCTGCAGGGCTTTAATCTCTAATCTCAGTGTCCAGCTAAAACCAAGTCTTGTCTGCATTTATTTAGCTCTCTATAGGCAGGAGTGACTTGTAGTGTACGCCAAAACATGGTATAAGCGTCAGCATTTGTATCTGACCATTCCCGCTGCCGGGATTAAACCCCTGTAATCTGTAATCTCAGTGTGCAGCTAAAAACCATTTTTTGGACACCTTCATTTAGCTGTATACAGGCAGCACAACATTGAAAATGCACAAGGCCGGTGGCAAGGGACAAGGAACTGGACGTAATGGTGGTGCAGGCAGAGGCCGTGTGCAAGCTCGAATTGCGCCACGACAAATGCCCACATCATCTCGCTTGACCCTCCTGTCCCAATTTCTAGGGGACCACAGCAGTACACCACTATTAAACCAAGACCAGTGTCAACAGGTTGTTAGTTATGTAGCGGATAATGCTTCCAGTCAGTTTGGCACAACCACAAATACCCTGTCTTCCACACGGTCAAGTGTTAGTAGTCGTGAGACTGGACCGCACATTCCACATCCTGATACTCCTTCCTCCCACCATACCGAGTGCCCAGCCCCGGACATAACTGATCCCACACTTGGTCACTCTGAAGAGCTGTTCACGTATCCATTCGTAGATTCTGGCCTCTCGCCAGCTCCAGTTGAAGTGGGTCATGAGGAGATCGTATGTACCGATGCCCAAATATTTGAGCAGCCACAGTCTCACGAAGGCAATGGTGGGAATGTGTCTCAACAAGAGGTGGATGATGATGCGACACAATTGTCAGAAAGTCAGGAGGAGGACCAGGGTGTGGAAGTGGAAGACGACGTGGTGGATGATCCAGTAAATGACCCAACCTGGCAGGAGGACATGCAGAGCGAGGACAGCAGTGCAAAGGGGGAGTTAGGTGTAGCATCACAACAGGTCGGAAGAAGCAGGGTGGTGTCCGCAGGCAGAAGGCAGGCAACCGTTCCCCGGAACAACAACACGACAGACGTTGCCAGTACAACTGTTAGGTCTTCCTGAGTCTGGCTGTTTTTTAAGGTGTCTGCAGATAATTCCAAAAGGCCATTTGCAACACCTGCCATGCCAGCATAAGCAGGGTTAGCAAAACTAGCAGCCTGACCACTACCAGCATAATCAGGCACATGTCAGCAAAGCACCCAACTTTGTGGGATGTACAGCAGAGTCCAGGAGCAGAGTCTGCGGGTGAAACCGCTGCGTCTTCTACTGTTGTGCGTGCAAGACAATCCCCTGTCCATACTGCATGTGAAGATGCCTCCTGTCCTTCACCTGTAGTTGCACAAGCAGAAATAGCACCATCATCAACCACGTCCTTGTCCCAGCGCAGCGTTCAGTTATCCATACACCAATCTTTGGAAAGCAGGCGCAAACACGCTGCCAACACCCCACATGCCAGTTTTAAATGGACACATTTCGCAACTGCTTGCGCTGGAAATGTTGCCTTTTAGGCTAGTCGAGATGAAAGCATTCCGCAACCTGATGGCGGCGGCTGTCCCACGTTACTCGGTCCCCAGCCGCCACTATTTTTCCCGGTGTGCCGTCCCCGCATTACATACGTACGTGTCACAAAACATCATACGTGCCCTTAAAAACGCAGTTTCAGGCAAAGTCCACCTAACCACGGACACGTGGACAAGTGCTTGTGGGCAGGGCCGGTACATCTCGCTGACGGCACACTGGGTTAATATTCTGGAAGCTGGGACCCAGTCTGAGCTTGGGACGGAACACGTCCTTCCGACACCAAGGATTGCAGGCCCTAACTCAATCAAGGTTTCGCCCACAGTGTACAGCTCCGGAACGTCATGCTCCTCAGCCTCCTCCTCCTCTCCTCCACTTCACCCTCCACACCAGTCCCAAGCTTTGTGCTGAAGCTAATATGCGTAAGTGACTAACCCCACAATGCTGAAGAGTTGTTGACAGCTCTGAAACAGCAGGCAGATCACTGGCTCACACCCCTGAACCTACCGCCAGGCATGGTCGTGTGTGACAATGGCCGGAACCTTGTGGCGGCTCTGAGGCGAGGCGAGCTGACACATGTTCCATGCGTGGCCCATGTGCTCAACCTCATGGTTCAGCTGTTGGATCTGCTCGTCAAAGTACGCTGCCTGTGTGCCCATTTTAGAAAGTCACCTACTGCTTCTGCCGCCCTTGCTGGCTTTCAGTGGCGTTTGCAGCTTCCGGCTCACAGACTAGAGTGTGATGTCCTCACGCGTTGGAATTCCACAATGCATATGTTGGTCAGGATTTGTGAGCAGAAGAGGGCAGTTGTTGAGTACCAGCATCAACTAGGCCATCGGTATATGGTTCAAACTCCACACAAATAGACCTCAGGAGTGGACATGGATGTCCGACATATGTACCGTCCTTCAAAACTTTGAGGACTCCATCAAGATGGTGAGTGGCGATGACGCCATCAACGTCACCATCCCGCTTCTCTGTCTTCTAAAATGCTCTCTGCTCAAAATCAAAGATGATGCATTGCAGGCGGAGCACGATGAGTTGCAGCAAGAAAACGTTCTGGGTGATTACACACAGCCCAGCCTCATCTCATCCCAACGTGCATTGGAGGACTATGATGAGGAGGAGGATGAAGAAATAGAGCTATTTTCACGCGGAATTGACGGTAATACATGCACAACCGTCAGACGGTCGGTTCAGCGTGGATGGCCAGAGGACAGGGGAGAGGAGGAGGAGGAGGATGATGAGGCCAGCATGGACAGTCATGCTGTCGGTGAGGACCCTGAAGTCTTGCCTGTTAACAGTCTGGTGCACATGGCTGACTTTATGTTATGCTGCCTGTCTCGTGACCCTCACATTATCAACATCTTGGTGGACACTCATTACTGGTTGGTGACGCTTTTAGACCCACGCTATAAGGAGAACTTTATTTCTCTTACTCCCGAGGCGGAGAGGTCTACAAAAATGCTGCAGTACCAGAAGGTCATAGTTGCGGAATTAGTCAAAAAATTCCCTTCTGAAAACGCTAGCGGCAGAGGTCACAATTCGGTGGACAACCAAGGCGTCCAGCTGAGAGAGGCACAAGTCCAATCCAACAGAGGTAGGGGAACACTCTCAAAGATCTGGGACACTTGTCTCAGCACCTCCCGTACCACAGGCCCTGAGGTGCGGGGTAGTGTCACAAGGACTGCAAAGTTTGCGAAGATGCTGAGGGAGAACCTTGCTGATCAATGATCATACAAAAGTGTTCCTAGACTCCTCTGTGCCTTATAATTATTGGGTATCCAAGCTGGACACGTGGCAGGAATTGGCTCTCTACGTCTTGGAAGTTCTGGCTTGCCCTTCCACTAGCGTTTTGTCAGAGCATGTTTTTAGTGCCGCAGGTGGAATCATTACTGATAAATGCACCCGCCTGTCAACTGAAAATGCTGACAGGCTGACTCTGATCAAGATAAACAAGGGTTGGATTGAGCCTGACTTCACCACACCACCACCAAATGAGAGCGGAATTTAAATTTTGTGCCGGTAAATTGCCATGCACCTCCGCACACCCACACATGGGTACACACTTCATGACTTTGGCTACTTGCTGTACTGCTCCTCCTTCTCCTCATCCACCACCATCATATGATCAGTGTGATCGTGGTTCATGATGCCACAAAAACATATTTTTTTACATCATATTTATTTTTTTCAATAAACGTATTTATTAATTTCAAAAGGTCATAAGAAAAAAAAAAGGTAACAATTCAGATATAAAGAATTACACATTCGTACATAGTCTGGGGTATGACAGAAAACACGTTCCAGTTCCAAGACCGAGACCCCGGCAGCCATCTCAAAAGACCCTGATGAATATAATTCACCAATTATATCACATCAAGATGAAGCTTGAAGCGAAGTGTAATCCAGTTCTTACTATTCCGTAGCCATCTAAACCTCTCCGTCACCCCTGCAGACCATGAAATAAAAAAGAGAAAAAAGAAGGGGAAAGGTAATGAAAGAAGACATGAAAGGAGGGAACAGAAGGGAAGAAGGGGTGGAGAGAGAAAAAAAAAAAGGGAGGGGGTGGGAGGGAAGAGGAAACCTGGTTAATCTAGCTCAAGAAGGAAGAGAGGATCTCAACAACCAATCCGCAAACTCCGGGCTCCCCTTAAAAGAATGCCATAGATACCATGTACTACCCCCGTCTGATCCGGTGCCATGATCATCGGCCATCAAAGACTCTATGCGACTCAGTTTGTTCATCTCAGCTATCCATTCCAGCATTGTGGGGACCTCCGTAGACCTCCAGTGTCTGGGAATGACAGCCCTAGCCGCCATTAAACAGAACCTCAAAATTCCCCTCTTTGCTGAGGACACAGCGGCAGGAACCAGAGACAGGAGAGCAATCTGGGGGGAAGGCATATGATAAATCCCAGACATCAGGTGAAAAGCCTCAAACACCTGACCCCAGAAGGGTTGGAGTAGACCGCACGACCACCAGATATGGAGCATAGAGCCCCTCTCTTTCCCACATCTCCAACAAGCATCTGACACTCCAGGGTCGAGCCTGTGTAGGAAAGTGGGGCAACGGTACCAGCGTGTTAAAATTTTATAGTTCCGTTCCTGAGCAGCACATGAGACCGTCATTTTGTGGGTGAGTACAAACATTTTTTGACGATCAGTCTCAGATAAGGTGATGTGCAGGTCTCTCTCCCAAGCCTCCATGAATCCAAGAGGGTCGGACACCAACCCAGCCAGGACCAGAACATAAAAACATGGAGACCACATGGGACGGGTCCTCAGATGAAAGCATCATCAACTCAAATGGTGTCGGAACCCCCAAGGAGATCCCTGAGAGATAATCTCGGATCTGGGCGAACTCCATCCATGAGAACGACACCCCCCCGGTCTGGCCCCGGAGCCCCTCCACACCAGCGAGCCCCGCCAGTCTGTCCGCAACCTGTCCCAGGCATACCCGGTCACGTGCTGACCAACACAGAAAGGACGATCTAGTCATCGCAGGGGGGAATGTGGGGTTGTCAAACAAAGGACTCAGTCTACCCGGTCTGGAGGTCAACCTCAGTTTGCAGTTAATCTTGTCCCAATGTCTTATAACCGTCAAGCCAGGGGAGCCAATACAGAGACACAGGAGAAAGGAGACCCTGCAGGGTTACCCATTGTTTATGGGCACTATTAAACCTCCAGTCCACTAGCCTAGAAAGTAGAACCGCATGGTAATATTTTTTTAAATCAGGGAGGCCCGCCCCCCCCTTACTCTTAGGTCTAGTTAAAATAGAGAAACGGATCCGTGGTCTCCTGCTCCCCCAAATAAAGTTGTTAACTCCCGACTGTAGACGTCTGAAAAAACTATCTGGGATATTTATCGAGGCAGTTTGGAAAAGATATAAAAACCGAGGTAGGACGTCCATTTTAATGACACTCATGCGTCCAAAGCAAGAAATTCGAGGTTTGTCATATTTCGTCCAGGTAAGTCCAGTATCGTCCTCCTCAAAAGCGGAACATAATTTAGCTCATAGATTTCACTCAACTCTGTGGGAATCAGTACACCCAGATATTTTATTGCAGAGGTTTTCCACTTAAAAGAGAAGGACGCCTGGAGTCGCGACACTAGGTCATCAGACAGGGATATATTGAGTACCTCTGTTTTTGAGTAATTAACCTTGAAATTCGAGATGTCCCCAAACTTCCGAAATTCCCTGATGAGCACCGGGAAAGCTATGAGTGGATTGGTAACATACAAAAGCAGACCATCCGCATATAGTGATAGCTTAAAGTTATGCTGACCAATCCGTACTCCATCAATATCCGGTGATCCGCGGAGTGCCACCGCTAAGTGCTCCATGGCAATGACGTAAAGTAGAGGGGATAGAGGACAACCCTGTCTGGTGCCATTGTGTATAGCGATGGGTGTCGAGAAAATGCCATTTATTTTAAGTCGTGCCGTGGGGCCCTGGTACAAAGCAAAAATCTTATCAAGCAGTCTAGTCTACATCATATTTATGATGATGATGACCCTAACCGTTCAGAAGTTAGGCAGTAGTTTCATGTATACCCCCCAGGGGTAAATATTTTAGTCCATGCTTACAGAATGGGCATTACAAGTACAGGAGACCCGCTCCTAATGGGAAGAATATTTAGAGGCGCTCCTCCATGTTTCTTTCCAGGGGCATTGAAGTGCCTCACAATTTTTGGTAGCCCTGCCTAGGGCAATACTACAAAAGACCCACTTCCTTAAAATGGGTACATTATTGAAAGAGGCCCTCATGCACGTCTCTATCCAGGGGCATCAGAGTGCCACATAACTTTTGGTAGCCCTGACTAGGGCAATACTACAAAAGACCCACTTCCTTAAAATGGGCGCAATATTTAAAGAGGCCTTCATGTACGTCTCTTCCCAGGGGCATTGGGGTGCCACACAATTTTTGTCTGCCCTGCCAAAGGGCAATACTACAAAACACCCAGTTCCTTAAAATGGGCACATTATTTAAAGGACCCTCATGCACGCCTCTATCCAGGAGCATCAGAGTGCCACACAATTTTTGTCTGCCCTGCCAAAGGGCAGTACTACAAAAGACCCACTTCCTTAAAATGAGCACTTTATTTAAAGAGGCCCTCATGCAATAAAAGAAGTACTATATTATGAACTGTGTCAGCTGATATGATTTCAGCAGTACTAAGCCCCACAACATATATTAACCTATAGCTGGCTGAACCCAATGACAGCAACAGAGCAGATTCAGAGGACAGTCTAATGCAGAGGTCCCCAACTCCAGGCCTCAAGGGCCGCCAACAGTGCAGGTTTTCAGGATTTCTTTAGTATTGCACAGGTGTTAATGTGATCATCTGCACAGGTGATGATTCCAACTCCTGTGCAATACCAATGAAATCCTGAAAACCTGCACTGTTGGTGGCCCTTGAGGCCTGGAGTTGGGGACCCCTGGTCTAATGTGTATGTGAGTCCCAGACAATTGAGTTAACAAGAAAAGAGAGGGGGGGGGAACAAGAGGCGCAATAGTGCCCTTATCACTAGACACTAAACAAAGCAGGTGAGAAAATGGTTCACTCACCTAGTCCAGTTGTGCCACCCACAACTGGTTAAGAGGCCTGATATGATAAGTGTCCTGATGGCTGCTGCTGGACTTCCACCGGTCTCCACTCAGGGTAGACGAACTTGAAGTTTTGGGAAAGGAAGGTGTGTCACAGTCCGCGCTGCCAAGAAATCCGCTCGTAATAACGCTAGTAGTCAGTATCCAAATTTATCCTCTTTATTCACCCAACGCGTTTCAACGCCCTCCTGGCGTCTTCCTCAGGGATGTCCCTCCCCCACCAAACAACTCATATTTATACACATAGCAATTGACATAACAAGTGGGTGTTCCCCATCATGTGACGTCAAAAACGTCATCATGGCTGGGCGGGTGTTACATTTTGGCGCAAAAAATGTAAAACAACTTTACACATACATCAAATTGCAAGTTACATATCATTACATATATTTAAAAAATTCAGTAAAATGTTAACATAAAAATCCTTCCTGAAAATCAAGCGGAAAATCACCCAAAAGTCTGTCCTATGTGCGTGCCGTATGTAAAAAAATGTAAAATGAGTAAAAGTAATGGTGGAGCATCGGTAGTCGCTTCTGAGTTTCGAACTTGTGTCTGCACATCAATCGTTCTCATGGGTAATTTCATTATGCACTGAGCCATCAGTGTTGGCAACTACTTCAGCTTCTGATTTTTTGCATCAGGTGACATGTATCTCTTTTTATTTTGCAGGCACCAGAGGAAGCTGCCATAGGAGAGTTCAATCTGGATATGAATTTTTGTTCTTACCCTATTTTTTAAAATGACTTTATTCACATAAAAGTTAAAAATTTATTAGATTATTATTAGATTATTATTAAATTGGTAATAAACTATAGAAAATTTTATTGAAAACATGATTAAAACTGAGTATATTAAACGAATTAATAAAGGAAATTAGAATCTGCATATTGATTCAAATATAAATATATCTTTGTTACATGTGATTAAATATATCTAAATAAAAAATATATATAAAATATAAAATATATCTCAAAAAATATTTCAATAAAAAATTCTTCATAAAAAAGAATTCATAGAGTCTTATTCTTTGTATGCGAGACAAATAAATCCCAAGGAATGGAATATAGGAGGGACTTATAAGGATGGGGGGTCAAGATGTATTGATTCATCTCTCCACTATGGGGGACCCTGCCTCAGAAAAGAACTGAGAGGTTATAAGGGCGATTACAGTCTCACTCACTAGCAGCCTGTGAGTAAAGATGTCAAGAGCTTTTTCTTTCCACCAGGACAGCTTTGTTATCCAGGTTCGTGTCCGATTACCCGTCAATGGAGGCTAAAATATATTTTTATTGCATCTAATTAAAAAATATCTCCGATGGAAAAGATCCCAAAAAAACTTTCCTTAAAAAGAATACGATTATTTATATGCAGGACAACTAAGAGTTGGGGCATGATTGAACACTAATAAAGATAGGGGGTCAGGATCCATTAGTCCATCTCTTCACTATAAGGTATACCCCCTCCAAAACAGAGTAGAGGGAATGTACAGGCGATTAGAGTTTCATTCATATCGATATCTAATTGAAACGGGTGTCAATAAGGTTATAGCTCAGTGTAATATAATATCCAATATGTCAATATGTGGGCTCGCAAAGGTGAGGTTATTCATTCAATTATAATTACACTGATATTGCAGTGTCATTACCAATTCTAACCACTAGGTGGCAACAATATTGATGCTGTTGCCATAACGATGTACAGAGATGTGTACCAGTCTGCAAAAGGTTCTAATTGTCCGCCAGCAGGGGCGCTCATTCTCAGTGTGTGAAGAAAGGAGTCGGGAGCTTCTTCTCCCAGAGAAGCTCACGATCCAGGTTTGTATCAGAATATTCCATCAGTAGAGGTGCTTGTCTGCAGTCCATGAAGGCTGACATTATAGCCACCGATAAGGAAGCAGACTGGTGACTTGTGTTCGTGCCTGGTGAGAGGTTTTCTTCTATCTGACAGCTAGCTATCTGCTGGTAGTAAAAAGTGAAATACTTGTTTGTATATATGCCAAGTGACTGTGGATTATGTGCCTCATTTACAGTGATATTAAAGTGTGAACCAGTGAGTGTGGAAATCCTCATCTCAAGTGATGTGCAAGAGTGGGACTAGTCACTATATTAATTCTGACACTATGTTGAGTCCTCTAGGTTTTAATGTGTCTAATTTAAAAATCCAATATTTTTCTCTCTTTTGTAACATTTCAAATCTATTTGCAATGTGTGCACCTATGTGATCTATAGGAGTGATTCTCAGTGTAGTGTGATCTCTATCATGATGGGTGTCAAAATGAAAGGATACACCATGCTTCTTAAAGCCATTCTTGATGTTGGAGCGATGTTTGTTAAGTCGCTCATGAAGGGGTCTAATAGTCCTTCCTATGTATTGCATATTACAGTCACATTCCAGTAAATAAATGATATACCTCGTGGTACATGTCATATGATGTTTTATCTGGAACACTTCTTTGTTACTAAACGATGTAAAGGAAGTTCTTTGTTGTATGTTCCTACAACACATACATCTCTTACGTCCACACTTTTTTGTTCCCCTTTTTGTGGTTGTTTCATTTTTCTCAGGTGTCAACTCTCTCAATCTACTGGGTGCAATTTTCCCTTTTATGTTAGGTGCTCTTCTAAATGTCACTCCAGGGACTACCGGAATTATCTCCTTCAAGACAGGGTCATTTTTCAGGATGTGCCAGTGTCTTACTATCGATTCCCTTATTTCTCTATGGTTTCTGTTGTAAGTGGTAATGAAATTACAGTCCTGTATTCCCTCTGTCTGTTTTTTGAGTGTAGGTGTCAACAGGTCTTTTTGCGGGATGATCCTGAAATGTTCCTGAGCTCTGTGTGTGAGTTTTTTAGGATATCCCCTTTCATCAAATCTCTCTGTTAATACTCTAGATTGTTCCATGTAATCACTCCTGGAGGAACAATTCTTCCTTATCCTTCTAAATTGACTGGCTGGGATGTTGTTTAGCCATCTTTTATGGTGACCACTATTGTAGTTAATGTAGGAGTTACGATCTGTAGGTTTAAAAAAGGTTTTGGTCTGTATTGTATTGTTTTCCACAAAAATGACTAAGTCCAGAAAGTTGATGCAGGTGTCATTCATATCATGTTCAAAACTGAAACCCCAATTGTTATTCTCTATTCCCTTTATGAATTTGCATATTTCACCTTGTGCTCTGTCCCAAATGAAGAACAGGTCATCAATATATCTCCTGTATACAATCATTCCATCTCTATGTGTATTCCCATGAATATACATTTCCTCAAAGAGTCCCATGACCAGATTAGCATAGGAACATGCTGTCTTAGACCCCATGGCTGTGCCAAACTTTTGGTGGTACATTATTTTATCAAAGGTGAAGTAATTATTTTCCAATATAAAGGACAGACTGTCAAGAATGAAATTGATATTAGTCATATCTCTTGATAGATCATTTTTCAAAAAATACTCAATACATAGTAGCCCCAACTTATGTTCAATATTAGTGTAGAGTGAGTTAACATCCATGGTGAGGAAAATGTATGATTCCTTCCAAGTCAATTGTTGCACAGTATTAATGATATCTGTCGAGTCTTTAGTGTAGCTGTCTAGTGTGGAGAACATATTTCTGAAGTTCCCTATCCACATATGCAGCCAAATTGCTGCTAAGTGACCCAATGCCTGAAATTATAGGGCGTCCCGGGGGTTGTTCAAATTCTTGTGAATTTTTGGGAGATGGTAAAAGAAAGGTATAGGTGGTTCTCTTTTCAACAGAAATGTTTTCATTTCCAAAGTTAGGGTTCCTTCTTCATGTGCCCTGCTTATTTTATTGTTATAGTTCTTTACTAGATCTGGGTAGGGGTTAATAGCAACTTGTTCATAATACTTATTATCCGACAATAATCTCAAGGCTTCTCCTATATAATCTGTTCTATTTTGTATGACAATCGCCCCTCCTTTATCTGCCGCCCGTATGGTAATGGAGTCATTCTCCTTTAGACTTTTTATAGCTAATTTCTCTCCTTTCGTTAAGTTGTTCTTTTTGTTAGCAAGCATGCCCTGTTTACTATTGCTTTTATGTTCTAAACTGTCTTTTTTCAGATCATTGAGTAGTAAGTCTTGAAAGGTTTCCAGTGCATGGCCTTTACTTTCTAGTGGATAGAACGTGGACCTATTCTTTAGCTTTTTATTGTCTTTATTTTTCTGTGTGTCTTTTTTTCCTAGAGGGGCCCCCTTCATGTTGGACTCTAATGCAAAATGGCGCTTAAGGGTTAATTTCCTAACGAAGTGATGAACATCTATAAATAAACTGAAGTCCTCTGGTTCAGTATTGGGACAAAATAAGAGCCCTCTATTAAGTAGACTGATCTCATCTTTAGTTAATGTATAATCTGATAAATTCACAATATTGCTGTTTCTGCTTGCTTTGTCTTTTAATCCTTGAAGCTTATCCGGACCTTTTTTCTGTCCCTTCCCTCTGCTACCTCTTTTTTCCTTTTTCCTGTAATGGGACTGAAAAAATTCGTTATGTCTTGGACCAAAGGTTTGGCCGCGGCTAAAAAAGGCACAATGCTGTTATTGTTGTTCTTGGAATTATCAAGCACTACTCTCTTCATTGCATTGGTCTCCTCACCTCCTTTTGGTTCAGGTTGGGATTTGATGATGTCAATACCATTTTCACTAGTGGAACTGTCAATATCTGGTATAATCCCGTTGTTACCTCCCTTCTCTTTATAAAGTTTAATAGGGCTGAGCGGTTTTGTTCTGTTAATTTTCTCAATTAACTCCTTAATGTTTCTCAAGTGTTCCTCATCACTTTCCATTTGTGTTGTATCATCCATTATGTTATGTATCTGTGCTACAGTGACCACCTTATTTTGTTCGTTACTCTTTATATTAGTGCCTGTCTCTGGTTTTTCATTTTTATTGTCATCCTGTGTAATCGGGAAACCCTCCTCATCAAAGTATTCATCTCCAAAAATACTATCATCCTCTTCTTCTTCCTCTATTGTTTCTACCTCAATGTCAGCCAAACTTTCAATGTTGATAGTTACATTACTGTTGTTAATGGGGCTGTCCATGCTGTTAACCCCTGAGTTTTTTGTGTTTAGTTTCCCATCATTCTTTATTGCTATCTCTTTGGGAATTATTTTCTTATCTATCTTGATTTCCTCTATCTTTCCTGTGCCTATTGTTTCTTTCTGTTTGTTTATTACCTCATTATTCCTATTAAATCTCGAGCTGTTAGAGAAACTCCTCCTGTTTTGCTCCCTATTATATGAGGGTATTCTGTTCCTCTTGAACGTGTTACTCTCTGTAGTGGTCTTGCTCTGAGTGTGATCCTGTCTGTCCCTATTCAGTTTTCTGGTTTTCCTAGTGACGGTTTCCTGTTCCAGTCGCATCAGACTGGTGCTGATGTTTGAGTAAATTCTTTTGAATTCAGTACATGAGTTATATCTAGTCAATTTTTCAGTGAGTACATTTATCTCACTCGTGGCTTCATCAGCCAATTTGGAACGTTTGTCACAGAGTATGCTAAGTGTCATCAGAAGTCAACCATTTTCTCACCTGCTTTGTTTAGTGTCTAGTGATAAGGGCACTATTGCGCCTCTTGTCCCCCCCCCCTCTCTTTTCTTGTTATATTAGTTCATCGTTGCAGTGGGAAGCCACGGTGCACACGGGATCTTGGATCCAAGGGGACAGAGTGCAGCATAAAACTGTTCACAGCAATGGATTACTTACGTGGGAGGTTTGTGTCGAGGGAAAAATTGATACAACAATCAGTGGGAGTCATGAATTTGACTTCTGATGACACTGAGACTACTGACATTATATTTGATGAAAACGAGACAAAATTAATGAAGGATTTGTTACACAACTTGGATGATGCATTGCAGAAAGAAATTCAATACGGAATCGATGCCCGGTTTTTAACCATTTACATCCAGGAAAACATTTGCCCGAGAGGACTGAGACTGGTCCTGAACTCGCCATTTCCGGACGACAATGCTTTCACGGAAAATTGGAAGTTTGTCCTCCAAAAATGCATGAATACATTACTTAGCATACTCTGTGACAAACGTTCCAAATTGGCTGATGAAGCCACGAGTGAGATAAATGTACTCACTGAAAAATTGACTAAATATAACTCATGTACTGAATTCAAAAGAATTTACTCAAACATCAGCACCAGTCTGATGCGACTGGAACAGGAAACCGTCACTAGGAAAACCAGAAAACTGAATAGGGACAGACAGGATCACACTCAGAGCAAGACCACTACAGAGAGTAACACGTTCAAGAGGAACAGAATACCCTCATATAATAGGGAGCAAAACAGGAGGAGTTTCTCTAACAGCTCGAGATTTAATAGGAATAATGAGGTAATAAACAAACAGAAAGAAACAATAGGCACAGGAAAGATAGAGGAAATCAAGATAGATAAGAAAATAATTCCCAAAGAGATAGCAATAAAGAATGATGGGAAACTAAACACAAAAAACTCAGGGGTTAACAGCATGGACAGCCCCATTAACAACAGTAATGTAACTATCAACATTGAAAGTTTGGCTGACATTGAGGTAGAAACAATAGAGGAAGAAGAAGAGGATGATAGTATTTTTGGAGATGAATACTTTGATGAGGAGGGTTTCCCGATTACACAGGATGACAATAAAAATGAAAAACCAGAGACAGGCACTAATATAAAGAGTAACGAACAAAATAAGGTGGTCACTGTAGCACAGATACATAACATAATGGATGATACAACACAAATGGAAAGTGATGAGGAACACTTGAGAAACATTAAGGAGTTAATTGAGAAAATTAACAGAACAAAACCGCTCAGCCCTATTAAACTTTATAAAGAGAAGGGAGGTAACAACGGGATTATACCAGATATTGACAGTTCCACTAGTGAAAATGGTATTGACATCATCAAATCCCAACCTGAACCAAAAGGAGGTGAGGAGACCAATGCAATGAAGAGAGTAGTGCTTGATAATTCCAAGAACAACAATAACAGCATTGTGCCTTTTTTAGCCGCGGCCAAACCTTTGGTCCAAGACATAACGAATTTTTTCAGTCCCATTACAGGAAAAAGGAAAAAAGAGGTAGCAGAGGGAAGGGACAGAAAAAAGGTCCGGATAAGCTTCAAGGATTAAAAGACAAAGCAAGCAGAAACAGCAATATTGTGAATTTATCAGATTATACATTAACTAAAGATGAGATCAGTCTACTTAATAGAGGGCTCTTATTTTGTCCCAATACTGAACCAGAGGACTTCAGTTTATTTATAGATGTTCATCACTTCGTTAGGAAATTAACCCTTAAGCGCCATTTTGCATTAGAGTCCAACATGAAGGGGGCCCCTCTAGGAAAAAAAGACACACAGAAAAATAAAGACAATAAAAAGCTAAAGAATAGGTCCACGTTCTATCCACTAGAAAGTAAAGGCCATGCACTGGAAACCTTTCAAGACTTACTACTCAATGATCTGAAAAAAGACAGTTTAGAACATAAAAGCAATAGTAAACAGGGCATGCTTGCTAACAAAAAGAACAACTTAACGAAAGGAGAGAAATTAGCTATAAAAAGTCTAAAGGAGAATGACTCCATTACCATACGGGCGGCAGATAAAGGAGGGGCGATTGTCATACAAAATAGAACAGATTATATAGGAGAAGCCTTGAGATTATTGTCGGATAATAAGTATTATGAACAAGTTGCTATTAACCCCTACCCAGATCTAGTAAAGAACTATAACAATAAAATAAGCAGGGCACATGAAGAAGGAACCCTAACTTTGGAAATGAAAACATTTCTGTTGAAAAGAGAACCACCTATACCTTTCTTTTACCATCTCCCAAAAATTCACAAGAATTTGAACAACCCCCCGGGACGCCCTATAATTTCAGGCATTGGGTCACTTAGCAGCAATTTGGCTGCATATGTGGATAGGGAACTTCAGAAATATGTTCTCACACTAGACAGCTACACTAAAGACTCGACAGATATCATTAATACTGTGCAACAATTGACTTGGAAGGAATCATACATTTTCCTCACCATGGATGTTAACTCACTCTACACTAATATTGAACATAAGTTGGGGCTACTATGTATTGAGTATTTTTTGAAAAATGATCTATCAAGAGATATGACTAATATCAATTTCATTCTTGACAGTCTGTCCTTTATATTGGAAAATAATTACTTCACCTTTGATAAAATAATGTACCACCAAAAGTTTGGCACAGCCATGGGGTCTAAGACAGCATGTTCCTATGCTAATCTGGTCATGGGACTCTTTGAGGAAATGTATATTCATGGGAATACACATAGAGATGGAATGATTGTATACAGGAGATATATTGATGACCTGTTCTTCATTTGGGACAGAGCACAAGGTGAAATATGCAAATTCATAAAGGGAATAGAGAATAACAATTGGGGTTTCAGTTTTGAACATGATATGAATGACACCTGCATCAACTTTCTGGACTTAGTCATTTTTGTGGAAAACAATACAATACAGACCAAAACCTTTTTTAAACCTACAGATCGTAACTCCTACATTAACTACAATAGTGGTCACCATAAAAGATGGCTAAACAACATCCCAGCCAGTCAATTTAGAAGGATAAGGAAGAATTGTTCCTCCAGGAGTGATTACATGGAACAATCTAGAGTATTAACAGAGAGATTTGATGAAAGGGGATATCCTAAAAAACTCACACACAGAGCTCAGGAACATTTCAGGATCATCCCGCAAAAAGACCTGTTGACACCTATGTGCCGCCCAGCTTAGGGGACCGGGATACCCGGCGCAGGGTCCCTTTCCTTGGGGAAGTCACTGGTGGCTGGACCCAGGCCGTGGCCCCAGGCTGGCACACTCCTAAAAGGGGGTATTTACAGGGGATTTAGAAGTTTATATAATTTATAAAGTTTGTAGATGTTATTGTCGTGACGCCACCCGGAATAATGTGGCTATATATGGCCACCGCTGCCTTGTACTGGCCAGGGGATGATGGTGAGAGGCAGCTGAGATGGTATAGCCCTTTTCCGGGTAGGGTTGTAGGGTCCCCTGGACAGGTGATGTTAAAGTTAATGATGGATGAAGATGGAAGTATGGTGAGGAGATGTTAAGGACACAGACACTTACTTGATTCACAGCAAATTCTCTCAGCGGTGATGGTCCCAATCCTGGATAGATGGTAGCTGTTAAATCAGAGGCTGAGGCACAGATGAGGTTTAACTGGTTTACTTTCAACCAAACTATAATACAACAAGTCCCGTCTCCGGAGTCTGCAATAGGGGTTCAGTTGCTCAGGCCCCACCGGGTCCTTTACCTCCTGCTTGCGCTGTCTATGTGGCCCTGCTGCCGTGTGTGAACTCGCTGCTGGCCCAAATCTGTCCTCTCTGGGTCCCACTCAACAGGCAACTTGAGTCCTTTGTCTCTCTCTGCTTACCCCCTCCGGGAGTACTGCTGTACTCTTAGTATGTTGCTGTGTCTGGCCCTGTGAAGCTTGTTGTTACCTCACGTTTTCCGGTTGCTGTATTGTATATAACTAATGCAGCCACGGATCCGGTATCCGTATCTGCGCTTTTTATCTAGGGTAGATAATGATGCTACCCCATTCTGAAAGTGTTCCTCTTATCAGTTTTCTCCTCCTCAGACCGATGGCTTGGCCCTGGAAATTGTCAGCCAGTCCTCAGGAACTCAATGCAGCTCCTGTCACTCTGAGCTCGTGGCTCCAACTGTCTGAAAATTTACCTCAAACCAGTGTTTTATCTCTAGGGAAGTCTCTGGTGTCTCTGGAGCTCCCCCTACTGGCCAAAGGTGGTAGTGCAGTGGCTTGGCTTTCTAAGTGAGTGCAACTATTATGATCTTATACTGTGGCTAATACCCGCAGGGGCGCCACACCTACACTCAAAAAACAGACAGAGGGAATACAGGACTGTAATTTCATTACCACTTACAACAGAAACCATAGAGAAATAAGGGAATCGATAGTAAGACACTGGCACATCCTGAAAAATGACCCTGTCTTGAAGGAGATAATTCCGGTAGTCCCTGGAGTGACATTTAGAAGAGCACCTAACATAAAAGGGAAAATTGCACCCAGTAGATTGAGAGAGTTGACACCTGAGAAAAATGAAACAACCACAAAAAGGGGAACAAAAAAGTGTGGACGTAAGAGATGTATGTGTTGTAGGAACATACAACAAAGAACTTCCTTTACATCGTTTAGTAACAAAGAAGTGTTCCAGATAAAACATCATATGACATGTACCACGAGGTATATCATTTATTTACTGGAATGTGACTGTAATATGCAATACATAGGAAGGACTATTAGACCCCTTCATGAGCGACTTAACAAACATCGCTCCAACATCAAGAATGGCTTTAAGAAGCATGGTGTATCCTTTCATTTTGACACCCATCATGATAGAGATCACACTACACTGAGAATCACTCCTATAGATCACATAGGTGCACACATTGCAAATAGATTTGAAATGTTACAAAAGAGAGAAAAATATTGGATTTTTAAATTAGACACATTAAAACCTAGAGGACTCAACATAGTGTCAGAATTAATATAGTGACTAGTCCCACTCTTGCACATCACTTGAGATGAGGATTTCCACACTCACTGGTTCACACTTTAATATCACTGTAAATGAGGCACATAATCCACAGTCACTTGGCATATATACAAACAAGTATTTCACTTTTTACTACCAGCAGATAGCTAGCTGTCAGATAGAAGAAAACCTCTCACCAGGCACGAACACAAGTCACCAGTCTGCTTCCTTATCGGTGGCTATAATGTCAGCCTTCATGGACTGCAGACAAGCACCTCTACTGATGGAATATTCTGATACAAACCTGGATCGTGAGCTTCTCTGGGAGAAGAAGCTCCCGACTCCTTTCTTCACACACTGAGAATGAGCGCCCCTGCTGGCGGACAATTAGAACCTTTTGCAGACTGGTACACATCTCTGTACATCGTTATGGCAACAGCATCAATATTGTTGCCACCTAGTGGTTAGAATTGGTAATGACACTGCAATATCAGTGTAATTATAATTGAATGAATAACCTCACCTTTGCGAGCCCACATATTGACATATTGGATATTATATTACACTGAGCTATAACCTTATTGACACCCGTTTCAATTAGATATCGATATGAATGAAACTCTAATCGCCTGTACATTCCCTCTACTCTGTTTTGGAGGGGGTATACCTTATAGTGAAGAGATGGACTAATGGATTCTGACCCCCTATCTTTATTAGTGTTCAATCATGCCCCAACTCTTAGTTGTCCTGCATATAAATAATCGTATTCTTTTTAAGGAAAGTTTTTTTGGGATCTTTTCCATCGGAGATATTTTTTAATTAGATGCAATAAAAATATATTTTAGCCTCCATTGACGGGTAATCGGACACGAACCTGGATAACAAAGCTGTCCTGGTGGAAAGAAAAAGCTCTTGACATCTTTACTCACAGGCTGCTAGTGAGTGAGACTGTAATCGCCCTTATAACCTCTCAGTTCTTTTCTGAGGCAGGGTCCCCCATAGTGGAGAGATGAATCAATACATCTTGACCCCCCATCCTTATAAGTCCCTCCTATATTCCATTCCTTGGGATTTATTTGTCTCGCATACAAAGAATAAGACTCTATGAATTCTTTTTTATGAAGAATTTTTTATTGAGATATTTTTTGAGATATATTTTATATTTTATATATATTTTTTATTTAGATATATTTAATCACATGTAACAAAGATATATTTATATTTGAATCAATATGCAGATTCTAATTTCCTTTATTAATTCGTTTAATATACTCAGTTTTAATCATGTTTTCAATAAAATTTTCTATAGTTTATTACCAATTTAATAATAATCTAATAATAATCTAATAAATTTTTAACTTTTATGTGAATAAAGTCATTTTAAAAAATAGGGTAAGAACAAAAATTCATATCCAGATTGAACTCTCCTATGGCAGCTTCCTCTGGTGCCTGCAAAATAAAAAGAGATACATGTCACCTGATGCAAAAAATCAGAAGCTGAAGTAGTTGCCAACACTGATGGCTCAGTGCATAATGAAATTACCCATGAGAACGATTGATGTGCAGACACAAGTTCGAAACTCAGAAGCGACTACCGATGCTCCACCATTACTTTTACTCATTTTACATTTTTTTACATACGGCACGCACATAGGACAGACTTTTGGGTGATTTTCCGCTTGATTTTCAGGAAGGATTTTTATGTTAACATTTTACTGAATTTTTTAAATATATGTAATGATATGTAACTTGCAATTTGATGTATGTGTAAAGTTGTTTTACATTTTTTGCGCCAAAATGTAACACCCGCCCAGCCATGATGACGTTTTTGACGTCACATGATGGGGAACACCCACTTGTTATGTCAATTGCTATGTGTATAAATATGAGTTGTTTGGTGGGGGAGGGACATCCCTGAGGAAGACGCCAGGAGGGCGTTGAAACGCGTTGGGTGAATAAAGAGGATAAATTTGGATACTGACTACTAGCGTTATTACGAGCGGATTTCTTGGCAGCGCGGACTGTGACACACCTTCCTTTCCCAAAAAGACAATTGAGTTAAGGATCCGTCATGTCTGATTTTGAACTGTTGATCCTTTTGTTTTCTCGGAGATAAGCCTGTCACTTAGGGTACCGTCACACTTGGCGACGCACCAGCGATCCCGACACTGATACGATCTGGTAGGGATCACTGGTGCATCGCTATGTGGTCGCTGGTGAGATGTCAAACAGTCAGATCTCACCAGCGATGCAGCAACGATCTAGAATGATACGGAGGTCGTTGGGACCCTGTTTCTTAGACCTGTAGCATTGAGGTCGCTGGTCGTTGTCCCTATCAAACACACCGATGCATGCTGCCCAGAGGGACCCCAACGATCGAAAAATGGTCAAGGCTCCTCTGACACGACCAGCGATCTCACTGCAGGGGCCTGGTCACTGCTAAGTGTCAAACATAGTGAGATCGCTGGCGATGTCGCTGTTGCGTCACCAAACTTGTGACTCAGCAGCGATCTCGCTAGCGATCTTGCTTAGTGTGACAGGGGCTTTACGTCTTCTTGCTGACATCCATCTAAAATGTATCTGATGTTTATGGGCCTTATAAATGGACTGGAAAATTCCATCCAAAGACTGAAGTCTCTGGAAGATTGTCCATGGATAATATATTTAAAACAATGGACTGATTGTTAGGAGAATCTGTAAATGACTCTTATTTCATAGACTTGTTTTAGGAGGTCGAACTCTGGTCTTTATTGGTTATAGGATGTACATGTACACCCTTTCTAAATAACCTTACCATTCATATCCACATCTCATGACAGATGGGCTAAGAAAAATTAGGCATAGTAATATTCCATTTCCTATCTCACTCCTCAGAGCACCTCCCTTCCCTCATTAAATCAATTATACAAATTAGTAAGAGTTTTCAGATCGATGCACAGACAGGATAAAAATGGCATCAGACTAGACTGTGGTTAGACTTCTGTAATAACTGTATTTACATGTTGCTAAAATTGCTTTAAGATGTTTATAAGACAAATACAGAATGTCATTTGAAGTTTGTACACTATATGGTTTTGAGATCATCTATTTTCATTTTACTGGCTAATGTTTAAAGAGTTTCTTTTCAAACTTACCATGTCAACTTTCCATCTTTAAAATTATGTGCTTTAATATTGTATATGTTATATTGTTATATTTAAAGAGAACATGTCAATACCATTTTGTAATGTAAAGAATAGACATGATTGTAATTGTGCAGTAATGCAGTTTTGAGGTTTTTCTTTACTTGCCATTGGAAGTTTTCTGATAATTAGATTTTGGTGCACAGGCCTAGACTCTACACTGCATCTATCCCTCCCTGTTTGTGATTCCCCGACCCATTTGCTTGTCTCCAGTTTGTGAATGAACTGCTTCCTTTGAAAAGGTTTAAAGAAGAGGAGGCAGTTTGCGAAAAACACAGTGATTCCTAGACTGGAGGAAGGCAGAGGGGTTGGGGAATCATAGACAGTGAGAAGATCCAATGTACAGTCTGTCCCCGGTACACTGAAATCTAATAAATAGAAATGTTCAAATTATGATTACATATTACAGCACCTGTACAGCTATGTCTTTACTTACATAACAAAATCATGCTGCGAGTTCTCTTTATATTGCCTAAACTTTTATTTCTAATCCTGACACAGTAAACGGTTAAAATACATCATTCCTAGAGTGACCCGCCAGTAATCAACAACAGCATCTTTAACCCCAGACAATATAACAGCTTTTAAAAAGGAGCTCTTAAAAAAAGGGCTGGATGATTTCCTCAGTACACATAAGGTCGGTTATAGATAATTTACAGACAAAAATGTATAACTGAAGAAAGGTTGCACTTGATTGACCTTGGTGTTTTTCAATCTATGTAACTATGTAACAATTTATGGCAAAAAGTATATGCCATGGTTGGTTGCTACTTCCTGCACTATGACATCAATTCTTTCACTATGCAAATGGAGTCCATGGAGCCTCGATTAAGAGTCTGAAACACGGGACTAGCCAGATATCCCTCCAGGGAAGGACCTGGGTCTGTTAATTCCCTTGTCCATATCCTTAACTTGTAACTGAGTGGGATATTGACTGGAAGGGCCACTTAATATGGTGGTTATGGTGGTCTCCGCAAGGATTTCCACCCTAGGGCTAAGTCTTTCCCTGGAGGGATATCTAGCTAGTCCCGTGTTTGAGACTCTTAATCGAGGCTCCACGGACTCCATTTGCATATTCAAATTTCCAGGGGGCAATGCATCATGGATTTCACTGTGTTTGAGCACTTTAGCCGGCAGCCCGCAGTGTTTTCCTTGACTGCTCTCCCTGAGATCAGTGAGTGCTTTGTGATGAATTCTTTCACGGCTCAAATACAACAATGTCAAAGTCTATGCCAGACAATTGATTGGCATGGAAGCATGGAGTTTAGTTAGTTGTGGTACATATTCCTGCTGCCCCACTTAGCGATATATATATATATATATATATATATATATGCAGGGCTCAAGCCCAGACTACCAGGGGGTGGTAATAATCAATTACATTTTTGTCATATAATGTTTCTACTAAATTACATTTATAGTCATTTTTTCAAAATTTTACAGGACACATTTCTAACTGCAAGAACAATCAGAAAATTCATTCATTAGGTAATTGATTTGATTTAATTATTTTATGAGAAGTCAGATTAGTATCCTGATTTTGAGATAATTTATTCAATGCCATTGTTCTATTCAGCGGATGATAAAATGAAATGACTTTGATGCCACTCATCTACTGTAGATAGAAGACAGTAGCTGTCGATAAACTAAAATAATGGATTTACTTTTATTTCCTAGCTCAATGCTTACACTAGGACTGTGTAATGATGAAAGAGCTGCCACAGGTGTATATCAGACCTTTATATAAAATGTTCTCAGGAAAAGTAAACTGTACAGACGGGGGACAACATTAGAATTCCGCTGTGACTTTTCCACTATACTTCATTAAGATAGAATAAATTGGATCACTTTCAAATACATGATAGTGTTATAATGAAGAGGGACTGCTGCATTACTAAGACTATAGTAAGGTTTTATTCTCCTCTGGATGGATTCTACTGTATAATCAAGACCCACAAATACGCCAGAGTTTATTTTTTAAAATAATCACACTTTTTATAAAATAAAACCAGACAGAAAAATATTTTTGTTTCTTTTTTTTTCCTGAATATAATTTGTTTAAACAAGATTTTGGAAACAACCATTTTGCCTGCACTTCTTTTTATTTAATTCAATAATGTTAATTACAGCAACCACATAGAGCATTGGAAACTGCAGTATAGAGATGACTGTACAAAAAAAACATATATGAACGTTTAGTGCATTTTCTCTGCAGAAAGTAATCAAAAATGCACAAAAGTATATCAATAACATTTTGTCAAGTTCGAATACCAGGATGTATCATTTTTAAAACATGACATATTAAGAAAAGACCATATATCTCTGAACTAATCTCCCGATATCATCAAACTCATAATCTTCAATCCTCCCAAGACCTCCTCCTCTCCTTCACACCTATACGTTCCTCATCTAACCGCCTGCAAGACGTTCCCCAAGCATCCCCCATTCTCTGGAATTCTGAACCCCAAAACGTCCGACTGTCCCCCACACCCTGAAAACCCATCTCTTCAGAACAGCTTACAGCTTGCAATGACCACAGTGCCACCTCACCACCACTGGACCCGGTGCTCCACTACCACTGAACTTGACACTCCACCACCATTGGACTCGGCGCTCCACCAACAGAGCAAACCCAGCCTACTGTCTTTCTCCCTACTGCACTGTAGAATGTAAGCCCACAAGGGCAGGGTCCTCTCTCCCCTCTGTATCAGTCTTCACTAGTTATTTGTTCATTGTATTTTTAACTTGTTTGTATGTAACCTTTTCTCATGTACAGCACCATGGAATCAATAGTGCTCTATAAATAAAGTAATAATAATAATAATAATAATAATAGAGATAATAATAATAATAAGACAAAAACAAACAACAGTGTCAAAAATGCAATAAAAATGCATGTAAGCAAATGCACACAAAAAACATTTAACAAAACATAAGTAATCTAATTTACATATTAGGTGCAGAAATTCTGAAACATCAGAAGCACACCAAGGCGGTGAGTTTTATTGGTCAGTACTTGTAACAAATCCAGAATTGATGAATATGTTTCTATTATACTTTTCCTCTGATTGCTCCACTCCTGAATTTGGCTTACAAATATTGAGGTTAAAAACTCACCAAATACTCAACATGTGCATGTGGCCTAAAAGAGTTAAGGCTCCGTTACACGGTACGATATTGTGAATGATATCGTTTAAACATCACGGGTTTGGAGTCGTTCAAACAACATCGTTAGGGTATAACATCGAGATTTGAGTACGATAAATTGTTGGATCGCTGATCGCAGATTTGAGAACATGTTCTCAATTCAGACAATCCTCGATCAGCCAATCTGCTGCATCGTTCTGTGTGACACCGCAATAACGATGTCGTTCACGACTTTGCTCATTCACATCAGTGAACAAGTATTGTTCGCTGGGTTGTGTGAACGATACCTGCTCACTAAATTATTGGTGCGTCGTCCGCGATATCTATACGTGTGACATCTCACTGTCCCTCCGGCCCTCCCCCATCACCGCTCAGCCCTCCTCGTCCAAAGGAAGCTTTTCCAGCATGGAATGAGAGGATGAGCTCTCCTCCCTTCTACCATGATTGCACCTCACCACCTGTGCCTTTGACCCACTCCTCTTCCACCTCATCCCGAACCTCACCACTGTCCTCATTTCTGCTCTAACCCTCCTCTTCAACCTATCACTCACTACTGGTGTCTTCCCCTGATTCTTCAAACATGCCTTAATCACACCCATCATTAAAAAAATCCCCCCTCGATCCAGCATCTGTTTCCAACTATCGCCCCATATCTCTTCTCCCCTTCGCCTCAACACTACTTGAACAACACGTCCATTCTGAACTGTCCTCCCACCTCTCCTCCTGCTCTCTCTTTGACCACCTACAATCCAGCTTCCGTTCCCATCACTCCACTGAAACAGCCCTAACCAAAGTCACCACCGACCTACTGACTGCCAAGACCAAGCGACACTACTCCATCCTTTTCCTCCTCGACCTATCTGCCACCTTGGACACCGTCGACCATTCCCTGCTACTTCAGATTCTGGAATCCCTTGCATCACTGACCTAGCCCTCTCCTGGATCTCCTCATATCTAACTGACCGGACCTTCACCGTCACCCACTCCCATACCTCCTCTTTTCCCTACCTCCTATCTGTCAGTGTCCCCCAAGGCTCGGTTCTGGGCCCCCTGCACTTCTCCATTTACACCCTCGGCCTGGGTCAACTCATCGAGTCCCATGGCCTTCAGTATCATCTCTACGCCGACGACACCCACATCTATCTATCTGGGCCTGACATTACCTCCCTTCTAGCCAAAATTCCACATGGCCTATCCACCGTCTCCTCCTTGTTCTCTACTCGCTTCCTCAAACTGAACATGGACAAAACTGAGTTCATCGTCTTCTTCCAAAATCGCTCTTCCCCTCTACCAGACATATCCATTAATGTCAACAACTGTTCACTCTCCCCAGTTCCCCACGCCAAGTGCCTCGGGATAATCCTCGTCTTTCCTACTTCAAGCCTCACATGCATGCCCTTGCCACCTCCTGCCGACTCCAGCTCAAAAACATTTCCCAGATCCGCATTTTCCTTGACCATGACACAGCTAAAACACTTGTTCATGCTCTCATCATTTCCCGCCTTGAATACTGCAACCTCCTACTAACCGGCCTCCCCGCTACCTCCCTCGCACCTCTCCAATCTATCCTCCGCTGCCTGACTCATTCACCTGTCTTCCCGCTACTCTTCGGTCTCTCCCCTCTGCCAAGCCCTTCATTGGCTCCCCACCTCTCAGAGATCCTGCTTCAAAATCCTAACCATGATGTACAAAACTATCCACAACCTGTCCCCTCCATACATCTCTGAGATGGCCTCCCGTTACCTACCATCATGCAACCTACGCTTTCCCAAGAACTCCTTCTCTATTCGCCTCTCATTTCCTCCTCTCACAACTGCATACAAGACTTCCTCCGTGCATCCGCTATCCTCTGGAACTCCCTTCCACAACACATCAGACAATCGCCTACCCTGGGATCCTTCAAAAGAAACTTGAAGACCCACCTCTTCCGACAAGCCTACAACCTGCAATGAGACCCAGTCCATCGCACCGTCTCATGTTCGGCACTACCCCCTCCTACTGTATCCCCTCCAGTCCCCCATAGATTGTAAGCCCTCGCAGACAGGGTCCTGTTCCTATTTGTCCGGAGTACATGAATATATTGAACTTGTCCTTGTCTACCCTGTTATGTAAAGTGCCATGGAATCTAATGGTGCTATATAAATAAATAATAATAATAAAATGGCTCTGATTATGCATATGCTAACGTGCCTATACCCTACCTCTTTGTGAACATGAAACATTTGAGCTATTTTCAGATCATATGTTTTACAAACCAATAGGCTACGTGAAGATAAAATAACTCTAATGTTAATATGTAAACAGGCACAGTAAGCGTTATCAGATAAACCAGGAAAACTCTAAAATAAAAAACTGAATTAGGACAAGTACTGATAATTATTGTTAATCTTAAATCATTAATAGCTAAATATTGTCAAGCTTAACAACCCTGAATAAATGTTTTGTCAAAGAGGTCATATATTTTAATCTTGATAAATAAGCCACTTTCTTTTTACCATGCTTTGTCAGTCATGCATATTCAAATAGCAAATTCAATTTGATACTGCAGTGATAAAATAAATATATGCAGCATGTAAAGCAGATGAATTTTAAGGCTATGCTTTTCTCATAGCTGTCAATGTACTTACTGTTTAGCAGCAGTAAAACTGCACCTTGAGATTAAAAGAGTAACCTGTTATCACTTAGTCTGAGTATTTATATTCAACATATAACTACCGTATATACTCGTGTATAAGCCGACCCGTGTATAAGCCGACCCCCTTACTTTTGCCCCCAAAACCTGGGAAAATCTATTGACTCGTGTATAAGCCGAGGGTGGACCCTAGCACAAGTATACAGCCCCCAGCAGTGTGGTATACACCAGTCCCAGAGGTAGATACAGCAGCCCCAGTGGTAGTATACACGCAGCCCCAGTAGTATATACAGCCCCAGTGGCATATACAGCCCCAGTGGTAGTATAGACGCAGCCCTAGTAGTATATACAGCCCCAGTGGTAGTATATACAGCCCCAGTTGTAGTATACAGGGCCCCAGAGGTATATAGCAGCCCCAGTGGTAGTATATACAGCCCCAGTGGTAGTATATACAGCCCCAGTGGTAGTATACAGGGCCCCAGCAGTATATACAGCCCCAGTGGTTTATACAGCCCCAGTGGTAGTATATACAGCCCCAGTGGTAGTATATACAGCCCCAGTGGTAGTATATACAGCCCCAGTGGTAGTATACAGGGCCCCAGCAGTATATACAGCCCCAGTGGTTTATACAGCCCAAGTGGTAGTATATACAGCCCCAGTGGTAGTATACAGGACCCCAGAGGTATATAGCAGCCCCAGTGGTTTATACAGCCCCAGTGGTAGTATATACAGCCCCAGTGGTAGTATACAGGGCCCCAGAGGTATATAGCAGCCCCAGTGGTAGTATATACAGCCCCAGTGGTAGTATATACAGCCCCAGTGGTAGTATACAGGGCCCCAGTAGTATATACAGCCCCAGTGGTTTATACAGCCCCAGTGGTAGTATATACAGCCCCAGTGGTAGTATATACAGCCCCAGTGGTAGTATACAGGGCCCCAGAGGTATATAGCAGCCCCAGAGGTAGTATACAGGCAGCCCCAGTAATGCAGGGCCCCCCCAGCGTCTCTCCGGTCACCTGTAAAGGAAACTATACTTATCACAGTGCTCTGTCCGCGCCCGCTCGCACCCGCTCGCAGCTGCCGACCACGATCCTCCATCTTGCGTCTTCTTTCTTTCTGTTTCCTGTGCTCGTCGCAGGGAATGACGTCATTGCCCGCGACGAGCACAGAAACAGGAAGAAGACGCAAGATGGAGGATCGCGGTCGGCAGCTGCGAGCGGGCGCGGACAGCGGGCGCGGACAGAGCACTGTGATAAGTATAGTTTCCTTTACAGGTGACCGGAGAGAAGCTGGGGGGCCCTGCATTACTGGGGATGCGGGGGCTGCTGTATACCGATGTATACATCGGTATGTACCGATGTATACATCGGTATATAGCACTGACTCGCGTATAAGCCGAGGGGGGTACTTTTCAGCCCAATTTTTGGGCTGAAAAACTCGGCTTATACGCGAGTATATACGGTAATAATCACTCTTAAAGGGATATTGTCAGGATCATAATGGTGGCTCAGTGTGTTCTTTAGATAAAATTATTAATCTTTGCAAAACCGCCATTTTCTATTCCTGACTTCTAATCTTCTCACACATCCCATTCCTGCTCTGTGTTTACCCTTTGTTGCTGCCTTAATAACAATAATAATACATTTTATTTCAATAGCACCAACATATTCACCAGAGCTTTACAATTCAGATGGAACTTATACAAACAAGACATTACAGTGTAATACACATACTATGAGTAGTGAGGGCCCTGCTCACAAGCTTACAATCTATGAGGAAATAGGAATGACACAAAAAGTAAAAATAAAGTGCTTGACATTTATGGTTCAGCCATCAATATAATGTTATATGATAAATAGGGTATTTCAATATAGCTGCATTAACAGTCACCAGTCAACATCTGTACAAGTACAGATATAGAATGCTATTGAGCCCATGAAACAGGGATACCCGCTCACAGACAGCTGCCTGCTCTGCACTGATCTATGTGATCGGTACAGAGCAAAGAATAAGCTTACTGGCAGCTGAACAGAGGCTGCAGGACCTTCCAGTCATGTGACTGATCATATGACTGAAATGAAGGTCCTGGAAGAGGCTGCAGCTGCTCAAATTCTCTCAAATTCCTCTTTCCTGCTCTGCATAGTGTATGTACCTGTGTTTTTGTAAGTCAATGTGTCTGTTGCAGAGCTCTGTGTATCTGTATGTGCATGTAGTGTCCATATAGCAGAGCTGTGTGTATGGCGCCTGTCCGGTCTGGTCGCCACTAGAAGTTGCAGCAACCGGGATCGATAAGTCCAGTCATCCAAACACACACTTAACACACTCCGATCCCAAGACTAAGGACTCTATGCCCAGCAACGGGATGGCGGGAGAGACAGGTGGAGGGTGGGAAAGTTAGACAGGAAACAGTCAGTGGGAGGAGAAAAAAACAGGATAACACCACAGAAAGTCAGTCAGTTAGCCAGTTGTTGTTCAAGTAGTCAGTCAGATGGAGAGGAAAGAGAACACCATCATTACACTAGACTAAAAGGACACGGACCCGGTGGCCTGCACCACCATGAGGCTGTTCCAGGTCCTGGGCTACAAACCGTAGAGAGACAGAAGGAGTCCTAGGGGCACAGGTAGTGAGCCATTTACCTGTGCGCCCGAATTAGCGGGAAAGCTGAAGGACTGGGCATAAACCAGGGTGCTGGCTCTGAGGTGGCCAGGACACTCCACACTCCAACCACAATACCGATCGGTTATGGAGTCTTTATGTCCCATGATCCAACCCCGACGCAGCGAAGAAAATATCGCTGTACTAGGACCAGGGGACCAGGCATGTCACCCAACAAAGGCCTGTGACCGCTGGCCGTAGCTTTGTGTGCGGAAGTGAAACACAGAGAAGCCCATGGAAAGGAACATAAAAGGGGTGATCTGGATGAGCCATCCCGGCTGCTAAAAGACTACCAGAGCCGACACTGCACTGTCTTGTAACTTGAACATCTGCCGAAAAAGCCAAGTAAACCGAGTTGATGCTCAGCACTGTGTGAGACTGTCATTTCTTGGACTGAAGAGAGGTAGACTGAATCACCAAGCTGGCAGCAGGAGCTTGCCTCAGAGTGTCCCTGAGCCCTGCCAGCAACCAGTTCAACCCCGCTGACTTCCCATTCCCCAAATCAGCTCCACAGACTATTTGGTTGCTCTGGGGACCCGCTTTTCCTGTGGAGAGCTAAACCATCTCTGATGCTACCCCTATCACCCCAGAGGTCCCGACTGCAGCAGCGGCTATCCTGGCTGACTTCCACGGGTGGTGTAATTAAAAATACTCTTTTATTTTATTTTTTTGTTTTTCTTTTATCCTTTTTAAAATTTCCCTTTTTAACTGATCACCCGACGAGGGGATCGCGGACCGGGTCAAGCCACCGTCAAATCCCGCAGCCCAGACGACGCCAGGGACGAGTCATGTGTATTTGTATGTGCATGTAGTGTCCATGTAGCAGTGCTACAAAAAAATTATTTGCTGCCAGTTCCCCTGGGTGCCTGGTTGTGCCTGGTGCTACTGGGCCCCTGGTGGTGCCTGCTGCTGTCAGGCCCCTGCTGGAGCCTGGTGCTTCCAGGTCCTTAGTGGTGCCTGGTGCTGCTGGGCCCTTGGGTGCCTGGGCGTGCTTGGTGCTTCTGGGTCCCTGGTGGTGTCTGGTGCTTCCGAGCCCCCTGGGTGCCTGGTGGTGCATGGTGCTGCCAGGCCCCTGGTGGTGTCTGGTGCTGCATGGCCCCTGAGTGCCTGGTGGTGCCTGGTGCTGCCGGGCCCCTGGTGGTGCCTGGTGCTGCTGGGCCCCAGGTGGTGCCTGGTGCTGCCAGGCCCCTGGGTGCCTGATGCTGCCAGGCCCCCTGGGTGCCTGGTGGTGCCTGGTGCTGTCGGGACACTGCGGGTACCTGGTACTGCCAGGCCCCTTGTAGTGCCTGGAGCTGTCGGGCCCCTGGTGGAGCCTGGTGCTGCCGGGCTTCTGGTCGTGCCTGGTGCTGCTGGGATAAGGATACTGTGATAAGATCTTGGATCCACTTGTTTTCTTGGTGAGGCAGCGCACGCAAAACTCCTATTCCCCTGTTTTTTGCAATTGATTCAACAGGAGGTGCTGCAGCCGCTATATGCTTTCTTGGTGTTGTGACTTGGCACAACTGACAAAGGTGAGCACAATACATCCATAGGATCTCCTTGTAACACAGATAAGACCCTATTTGCGCCATTTTTTTCCCCTTAGTGTGCATATAAAGACCAATGATCACTGTATTACCTGTACACTGAAACTATATACTGAGCTCCTGTGTATAATGTCACTGGTGATCACTGTATTATTTGTACACTGATCCAATATACAGAGCTTTGTTATATTTTTATTAATTTAGTATTATTTGTCATTATGTGTTGGCTTTATGTGCTTTGGTCATGACATGACGGTATTTGCCTCTTGTATGTGGTATTATTCAATCACTATGTGGTGGTAATATGTGGTCCATTGGTGTGGCAGTATTTATACCTTGTATGTGGTAGCATTTGATCACTATGTGGTGGTATTATGTGCTTTGGTCATGGTGTGGTGGTATTTGTGCATTGTATGTGGCATTATTTGTGCACTAGATCATGGTAATATGTGATTTGGTCATGGTGTGGTGGTATTTCTGACTTTTGTCTGGTAATATTGGTCTTGGTAGAGTGGATTGTGGTCGGTCATTTGTTTTATCTGATATCAATAAGTGGAAACTTCTTTATTTCCAATAGATATTAAATACTTGGATATTTAACCACTTCCTCTCCTGTGACACAGCAGCAGAGATGCAGTTACAGAGAGAGGTTCTCCAGAGAAAGCAAGTTGAGCATTTGGTGAGATTTTCACCTCAGTATTTGTAAGACAAAATCAGGAGAGGGTGAGAAATGCATAAAAAATTACCTCTAAGGCTGTGTTCACACTGGGCGTTTTTGGGCTGTTTTTGCTCAACAGTTTTTGTAGCCAAAACCAGCAGTGGGTGATTAAATCCAGAAGTGGTGACGTGTTTCTATTAGACTTTTCCTCTGATTGCTCTACTCCTGGTTTTGGCTACAAAAACTGATGAGCAAAAACAGCCCAAAAACGCCCAGTGTGAACACAGCCTAATTGCTCCACTCCTGGATTTGTCTTACAAATACTGAGGTAAAAACTCACCAAATACTCAAAGCTCCACATTCTACTGATGGTGCAGATTCCACTAATAAATAAGTGATCACCTTCCGAACTTGTGCATCGCTGATAACTTGTTTTCAACAAAAAATCCCTTTAATGCTAACTATAGTAATTGTACATCACAGTAATGGTGAGCACACAGTGATGTGCAGGAGCTGCCTGTATTTTACAGTCAAGGCTCCACTATAATAGGTATAATGGATAACAGGTATTTGCATATAGCTGAAGAATGGGTGGGCCCGAGTGGGTGAGTCCCTGGAGTCAATTTCCCTGGTGGGCCCCAGACACCCCAGTCTGGCTCTGCTTCTATGGTCAGTATAACAGACATGGCAGCGCACAGCACACTGTGTACGTCCTTGTCTGCTGCACTGTGATGGGCAGTGCCAGTAAACTGAGGCCCCGTGCCGTCAAATAAAGGATTGCAGCTTTCTGGACGCAGCGTGTCTTCACTGCGTCCAAAATGCTGCATTGTACCGTACCAGCACAGGGATGGATTTATAGAAATCTCCTGTCCACTGTGCATATATTCTATACAACATCAGGCTCTGTTCACACACAACGTATTGCTGCATTTTGTGAGGATCCGTGTTTGATGCAAAACTGCACCAAGAATGGATCTTCACACAGCGCAGTGTTTATGTGTGTGAATGCTGCAGTGCTATTTGCCTGCGCTTACTCACCTCGCCGTGCAACCTCTGTGACCGCCAGTGATCTCTTCTCATCCCCTGAGGCTGCAGCGAACGCTGCCTCTAGGACCCTGCTGTCTCCCATGTGATCAAGTGATGTCGCTTAGTTATATACTGCTGTCCTGGATCCTCCAAAGGTCCTACACCATTGGGATGTGGAGAGAGCCCTGTGGGAGCACGGCGAGGTGAGTAAAAGCACAAGTGAATAGCGCAAAAAGAATTGACATGTTCATTCTTTTTAAGCATCAACTTTTCAACCCAAAATAGGAAGCGTAAAAAGATCAACATGTGAATGGAATACAGTGAAATGCATTGACTTGGCTGGGACAGCTAACATCAATGCGTTTCACTGCATTCCACTGCAATGGCGGATACATGCAAAGTGCAGCAATAGCACATGAATGGTGCAGCGTGTGAACCCAGCCTAAACTGACAGCAGCTTCCTGAGTCACAGCATGTTAATTTATTCCTGCGGAAACGGCTGTAATCTTGGTGGGTGAATGCAGTGAAAAGCCACCCTGCCCAAAACACTGTCACGGGTGGCACGGATGACAGGGTAGAGGCCACGCGCAGACGGTCCCAGCGTTTGGCCAATCAGCCATAAGGTTTGAGGACGGTCCGTCTTTCAGGGGCATTTACCTTCTGTGTAGATAAAGAGAAGGTATGATAAGATCTCCCTATCATGGGGAGACGGCTGGGAAGGTCTTGTGCTCGGTCTGGTTTCTACACCAGTATTCTGGGTCTCTAGGACCCAGCAGGTTCTTCCCACCTTTATAAGGAGTTTCATTGCCCTCCCTCGGTGCAGGTGATATTTCCTTGTGGACTCATTATCCTTGCTCCAGCAGAAGCTGAGGTTGTGGAGGTTGCTGTGCTCTGCTGCAAGATAAGTGTTTTCTTTCCCCATTGTCTGTTTTTTTCCTTGTGTTTGTCTTTAGTTGTTAGTGGAGGGGTCTAGTGAACCTCTCCATCTGATCCTTAGATAAGGTAGTGCTAGGATCAGAGAGGGACGAGGTTCGTGGTCGGCGACAGTTGAGGAAACTGTATAGGGACGTTAGGGCAGACAGGGTCAGCCCTAGTAAGACTAGGGGTCACCCTCTCCCTCTTGTGCCCATAGCTTTAGGGACTCCTTATTCCCCCCCCCCCGTCGTGGTCCTACGCTGAGTGCCTCTCCCGCTCCCAGCGTGACAAACACTGATCGTGGGCACAGGGTGGCTGTGTTCACCCGCGGAGATCACCGGAGTCCCTGCAGGACGAAGGACGCTGCATTCAGGATGCAGTGGCTAAGCAACATGGGCACGTAATAATTTACATGTGCAATGCTGGCCGGGTCGCATCATGGTGCAGTAGACGTAGCCATGCGCAGTTATCTGCGTGATGTCATGTCTCTTATACTTAGTCACGCAGTGCACACTGCCTACTTCTAGTCAAAGAGTATCTGAAAACAACGATGTGATCCGGACAGGAGAACATAAACAAGCCAGAAGATGTCCCCAATCCCCATACATAAAAACACCCTCAATTCATGTGTATGTTTGTGTGTATGATTTTGTATGTCTATTTATATATGTGCATATCTATATGTTTGTGAATGTCTTCATATGTGTATGAAAAATATTAGAATCTGAGAGTCCACAGTGGTTGATACCATTTAATGGCTAACTGAAAAGTTGGTAAGCATAGCAAGCTTTCAGGATACTATGGCCCCTTCATCAGGCTGATGATGACACAAATTCTAAAGACACATACATATACGTAAACAAAAAAAAAGCAGGGTGAGATGATGTAATAAATATGACAGGTGACGTAAAGCAGAGTCAGGCTAGGGAGGGGGAGAGGAGTGGGGAAGGTAAGGTAAAGTCAAAATTCCAAGATAAGAGGAACTGATTGTATAACTGTTCTACTATTAGAGGCCTGTGGAGACCTGAATATTTCTCAGAGAGAGTAGAAAGACATAAATCGGTGTGAGACAGTTCACATAAGAGGTGTCAACAGTTCATTGTCCTCTAAATGTAGTCTTTTGGAAGATGTGATATCCCCCAAATGCCCTTTCAATTTATATAAAGACACATGAATCTGTGATATCCCCAAATGCCTTTTTATTTTATGTAAAAACATATGAATAGTGTTGAGCGAGCATGCTCGCCACTACTCGGTACTCGCACGAGTATCACTGTACTCGGGCGACTCGCCGAGCACCGAGTAATCTCGCGATACTCGTGCTGTGCTCGTGGTCGTCATCTCTCCATGTTGGCGCTCTTTTGAGAGCCAGCCCACGTGCAGGGATTGGCTGACAGACCACTGCAATGCCACAGCCCTGTTAGTTGTGGCATAGCAGTGATTGGCCGCCCTGCACAGCGTGACCGAGCCTTTATAACTCCCGGCGCGCTGTGCTCGGCACACAGCCATCCAGACAGTGAGTGTAGGGAGAGTGTCTGCTGCTGATTAGGGACAGATTTGCGGCCCTCATAGGTAGATCCGGATCAGGGCTGCAAACTGCTGCTGACCACAACAGTCCTTCTCAGGACTAATCTAGGAGGACATAGGCAGGGTGATCCAGATCGGAGTCCAAGATTTCCAGTGACCAGAACAGTCCTTCTCAGGACTAATCTAGGAGGATATAGGCAGGGTGATACAGATTGGAATCCAAGCTTTTCTGTGACCATTAGAGTCACCACACTCTTGTACTTAGTACCTTACAGGTAAGGGACTAAAATCCTCTCTTTAAACCATTACAGTCACCAGACAGGTGTACGTACTACCTTAATACAGGTTAGGGAACTAAAATCCTAACTCTTGTCATCAAAACAGTCACCAGACAGGTGTACGTACTACCTTAATACAGGTTAGGGACTAAAATCCTCTCTTCAAACCATTACAGTCACCAGACAGGTGTACGCACTACCTTAATACAGGTTAGGGAACTAAAATCCTAACTCTTGTCATCAAAACAGTCACCACACTGTTGTACGTCATAAGTTTCTACAAGTTAGGGAATTAATATCCTAACTCTTGTCATCTCAACAGTCACCACACTGTTGTACGTCATACGTTTCTACAGGTTAGGGAAGTAAAATCCTAACTCTTGTCATCTCAACAGTCACCACACTGTTGTACGTCATACGTTTCTACAGGTTAGGGAACTAAAATCCTAACTCTTGTCATCTCAACAGTCACCACACTGTTGTACGTCATAAGTTTCTACAAGTTAGGGAACTAAAGTCGTAACTCTTGTCATCTCAACAGTCACCACACTGTTGTACGTCATACGTTTCTACAGGTTAGGGAAGTAAAATCCTAACTCTTGTCATCTCAACAGTCACCACACTGTTGTACGTCATACGTTTCTACAGGTTAGGGAACTAAAATCCTACCTCTTGTCATCTCAACAGTCACCACACTGTTGTACGTCATAAGTTTCTACAAGTTAGGGAACTAAAATCCTAACTCTTGTCATCTCAACAGTCACCACACTGTTGTACGTCATACGTTTCTACAGGTTAGGGAACTAAAATCCTAACTCTTGTCATCTCAACAGTCACCACACTGTTGTACGTCATACGTTTCTACAGGTTGGGGAACTAAAATCCTAACTCTTGTCATCTCAACAGTCACCACACTGTTGTACGTCATAAGTTTCTACAAGTTAGGGAACTAAAGTCGTAACTCTTGTCATCTCAACAGTCACCACACTGTTGTACGTCATACGTTTCTACAGGTTAGGGAAGTAAAATCCTAACTCTTGTCATCTCAACAGTCACCACACTGTTGTACGTCATACGTTTCTACAGGTTAGGGAACTAAAATCCTAACTCTTGTCATCTCAACAGTCACCACACTGTTGTACGTCATAAGTTTCTACAAGTTAGGGAACTAAAATCCTAACTCTTGTCATCTCAACAGTCACCACACTGTTGTACGTCATACGTTTCTACAGGTTAGGGAACTAAAATCCTAACTCTTGTCATCTCAACAGTCACCACACTGTTGTACGTCATAAGTTTCTAAAAGTTAGGGAACTAAAATCCTAACTCTTGTCATCTCAACAGTCACCACACTGTTGTACGTCATACGTTTCTACAGGTTAGGGAACTAAAATCCTAACTCTTGTCATCTCAACAGTCACCACACTGTTGTACGTCATACGTTTCTACAGGTTAGGGAACTAAAATCCTAACTCTTGTCATCTCAACAGTCACCACACTGTTGTACGTCATAAGTTTCTACAAGTTAGGGAACTAAAATCCTAACTCTTGTCATCTCAACAGTCACCACACTGTTGTACGTCATACGTTTATACAGGTTAGGGAACTAAAATCCTAATCTCCTGTGACCTCCACAGTCACCAGACAGTTGTCGCTCTATACAGGCAAAATGCGCAAAGGCGTTGGCAAGGAACAAGGAAGTGGACGTGATGGTGGTGCAGGCAGAGGCCGAGGTCGTGTGCAACACTCATTTCGCAACAACAAAGGGCCACATCTCCTCGCTCGCACGTCCTGTCCCAAATTCTTGGGGCCCGCAGCAGTACACCACTGTTGAACCAAGACCAGTGTCAACAGGTTGTTACTTGGATAGCGGATAATGCTTCAAGTCAGATGGGCACCTCCACAAACACCCTGTCTTCCGCACGGTCAACTGTCAGTAGCCGTGATACTGCACCGCACATTTCCCAACCTGATCCTCCTTCCTACCACCTGGCCGAGTACACGTCCACGGACATTTCAGATCCCACACTAGGACACTCGGAAGAGCTGTTCACGTATCCATTCGCAGAATCTGGCCTGTCGCCACCTCTCTCTGAAGTGGGTCATGAGGAGAAGGTATGTACAGATGCCCAAATATTTGAGCAGCCGCGTTATGACGAACAGAACGTTGTCAAAGTGTCTCAACAAGGGGTGGACGATGATGAGACACAATTGCCAGGAAGTCAGGAGGAGGATCAGGGTGCGGAAGAGGAAGACGACGTGGTGGATGATCCAGTAGCTGACCCTACATGGCAGGAGGATATGTAGAGCGAGGACAGCAGTGCACAGGGGGAGGGAGGCGTAGCATCCCAACAGCCAATACGAAGCAGGGTTGCGTCCGCAGGCAGAAGGCAGGCAACCGTTCCCGGAACAACAACACGACTCAAGGTGCCTGTGCAAATGTTCGGTCTTCCCGAGTCTGGGAGTTTTTTAAGTTGGCTCCAGAAGACTCTAAAAAGGCCATTTGCCACACCTGCCATGCCACTATCAGCAGGGGTACGAAAACTAGCAGCCTGACCACCACTAGCATGATCAGGCACATGTCAGCCAAGCACCCGACTTTGTGGGAAGTACCACAGAGTCGAGAAGCGGTGCGTGCTGATGTCACTGCTACGTCTTCGGCTGTTGTGCATGCAAGCCAATCCCCTGTCCATGCTGGCCGCGAACAAGCCTCCGGTCCAGCACCTGAAGTTGCTGAAGCACAAATTACACCACCATCAAGCACGTCCTTGTCCCAGCGCAGCGTTCAATTATCCATTCAGCAAACATTTGAACGCAGGCGCAAATACGCTGCCAATGCCCCACATGCCACAGTCCTCAATGCTCACATTTCGCGACTCATAGCGCTAGAAATGTTGCCTTTCCGTCTGGTGGAGACGGACGCATTCCGCGACCTGATGGCGGCTGCTGTCCCACGTTACTCGGTCCCCAGCCGACACTATTTCTCCAGATGTGCCGTCCCCACATTGCATAACCACGTGTCCAACAGCATCACACGTGCCCTGAACAATGCTGTTTCAGCCAAAGTCCACCTAACCACTGACACGTGGACAAGTGCTTGTGGGCAAGGCCGCTACATCTCCTTGACGGCACACTGGATTAATATTGTGGAGGCTGGGACCCAGTCTGACCAAGGGACGGAACACGTCCTTCCCACACCAAGGATAGCAGGCCCTACCTCTGTCATGGTTTCACCGACACTCTACAGCTTCGGAATGTCATGCTCTTCAGCCTCCTCCTCCTCCACCTGCGCATCCTCATCCACTGTACCCTCCACACCAGTCCCAAGCTGGAAGCACTGCAGCACTGCCTCTGCAAAGCGGCAACAGGCTGTGCTGAAGCTAGTCTGCATAGGTGACAAACCCCACAATGCAGAAGAGGTGTGGACAGCTCTGAAACAGCAGGCAGATCACTGGCTCACACCTCTGAACCTAAAGCCAGGAAAGGTCGTGTGTGACAATGGCCGGAACCTGGTGGCAGCTTTGAGGCGAGGGCAGCTGACGCATGTTCCATGCGTGGCCCATGTGCTCAACCTGGTGGTTCAGAGGTTTGTGAAGTCATACCCGGAGGTGTCTGACCTGCTGGTAAAAGTTCGTCGTCTGTCTGCACATTTTCGCAAGTCACCTGCTGCTTCAGCCGGCCTTGCAAGCTTTCAGCGCCGTTTGCGTCTTCCGGCCCACAGACTGGTGTGTGATGTCCCCACGCGTTGGAATTCAACGCTGCACATGTTGGTCAGGATATGTGAGCAGAAGAGGGCACTTGTGGACTACCTGCATCACCTAAGCCGTCGGGAAATGGGTCAAACTCCACACATAACACCTGAGGAGTGGAGATGGATGTCGGACCTATGCACCGTCCTCCAAAACTTTGAGGACTCCACCAAGATGGTGAGCGGCGATGACGCCATTATTAGCGTCACCATACCACTACTCTGCCTTCTAAAACGGTCTCTGCTGAAAATAAAAGAGGATGCATTGCAGGCAGAGCGCGATGACTTAGAGTAAGAAACTGCAGTGGGTGTGGGTGAAAACACACAGCCCAGCCTCATGTCATCACAACGTGTAGTGGAGGACTATGACGAGGAGGAGGAGGATGAAGACATGGAGCAACTCTCAGGCCAAATTGGGGATATGACATGCACACCAGTCATACCCTCGATTCAGCGTGGCTGGCCAGAGGACAGGGGAGATGAGGAGGAGGAGGAGGAGGAGGAGGACAGCATGTTCAGTCATCGTGTTGATCTGGATACTGAAGTGATGGCTGTTAAGAGTCTGGCGCACATGGCTGACTTTATGTTAAGCTGCCTGTCTCGTGACCCTCGCGTTCAGAACATCTTGGCCGACAATCAGTACTGGTTGGCAACACTCTTAGACCCACGCTACAAGGAGAACTTTATGTCTCTCATTCCTGAGGCGGAGAGGTCAGCCAAAATGCTGCAGTTCCAGAGGGCCATAGTCACGGAAGTTGTGAAATCCTTCCCCTCACAAAACGCTAGCGGCATAGGTCAGGATTCGATGGACAACCAAGGCGTACGGCCGAGAGGGGCACAAGTCCAATCCACCAGAGGCAGGGGAACTGTCTTTACGATGTGGGACAGTTTTCTCAGCCCCTCACGTACCACAGCCCCTGACGTGCGGGGTAGTGCCACCAGAAATGCTAAGTTCGGGCAGATGCTGAAGGAGTACCTTGCAGATCGAACAACTGTACTGCGAGATTCATCGGTGCCTTTCAATTATTGGGTCTCCAAGCTCGACACGTGGCATGAATTGGCTCTCTACGCCTTGGAAGTCCTGGCCTGCCCTGCCGCTAGCGTTTTATCCGAGCGTGTTTTCAGTGCAGCAGGTGGAATCATCACTGATAAACGCACCCGCCTGTCAACTGAAAATGCGGACAGGCTCACTCTGATCAAGATGAACAAGGGTTGGATTGGGCCAGACTTCACCACACCACCAGCAAATGACAACTGAATTTAATTTTGTTATTTGAATTTGACATGTACCTCCACTCACCCATGGGTACACACTTCCGTACTTTGGCTAATCGCTGGACTGCTACTCCTTCTCCTCATGTGACACCATGATGAGCGTTAGAATAGTTAGGCTCTTGTTTGAGGTATACCCGCAGTGGTAAATATTTTAGCCCATTCTGTTAGAATGGGCATTACAACGACAGGAGACCCGCTCCTTTTCAATGGGAAAAATGTTTTTAGGTACTCCTACACGTCTCTATCCAGGGACAAAGAGGAGCCTCCCAATTTTTGGCTGCCCTGACAAAAGGGCTATACTACAATACACCCTGTTCTTCTTAACAGGCCCTCCTGCACGTCTCAATCCAGGGACAAAGAGGAGCCTCCCAATTTTTGGCTGCCCTGACAAAAGGGCTATACTACAATACACCCAGTTCTTAACAGGCCCTCCTGCACATCTCAATCCAGGGACAAAGAGGAGCCTCCCAATTTTTAGCTGCCCTGACAAAAGGGCTATACTACAATACACCCTGTTCTTCTTAACAGGCCCTCCTGCACGTCTCAATCCAGGGACAAAGAGGAGCCTCCCAATTTTTGGCTGCCCTGACAAAAGGGCTATACTACAATACACCCAGTTCTTAACAGGCCCTCCTGCACGTCTCAATCCAGGGACAAAGAGGAGCCTCCCAATTTTTGTCTGCCCTGACCAAAGGGCTATACTATAATACACCCACTTGAGGGTTACAGGCCCTACTACATGTCTGTAAGCATGGGTCATTGTTGAACCTCCCAATTTTTGGCTGCCCTGACCAAAGGGCTATACTAAAATACACCCACTTGAGGCTTACAGGCCCTACTACATGTCTGTAAGCATGGGTCATTGTTGAACCTCCCAATTTTTGGCTGCCCTGACCAAAGGGCTATACTAAAATACACCCACTTGAGGGTTACAGGCCCTACTACATGTCTGTAAGCATGGGTCATTGTTGAACCTCCCAATTTTTGGCTGCCCTGACCAAAGGGCTATACTAAAATACACCCAGTTCTTGTTTACAGGCCATTCTGCATGTCTGTATCCAGGGGCATTGGTGAACCTCCCAATTTTTGACTGCCCTTGCAAAGGAAGATACTACAATAGACCCAGTTCCTCAAAATGGGCACTTTATTTGTAGACAGGGCTTCATGTACGTCTCTTGTCAGGGTCATCGGAGTGTCGCACAATGTTTTCACGCGAAATCTTTTATGTAATCACAAAAAGTGACATACACCAGCTGTATCTCACTATTGTGTATGTGCCCTTAACATTTCCACCCTAAATATTCATTTTGGTGTCATTTTGGAAGGTTTTCTGGACACTCCGTAAAATTGGCGTGAAACTCGGACAACATTGTTCACAGCTGTGACTTTTCAGTGAGAAATGCTTCCAGGGGTCTTCCCCATGGTGTTGCCATGTCATTTCAGCACTCTTCTGAGACTTTTGTGACATTTTTAGGGTTTTTCCAGGCAGCCGGCAGTCATTTCATAAAAATACTCGTGTCTCCCATAGGATAACATTGGGCTCGTTACTTGGGCCGAGTACACGAGTATCTCGGGACGCTCGGCCCGAGCTTCGAGCACCCGAGCATTTTAGTACTCGCTCATCACTACATATGAATCCATGTGAGACATTTAATCCTGTTTTAAATGTGTCAAAGTTCGTTATCAATTTGTATTCCCAAATTCTTCTCTCTTTCTGAGATTTGAAGTTACTTTTTAAAATGAGCAGCCTCATATGTTTCAATTTGTGGTCAGGGCTGCAAAAATGCTTTGCTACAGGTGATGAGAATTCATTCTTGTTCTGAATTTTTGTCCGGTCTCCCCTACGTACATGCCACCTGTTGGACATTTGGTACATATAATTAAATACACCACATTGCTAGTGATGCAAGTGAAGTTACCTGGAATCTTGTAGTCCTGATCCGTTCCAGGAATCTTTATCTTGTCTGTTGTCATTATAGATTATAGGTTTTGCACATGTTCTGGTTGCAGGGAAAGGTTCCTGTTGCTGTAAGGGTACCGTTACACATCACAACATTGCATGCAATTTCACTTGCAATTTGTTGGTTGCAGTGAAATCATGGACACATTGTTCCATTTGTACATGGCAACAAAATAGAACAATGTGTCCATGATTTCACTGCAACCAGTAAGTTGCAAGTGAAATTGCATGCAATGTTGCGACATGCAACAGTACCCTTAGGGTACCTTCACACGCGGCAATATTGCTAGGCAATTTCACTGGCAATTTGCTGGTTGCAGTGAAATCATGGACACATTGTTCTATTTTGTTTCCGTGTACAAATGTAACAATGTGTCCATGATTTCACTGCAACCAGCAAATTGCCAGTGAAATTGCCTAGCAATATTGCCGCATGTGAAGGTACCCTTATAGCCACTTTACACACACCAACTTATCTGTCCAACTACTGAACAACTTATGGTGGGTTTACACGTCGCGATATCGTTCCAATATTGTATACAACGGCGCGGGAGCGCGCATTTCGTGCCCGGTTTTCCCTGAATCGCATCGGCGGTTTACACGCTGCGATATCGGGATACAACGTCACTATGATGTGTACGCCCCCCGACCCAGGAACGACCATTTAACATGGGAGTGAATGGGTGACGTTGCAGTACACATCGGAGTTGGGCTGTCACACGGGACGATCCGGCTCCAACTGGCATCCGATATCGGGCGGTTGAATAGCACGCTCATTCAACCCCCCAATATCGGTTTGTCATCGTTCCTGCATCGCGTTGTACGTTCACACCGTACAACGCACGAACGATATCGGCTCCAACGCCCGAACCACGTGACTTTTGGTCAGAGTTGGACGCCGATATCGCAACGTGTAAACCCACCATCACTGGTTGCAGTGAAATCATGGACACATTGTTCCATTTGTACACAGCCACAAAATGGAGCAATGTGTCCATGATTTCACTGCCACCAGTAAGTTGTTCAGAAGTTGGACACATAAGTTGGTGTGTGTAAAGTGGCCCTTAGGCTGGGGTCACAGTACCATTTTTCACATGCATTTTTGGAGACCTGCGTTTTCAAAAACGCATGTAAAAAACGCACCCATAGGCCCCCATGTTAAAAAAACGCATGCCCTAATAGCCAAAAAGCATGTGTGACTGTCCCATGCGTTTTTGGGGCATATACAAAAACGCATGCGTTTTTGTAGAAAACGCATGCGTTTTTGTAGAAAACGCATGCGTTTTTATAACATGGGTTCCTATGGAAAACGCATGCAAAAACGCATGTACAGTTAGTACCTTTTAGTGCCATTCAAAAACGCATGCGTTTCCCATAGGAGACCATGTTAAAAAAACGCATGCGTTTTTCCGGAAACGCATGCGTTTTTCAAAACGCTCAAAAAAATACTACAAGCACTATTTTTATGTGCAGATTCAAAAACGCAGCCAAAAACGCAGGGAGCCATCAGAGACCTTAAAAAACTCAAGCTGACATGAAAAACGCATGTAAAAAAGCATGCGTTTTTAAAAGGCACTAAAAAAACTGTGACCACAGCCTTAGAGAGGACAGGGGGCTTCTGACAATGATCGGATCCATAAAAAGCGCAGTGTGTGAATGCAAAATTGTGAAATGCATTGACTTAGCTGAGACAGACAATGTCACTGCATTTCACTGCAACAGCAGATACATTCAAAACGGGACACTGGTCTCCCGTGTGAATGTAGCCTAGGGTTTCGTTCACACGTTACCTATTTGTGCATTTATGCAGTGCTATTTTGCGCTTGCGTAAATACAGTGATGCGCAACTCAGTAAAAACTATGGTGTTTGCTGAAATGCATTCAGCCTGCATATTTTGGTGTCTTTTTGCGGACACACTTTCATTGCAAAGCGCATCTGCAAAAAGAATGACCATGTCAATTCTTTGCGCATTTTTACGTGCAATTTTCTCATAGGCTACATTTTAAAATGGGCTCAGGAAAAGTGCAGGTAATAATGTGAATGCAGTTGCACTTTTTTGTGCAAAACGTGGACAAAAGCGTGCAACTGCATAAATACTCGGCGAATACGCAGTGTGTGAACGTACCCTAGCAATCAACCCTGATTGAGGCTGTGGTCACAGTTGCCATGCGTTTTTTTTTTGTGATTTAACAAAACTCATGCTTTTTTTCATGTCAGCATGAGTTTTGTAAGGTTTGTGATGGCTCCCTGCATTTTTGGCTGCGTTTTTGAATCTGCACCTAAAAATAGTGCTTGTAGTATTTTTTTGTGCGTTTTGAAAAATGCATGCGTTTTAGTAGAAAACGCATGCGTTTTTATAACATGGGTTCCTATGGGAAACGCATGCAAAAACGCATGTACACTTAGTACCTTTTAGTGCCATTCAAAAACGCATGCGTTTCCCATAGGAGCCCATGTTAAAAAACGCATGCGTTTCCGGAAACGCATGCGTTTTTTTAACATGGGCTCCTATGGGAAACGCATGCGTTTTTGAATGGCACTAATTGTACATGCGTTTTTGCATGCGTTTTCCATAAGGCCCCTTATTAAAAAACGCATGCGTTTTTGGATATGCTCCAAAAATGCATGGGACAGTCACACATGCTTTTTGGCTATTAGGGCATGCGTTTTTTAACATGGGGGCCTATGGGTGCGTTTTTTACATGCGTTTTTGAAAATGCAGGTCTCCAAAAATGCATGTGAAAAATGGTACTGTGACCACAGCCTGAGTTAGTAATAGGAGGTCACTGGGCAAAAGACAGCGTAATGTTGTGGAGTCCTTCAGTCCTGACTTCTTTATTTATTGTGAGTTGTTTTTTGCTATATTTCATGTTACTGGCATTCAGCATTGGATTGTGTATTTGTTATATGCCTGCATGTCCTCTCAGACCCTGTATACTATCTTGTTGTTCTACCTCAGGTACAATTAGGTTGTATATATTTTTTCACTGGCCACATGTCTATAGCACGGAGACCTCCTGTTACTAGCTCAATCAGGTGTGATTGTTAGTGGATCACCTGGTATTTGCCCTGTGATATCACCTTTAGGCCAGTGCACACATTCAGAATTTGATGAGTTTTTTACCTCAGGATTTGTAGACAAAACCAGGAGTGGAGCAATCAGAGGAAAAGTCTAATAGAAACACCTGCACCACTTTTCTGTGTTTATCACCCACTCCTGGTTTTGGCTACAAATCCTGAGGTAAAAAACTCATCAAATACTCAGCGTGTGCACGATGCCTTTTAACATAAATTTATTCTTCTCCCAATATCTTTAGTGCCTGTTTGTCACCAACTCTTTACATTTTTATAAGTTTACATTTTTGGTGAGTATTCTACATATATCATAATCTTTAGCAGGGCAGACTCTGGCGCTTGCCTACCAAGTGCTCATTGTGCACCTGTGTGAATTGACATGCTGAGGCGCAGGCGCCGAAGAGAAGGATGCCACACATAGAAGAGGAGGCAGCACACGGGGCAGGAGGCAGGGATGGCCATGCGAGTGGCCAGGTCTGCAAACTCAGATAAACCCCTCAGACCTCTTAATTCTACATTTTACAAACTGTTTCTTTCGGGGTACAGGGGGGTACAAACATGGGACACACCTTCCCTGAGTGCAGCATACATGCTGCATTCACTGGTACTTTCAGTTTGGAAAGCACCAGGGGGTGACAGGTTCTCTTTAACTTTATGTCCTTGTGTCTTTGTGCATGTAATATAGATTCATTTTTACATTGCTGGAATGTATGGGCTGGTTTCAGGTTACTCCAGCAGCCAATCGCAGACGTCCACTCTGTGACAGCATCTATGATTGGCTGTTGGGTCCTTGACATATATAGTAGTGTAAAAATAAAGAAATGATTAAAGAAAATGACATAGCGCTCTGCTGTATTTTTGATACTCAGTGCAGATAAAGTGGACATGCTACCCCCAACTGCCTGGCTTTACCTTGGCTGGCACTCAAAATACAGGGAAGCCCATTCATTTTTTTTTACTTTAAAAAAAAAATTTAAAAAGTGTGTGGGCTCCTGCTGTATTTTGATCGCCAGCCAGGTAAAACCAGGCAGCTGGTGGCTGGGATTCTCAGCGTGGTAAGGCCCAAGCGTTCTGGGCCCCCCACGGTAAAAAACACAGCTGCCCCTGGAAATGGTGCATCCATCATAGCTCTATTTCCAGGCACTTTACCCGGCTCGTCCAGAGGCCCTGATGGCGGTGGCACGCTGGGTAATAAAGGGGTCAATATCAGCTTTGTATTCTCAGCTGGTACTAAGCCCAAAATTCATGGTGTCATGCCAAATTAGACATGACCACCAATAATTTCTAGTAATCAGTAGAAAAAAACAACACATAAAATTTTTTTTTTATTAGAAATAAAACAAAACAAATTAGAGACTGCATATTTATTATAAAAAAATAATCCTTAGTCCGAAGTAGCCCAGAGGGACAGCTTTGCTACTTCGCTCTCTTTTATAGACAGGCATCTATACAGAGCGAACAAACATTTATACAGAGCAAGAAGCAGGCTGAGACTGACAGTGACAGACAAAGTTTATTATTAACTATATGCTTTGTTTTAAAGCCTGCCCCATCTCATAACTGTAAAGTCCAAGCTCGGGGTTCAGATGCAAGTTTGATTTATCTCCGGCCCCGATCTTGAACTTAACAAAAGTAAAGTCTCCCAATCCCGAGCATGGGGGGGGGGAAGTTCTCTCATCACTATTCAGGTGTGCACATTTTTCTGTGCATTGTCTGTCTACTTGTATTGTTGGATTCCTTTTACTTTGCATATTGTAGCACCTTTTTGATTATTTGGCTGTTCGCTTCTCTTCTTCTGAAGCTGGGTACTGCTCCCTTATCTCTGTAGTAAGCTCGGTTCTGCGCCCTTATATCTGTAGTAAGCTCGGTTCTGCTCTCTTATCTCTGTAGTAAGCCCAGTTCTGGTCCATTATCTCTGTAGTAAGCTCAGTTCTGCTCCCCCACCTGAGGAAGACAGCAGGCAGCTGTTGAAACGCGCGTAGTGGACAAACCAGAATAAACAGGTCTACTTTAATTATTGGTAACTGCTTCTCTTTACTGAGCGCTCCTAAATAATACCAGAATTACTGCCTTTCATTATCTCTGTAGGAAGCTCAGTTCTGCTCCCTTATCTCTGTAGGAAGCTCAGTTCTGTTCCCTTATCTCTGTAGTAAGCTCGGTTCTGCTCCTTTATCTATGTAGTAAGCTCGGTACTGCTCCCCTTATCTCTGGAGTAAGCTCAGTTCTGCGCCCTTATCTCTGTAGTAAGCCCAGTTCTGGTCCATTATCTCTGTAGTAAGCTCAGTTCTGCTCCCCCACCTGAGGAAGACAGCAGGCAGCTGTTGAAACGCGCGTAGTGGACAAACCAGAATAAACAGGTCTACTTTAATTATTGGTAACTGCTTCTCTTTACTGAGCGCTCCTAAATAATACCAGAATTACTGCCTTTCATTATCTCTGTAGGAAGCTCAGTTCTGCTCCCTTATCTCTGTAGGAAGCTCAGTTCTGTTCCCTTATCTCTGTAGTAAGCTCGGTTCTGCTCCCTTATCTCTGTAGTAAGCTCGGTTCTGTTCCCTTATCTCTGTAGTAAGCTCGGTTCTGTTCTCTTATCTCTGTAGTAAGCTCGGTTCTGCTCTCTTATCTCTGTAGTAAGCTCAGTTCTGCTCCCTTATCTCTGTAGGAAGCTCAGTTCTGTTCCCTTATCTCTGTAGTAAGCTCGGTTCTGCTCCTTTATCTATGTAGTAAGCTCGGTACTGCTCCCCTTATCTCTGGAGTAAGCTCAGTTCTGCGCCCTTATCTCTGTAGTAAGCTGGGTTCTGTTCCCTTATCTCTGTAGTAAGCTTGGTTCTGTTCCCTTATCTCTGTAGTAAGCTCGGTTCTGTTCTCTTATCTCTGTAGTAAGCTCGGTTCTGCTCTCTTATCTCTGTAGTAAGCTCAGTTCTGCTCCCTTATCTCTGTAGGAAGCTCAGTTCTGTTCCCTTATCTCTGTAGTAAGCTCGGTTCTGCTCCTTTATCTATGTAGTAAGCTCGGTACTGCTCCCCTTATCTCTGGAGTAAGCTCAGTTCTGCGCCCTTATCTCTGTAGTAAGCTGGGTTCTGTTCCCTTATCTCTGTAGTAAGCTTGGTTCTGCTCCCTTATCTCTGTAGTAAGCTCAGTTCTGCTCCCTTATCTCTGTAGTAAGCTCAGTTCTGTTCCCTTATCATTGTAGGAAGCTCAGTTCTGCTCCCTTATCTCTGTAGTAAGCTCGGTCTGTTCCCTTATCTCTGTAGCAAACTCGATTCTGCTCCCATATCTCTGTAGTAAGCTTGGTTCTGCTCCCATATCTACTATAAGTACCAGCCTGTTTTTAAAGCCTTTTACTTCTGCTGCTTTAATGTAGCGGCCAGAGATAAGCAGGCCAAAGGTGGTCCGCCACTGCAACTTGAGGACCACTACCTTGTGATTGATTCAAGGCTGAAATTTGTCAGCCAGCCCCTAGCAGAGATGCACTTAGGCTGGGGTCACAGTTGGCATAAGTTTTTTTAGTGATTTAACAAAACTCATGCGTTTTTTCATGTCAGCATGAGTTTTTTAAGATGTGTGATGGCTCCCTGCGTTTTTGGCTGCGTTTTTAAATCTGCACCAAAAAATAGTGCATGTACTATTTTTTGGTGCGTTTTTATAACATGGGCCTCTATGGAAAACGCATGCAAAAACGCATGTACAATTAGTACCTTTTGGTGCCATTCAAAAACGCATGCGTTTTCCATAGGAGCCCATGTTAAAAAAACGCATGCGTTTTCTAAAACGCATGCGTTTTTTTAACATGGGCTCCTATGGAAAACGCATGCGTTTTTTAATGGCACTAATTGTACATGCGTTTTTGCATGCGTTTCCCATAAGGCCCCATATTAAAAAAACGCATGCATTTTTGGAAATGCACCAAAAACGCATTGTACAGTCACAAATGCGTTTTTGCTATTAGGGCATGTATTTTTTAACATGGGGGCCTATGGGTGCGTTTTTTACATGCGTTTTTGAAAACGCAGGTCTCCAAAAACGCTTGTAAAAAATGCAACTGTGACTCCAGCCTTACAGAGGTTCTCAAGAGAAAGCAAATAATCACTGCTTCCAAGCCCTCTTGCACACGTTGAGTATTTGGTGAGTTTTAACCTCAATATTTGTAAGGTCACATGCACATGTTGAGTAATTGGTGAGTTTTTACCCCAGTATTTGTAAGACCACATGATAGACCACACTGAGTATTTGGAAAGTTTTTACCTCAGTATCTGTAAAGGCCACATTACACACACAGATATATTGGTCACAGATCTCTGGTTGCAGTGAAATCATGGACACATTGCTCCATTGTACACAGCCACAAAATGGAGCAATGTATCCATGATTTCACTGCAACCAGAGACCTGTGACCAGTATCTGAACAGATATCTGTGTGTGTAACCTTGCCTTAAGGCTTCGTGCACACGTTGAGTATTTGATGAGTTTTTACCCCAGTATTTGTAAGACCACATGACAGACCACGTTGAGTATTTGATGAGTTTTTACCTCAGTAATTGTAAGACAAAACCAGGAGTGGAAAAAAATACAGAAAAAAATTCTTCTGATTGTTCCTCTCCTGGTTTTGTCTTACAAATGCTGAAGTAAAAATCTCACCATATATTCAATGTGTGCACATGACCTAAGGATAAGTAATAAGTTATTTATGGGTGGGGGTCCGACTGCTAAATGTCCAACTTTTATCCCCATTACGTGTCCAAAAACATCCCAACACAGAATCCTGATATCTAGATTCTTAAAAATTCACTTTATTAAAAAACAAAACATTAAAACCCACACATTAAAATCCTCATCCTTACAGATGTTCCTTAGGGCCACGTCACACACACAGATATCTGTGCAGATATTGTTTGCAGATCTCTGGTTGCAGTGAAATCATGGACACATTGTGACATTTGTACACGGCCACAAAATGGAGCAATCTATCCATGATTTCACTGCAACCAGAGATCTGCCAACAATATCTGCACAGATATCTGTGTGTGTGACGCGGCCCTTAGTCATAGGTTTCTTTTCTCCCCATTAAACTGGAGCTGGTACTCAACTCAGTGCCGGGACAAGGCATTTTGGTGCCCTAGGCAGGTAAGGCAAACGGCGTCTAGGAATATGTCTAGGAATAAAAATGTCAACATACTTTGAAAGTAAATTTAATTTAACGGGGACCTATAAAAGGTTCGTCCAACCACACTACAGAGACATACTGATAGGATATTTACATTGTGAGCCCCAATGGGGACAGTGTTGATGATGTATGTAAAGTGCTGTGGAGTTCATACTGTAATATAAGTGCAAAAAGTATTATTCTATATATTATGTCACAATACCAGGATCTGAGGATCTTGTATTTCGAGGTCTGGGGCTCTCTGATGCGATGCCACTGCCTGTCTCGCTGTCGTCCTCTTTTGACACTGCAGTGCGATGGACAAGAGAGCATTAACTGGTTAATAACAAGAAGTATGGAGTGTGTACTAACTGAGCCATAAATCCTCCCCATACCATGTCCCACAGACATTGTAGGATTACTATATGGATTTTATTATTAGGGCACGGACACATTGGCGTGAAACGCGGATGAGTGCAATGTGTGATTTTATCGCATTGCACTCGGACCAATGTTAATCAATGTCTGAGAGCAGATTGGTGAGTGTCGGACGCTTTTTCTCAGCCAGATTCAGGATGAGAAAAAAGTCGCAACATTCTGCGACAGTATGTGATTCCCGCGCGAGACTCACCAATGCAAGTCTATGGGTCTGACAAAATCACATACCGCACACTGACAGCACACGGACCATGGATGAGAAACAGACCGATTTTAAGGCGGCAGGAGACAGTGTACCACCGTGTCCTCAGCTCCGTGCTGAGCACACAGTATACCACCATGTCCTCAGCTCTGTGCTGTGCACAGACAGTGTACCACCATGTCCTCCATGTCCTCACTTCTGTGCTGTGCACACAGTGTACAGTACACTGTATGTGCACAGCACGGAGCTGAGGACATGGTGGTATACTGTGTGCACAGCACAGAGCTGAGGACATGGTGGTATACTGTGTGCTCAGCACGGAGCTGAGGACATGGAGGACATAGTGGTACACTGTCTGTGCACAGCACAGAGCTGAGGACATGGTGGTATACTGTGTGCACAGCACAGAGCTGAGGACATGGAGGACATGGTGGTACACTGTCTGTGCACAGCACAGAGCTGAGGACATGGTGGTATACTGTGTGCACAGCACAGAGCTGAGGACATCCCAGAATATACAGACAGGCCACAGACGGGCGGCGGGAGAACACAGCCACCTGGAAGAACTACAACTCCCAGCACCCAACACACTGCCCAGAAATCATATAGGACAGGCAGAAGAACTACAACTCCCAGCATGCCACACCCTGACAACACAGAAAGGTGGCGGCAGCTGCATGGAGGCAGACACACGGTACAGCTGCCAATATCACCACACACAGCGCCAGCCACAGCCCCAGTCCTCCTGCACCCCCGTCCTCCACAGGAGGATACAAGGAGCAGGTGATTGAGATAACAGCATGCCCAGCCATCACACCGATATACTGAGCACAGATCCATCCCCAAGGGATCTGGTACTGCAGCATGCCATATACTGAGCACAGATCTATCCCCAAGGGATCCAGTGCTGCAGCATGCCATATACTGAGCACAGATCCATCCCCAAGGGATCCAGTGCTGCAGCATGCCATATACTGAGCACAGATCCATCCCCAAGGGATCTGGTACTGCAGCATGCCATATACTGAGCACAGATCCATCCCCAAGGGATCCAGTGCTGCAGCATGCCATATACTGAGCTTAGATGATAGATCCATCCACACGGGACCACCGCTAACCTTAACGCTGCAGGCACCAGGCGCCGCTGCCAGGAGCCCACATTAATTTAGGTCCCGGTCTAGGCCTACATCATGGCGCCGCCCACCGCGCCGTGATTGGCTGAACGCCGCGTCATAGCACGTCATAGGGGCGTGTGTGATGACGTGCTGTCATGCCTAACCGCAATTGGGCGCCGAGCATGTCAGTCATGCGCTCGGAACACGCCCCGCTATGAAGTCCCGTCCTCCCTCCTATCTGGCCCGCGCGGCCGCCGGCGGCAAGCACGGGGCCCTCCAGGGGTTGCGGGGCCCCCCAGGGGGCGGGCAATGGGCCCCGTCATGCGGGAATGCGCCCTGCACAATATGGCGCCCTAGGCGACCGCCTAGGGTCGCCTAGCTGTCGTCCCGGCCCTGACTCATCTCAACCACTGATCTGCTCATTCCTTCAGTGGCTGTGATCACAGTGTTTGGCTTCTTCTGGATGCCCCAATGATGATGAATGGAGCTGCGGTCACAAAATTGCCAGCCACTGCATTTTATAATGAGGATAAAAGTTCCACATTCTTCTGACAGTTCAGTTTCCACTGATCGGATTCCACCAATAAATAAGTGATCACCTACCGAACCTGTTGACTGGAGATTTATTAGGTTGCCTATAGCAATCAATCACAGCTCAGCTTCTATTTTCTTACAGGTCATTAATATGACATATTCAAATTCTATTTTGTTATAGCTAACGTCAGTTATTTATTAACCCGGGCATAGCCGGGTACTACAGCTAGTCTAATATATAAAGCTGAATGTGTGTGTATGTGTGTGTGTATGTATATCTGGGATTGGCATCTACACCGTCGCAACTACAGCCACAAAATTTTGCACAGTCACACATCTGGACCCTGAGAGCGTCATAGGCTATGTTGTGAGGTGAAATTTTAACCCTGCGCGTTCCAGTTCACCAAACAATTTTGCCCCTATCTACATAATGTGGAAAAAGTGAATGGAAAAGTGTTGGAGGAAAATCGACAGCTGTCAGCTATAGCCACAAAATTTTGCACAGTCACACGTCTGGACCCTGGGAGCGTCATAGGCTATGTTGTGAGGTGAAATTTTAACCCTGCGCATTCCAATTCACCAAACAATTTTTCCCCTATCTACATAATGGGGAAAAAGTGACAGTTACCGGTTGACAGTTGTGAATGAGAGGGGCTTAATGATAGCGCCAAAGACTAACTGCACATACCAGCATATAGTCACTAAGGTGGGGCCCCAACATGGGATATTCACCACGCACGGGGACATGTATACACACTACACGCACACAAAGAGTAACAGCAAGTGTATAGTCGCTAAGGTGCAGCCCCAACATTGGATACTCACCACGCACCCGAACAAACACACACCACAAAGAGACACACCCCCACGGGGACACACACACACCCTATAGCGACACATGCACTCACCCCACTCGGGACATACACACACACCACAAAGAGACACATAACACAGACACACACACAACACAGACCCCCCCACACAGGGACACACAAACATAGTCACCCTATAGGGACACATGCACTCACCCCACAGGGACACACACACACACACACACACACACACACCACAAAGAGACACACACACCACACAGACCTTCCCACAGGGACACACACACATACACACCCTATAGGGACACATGCACTCACCACACAGGGACACACACACACCACAAAGAGACACACACAACACAGAGACACACACACCACACAGACCCCCCCACAGGGACACACACACATACACACCCTATAGGGACACATGCACTCACCCCACAGGGACACACACACACACACCACAAAGAGACACACGCAACACAGATACACACACACCACACAGACCCCCCCACAGGGACACACACACATACACACCCTATAGGGACACATGCACTCACCCCACAGGGACACATACATACACACACCCCAGGGACACACACACCACACAGACAGACACAGATGTGCACAAATCACCTCACTGATCGGATTCCACCAATAAAAAAGTGATCACCTACCGAACCTGTTGACTGGAGATTTATTAGGTTGCCTATAGCAATCAATCACAGCTCAGCTTCTATTTTCTTACAGGTCATTAATATGACATATTCAAATTCTATTTCGTTATAGCTAACATCAGTTATTTATTAACCCGGGCGTAGCCGGGTACTACAACTAGTTATTTATAAAACAGGACGAACACAAACAGGTTCTTTTTATTTTATTAGGCTGTGTGTATATGTAACCCCTGCAGCCATTCACCGTAATAGTTAAGTTTAAGAAAAACAGTATAAATGTAATCTTTCCCTAACTGTACAGCCCATAGAAGAAATAATCATACAGAGAAAAATTTGTACAAGTACAAGAAAAAAATTCATATTTTTATTAACAGAAAAAGATAGAAAATACACATAAACAAAACAAAAAAACAGAACAAGGCACATGAAAAGACGAAAAACGGGTAGCCAGGCTGTCTAATATCAAACAGGTGTTGCAACAGGTTTGCTGTGTATTATTAACATGCTCCCCTATACATCACAAAAATCAAGGAAACAGAGACAAAACTCTTATGTTCCTATATGATACATAAGCAGAAAAGCATACTTAAGGGAATCTGTCACCTCATCTAAGCACCCTAACCTGTCAATACCTGTCCCTGCAGCACCCAAATACTTTCTTAATCATACCTGTCTGAGCTCTTGGGGGTTTATAAAAGTGAAATAGTATGTTTTAGTAACTTACATCATTTTTGTCAGGTGGGCGTTTCTGACGAAGGGCAGTGTCCCCAGGGCTACGCTCCCCCCTCCTCTCCGCTCCAATTACGCCCTCATGGGCGTAATCCTTGCTGCATGACCACGCTTTGTTTTTTCAAATGCCTCCGCTCTGAATTGTATGATGCGGCATCACTAGGGATGGGCGAATCTACTCGCTAGGACTCGTTACTCGGCGAGTAGTAAGGGACTCGCAGGACTCGGTACTCTGCGAGTTTCCCAGTGATTACTCGCACGAGTCCAATGCAAATCAATATCAATCCTAGTTTTGTCAGAAACGCTGACAAAACTAGGATTGCGATTGTTTGCATTAGACTCGGCTACTGTGCCAGTGATAGCAGGGAAACTCGCAAAGTAACTGCTGTTTCTTTGCGAGCCAAGTCCAGCTGTCTTCTCTGTGCAGGCTGCCAGCTCCAGGGTCCTAGAGCCCTCCTTCTCACAGACATGATGTAGCAGTGCTGAGATTGTTCTCAGTCTGCTCATTCCCTGTGCATAGACATCTATATCTATGCACAGGGGATGTAGCAGAGAGGACATCGCGTTTTGGACTACGTCGGACGGAAGAGGATTTTTTTAATTAAAGATGGAGTCCCTAATGGCTTTTTTTTTATTTCAAATAAAAATTTTTCTCTGTGTTTTTTTAACCCTTTATTGGAGATTCTTAGTGGCTGGGTCAAACGTGGCCTGACATTAAGAATCTCGGGCTTAATACCAGCTTGTATAACAAAGCTGGTATTAACCCCTTTATTACCCAGCGTGCTACCGCCAACAGGGCCGCTGGAAGAGCGGGGTTCAGCGCCAGAGGATGGCGCTTCAATGAACGCGCCATCTTCTGGGGCGGCTGCGGGCTGCAATTTGCAGCGGGGGGTGCCCAGAAAGCTTGGGCATCCCTGCGCTGCGGATTCCAGCCCCCAGCTGCTTAGCTGTACCTGGCTAGACATAGAAATTGCGCGGAGCCCCACGCATTTGTTTTTAATTATTTCATGAATTTCAGAGTCAGAGTCTCAGAGTCAGAGTCAGAATCTCAGAATTTCATGAAATAATTAAAAAAAAAATGCGTGGGGCTCCACGCAATTTCTATGTCTAGCCAGGTACAGCTAAGCAGCTGGGGGCTGGAATCCGCAGCGCAGGGATGCCCAAGCTTTCTGGGCACCCCCCGCTGCAAATTGCAGCCCGCAGCCGCCCCAGAAGATGGCGCGTTCATTGAAGCGCCATCCTCTGGCGCTGAACCCCGCTCTTCCAGCGGCCCTGGTAGCGGTGGCACGCTGGGTAATAAAGAGGTTAGGGCCAGCTTTGTATTATCAGCTGGCCCTCAGCCCGAAATTTATGGCGGTCACGCCAATATTAGACATGACCGCCATGAATTTCTATTAAAATGTTTTAAAAAAAACACAACACAAAGAAATTTTTTTATTAGAAATAAAAAAAAAAGCCATTAGGGACTCCATCTTTAATTAAAAAAATCCTCTTCCGTCCGACGCAGTCCAAAACGCGATGACCTCTCTGCTACATCCCCTGTGCATAGATATAGATCTCTATGCACAGGGAATGAGCAGACTGAGAACAATCTCAGCTCTGCTACATCATCTCTGTGCACAGACATTCATGTCTGTACACAGGGAATGAGCAGACTGAGAACAATCTCAGCACTGCTACATCAGGCAGCAGGCAGGCTCTAGGACCCTGGAGCTGGCAGCCAGCACAGAGGAGAAAGCAGGACTCTTATCTATGCGAGTTTCCCAGCAGCGATTACTTACAAAGTAAACGAGCAATGCAAATAAATGACAAAACTAGGATTGCTTCAGGCTGAAGCTTCTGAGACACATCTGCGATTTGTAAATCTCACACTACTCGCTATTACTCGCTTCCCCATTCTTTAACATTGGACTCGCTAGACTCGCAACGAGTAGCGAGTCCTGTGCTCGGACTCGCTAGAGTCAAGCGATTCCGAGTAATTTAGGATTCACCCATCACTAGGCATCACGTGACGTGTGGAGCAGAAGATACGGATATGATCCAGTGCGCGTCATATCCGGATCTTCTGCTCCACATGTCACAGGCCACCTTCAGAGCATGCGCAGAAGGCATGCTGAAGGCGGCCTTACAGCTGGCGAACTGCGCATCACCGGAAATGACGCGCACCGGCATCACGTGATGCCACATCATAGAATTCAGAGCGGGGGCATTTGAAAAAACAAAGCACGGTCATGCAGCAAGAGCTCAGACAGGGATGATTAAGGCTAGGGTCACACATGTATTGTTTTTTTAAAAGCCTGCGTGAAAGATCATGCAGGCTGCAGTTTTCGGAGCAGTTCTAACATCCGCAATGCGGTAACCACATTGCTCAGGATGTGTAATCCTGAGCAATCTGGTTACCGTATACTTTGCTTATTCCGGCTGCCGCCGGGATAAGCAAAGTGTTTAATCTGTCAAAAATGATTAAATATTAATAAGAATTGTGGGCAACATGTCTTTAGGGAGCTGCCTACTCAGGACAGCATGTTATGTGTTAATAAGTGATGTACAGTAAGCCGGCTTCTTTCGACTCTGTACATTTTTATCAATGAAGCCGTGGCTCCACTGACAGCTGTGCACATACTATACGTAATGTACCGCTGTCCGAGGTCCTGAAGGCTTTTACAGTAGATCTATGGGCAGCGCACCACCATAGATATACTGTAAAAGCCTTCAGGACCCTGGACAGCGGCACATACGATACGTACATTAGGTATAGTATGCGCACAGCTGTCAGTGGAGCCGCGGCTTCAATGATAAAAATGTACAGAGCCGAAAGAAGCCGGCTTACTGTACATCACTTATTAACATATAACATGCTGTCCTGAGTGGCCAGCATGTCTCTAGGGGGTGTGGGCACCCCCTACAGACATGTTGCCCACAATTATTATTAATATTTAATCATTTTTGACAGATTAAACACTTTTCTCATCCCTGCGGCAGCAGGGATGAGCAAACTATACGGTAACCGGATTGCTCCGGATTACACATATTTGGGTACTGCAGGGACAGGTATTGACAGGTTAGGGGGCTTACATGAGGTGACAGGTTCCCTTTAATATAACAGAAGAGGACATAACTAAAGCAAAAATGAACAAAAAAGTGCAAATCTATCTATCTATCTACCATGTTTTTCCAAAAATTAGACAGTGTCTTATATTTTGTCCCCTCCAAAAAAAAGGGCTAGAACTTACTTTTGGGGTAGGGTTTATATTTGGCCAAGAATAAGCAGTCACACATTTATGCTTGAACAAAAAAAAATCAACAATGTTATGGGGTACACTAGACTAGTTGCTGAAGATGAGCATATCTGCAGGGAGGTAGACTTTGGAGGAGAACATGAGGAGGCGAGACTCGGGAGTGGAGCGGGGGAGCAGTTACCCTACTACTGACACAGTATACAGTAGGGTACTTACCCATAAAAATGAATGTGAGCCAGCAGGACTCATAATGAATTGGTCAATCTCGCTCAGGAACTGTAGTTAAAAGAGACCATGTGACCTACGACCAATCAGATGGCATATACTGACTTCGGGAGGTGATAGGCTCCATGACTGCAGGTCCTGACTGCACTGGAATCTCTGCCGGCACTGGAGCCTGAGATAAACATATAGCTTTATTGTTTTAATGACTGGGCGCACAATGGGAATAAGGGGGAGCAAGGGAGAAGAATATAGTATTCAGCTCTCACTGTATTCATGCTGTACTGGCGACTATTGCATCGCTTTGCAATCGCCTAATACTCATCAGCTGAAATTGACACTGCACTGTGTATTTCTATGCAGGTGTAACATTTAGCTGTGAGTACGATCCTAGGGCTTATTTTTGGAGTATGGCTTTAAAGAGTCCGAAAAACCCTGCTAGGGCTTATTTTTGGGGTAGGGTTTATTTTTGGAGAAACAGGGTATCTATCTATCTATCTATCTATCTATCTATCTATCTATCTATCATCTATCTTCGTAGACTGTGAGCTCTCGTGGACAGGGTCCCCTCCTGTACCTGTACATCCCAATCGTCTAGATTTAGTGTACTTGTGCTTGTCTCCCTTATCCTCATGAAAAGCGCCATGGAACCTAATGGCGCTATATAAATTAATAATAATAATAATTATAATAATAATAATAATAATACCTATCTATCTCTATCTCAAAACAATCAAACATTTTATGTTGTTAAAAACCACTATGAATTCTCTATTATTTATGCTGTTTTCTAATTGTGCTGTGTAAATATCAAATAAAGGTATACGGCAAAACAATGTAGAAAATACTGGAATGATTTGAATAATATTGCATCAAAAATATGATTTAATCATTAAAATCTTAAGGTGCATGATGTAGCGTAGGTACATTATGTACCATTAGTCTTTAATGACTCAACAGTAATTTTGATGCAATACAAATACTGAGTCAATTTCTAAACTATGGGGAATGTTTTGATCAAATTAAAAAGATCTGAATGTTTTCTTCAAATTATAACACAACTTAAATGTTAGTTAGGGCCAACATTAACCATCGTGGAGTTATATGTTGTATCCACAAGAATATTGCTTTCACTGCACTCAAGAGAAATGCCGGGAACATCATATGTTGTAATTAGATTTTCTGAAAGCATTTGACAAAGTTCTGCATCAGAGGTTAATGAATACAGGGCAGTTTGATAGAATCAAAAATGACAGATTTAATAGAATACTGGCAGAACTCCAAAAAAATGAGGAAATATATGAAAAAAAACCTAAGCTTTTTTGGAGCACATTTATTGAATTCTATAGTGACAAGTGTAGTAGATGTAGTATGATAAAGTTCCAATGACTTCAGCATGAAAAAAAAAACAAAAATGTAAAATTAAGGAATATTCTCTAAATAATAGGATTTAATTCAATTTATTAAATGCAGGGAAGCTACCGTACTTTTCTCATGACTCTGGCGCTCTGCATCCATCTGTTCACTCTGGCCCCCATGGTCGGTGCATGATAGGCCTCTTGGGTGTGCATTTAGAGCGCGGCCATCTAGCAATGCCCTTTCTTAAAGGGCCTCCGTATTGGGAAGTGCCATGATTAATGAGTCTTAGTTTTTTCTGTCTCTAGCTAGTTATCAGGTCCCCCCTTGCTTTGTGCCTTATTGCATATATCAATCCATGCTTCTGCTTCCTTTCTTGCTAGTCACTTGCTGTGCTTACCTGTGCCTACCTGATTTTTTTTTTTTTTTTTTACTCAGCAGGATATGAGTTCTCCCTAATGGGGGTTACAACCTCACATATGGGAGAAAGGTTTGGTCCGTTTTATACAACATAACAGTTTTAAGAGGTTAAACCAGAACCCAGAAGAACAGAGGAGTTTTTTAATTTGTGATATGACACTTGGGCACTGTGGGATATCACGTGTGTAGTTTGTGTAGACAATCTAGTCTTTTTTAAAGTAAGTTTATTATTAAATGTTAAGTTTTAACCTCTTAACACTGTTTAGTTGTATAAAACTGTGCCTACCTGAGCCTACCTGTGCCTGTCAGTTACCTCCAGCCACTGCCATCTGCTGTGCCTACCAGTGTCTGCTCATCACTCCCTCGACCACCATCTGCTGACTCTGCTTGTGCATTCATTTCTCCAGTTCCTGGCCCTGTTTCAGTACTATTTCCTGTGGTGCCAGCTTCTGGGGCACTGGGATTCCCTGGGGCTGCCCTCCGCTAGTCACGCATCATTGTAAGCCTATCTCCACCTCCTGTGGCTCTAGTGAAGTCTCATTGACTGTTCAGGGGTGCTCCTCCAGATGAGTGACCAGTGTCGTAGGTCCAATGGATCCACATTCCTCGGGCTTGCCTGGTCAGGTGTGATAGTGTCTGAGAAGCTCCAAAACATGTGGCAGTAAGTGAAAGTCATGCGTATGTACAGAAATTTGTGTGTGCATAGTGTACTGCTACATGCAATAGAATACAAAGCAAACAACAGTTTTTTTTTGTTTTTTTTAAATCGTTAACCATGATGTAAATTTTATTTAAAAAAAAATCAAACATGACAAAGTTTGCAATGTTAAAATCTTTGGCACTGGTTTCCAACAGTCTATGCGTAATCCCGAGCAGTTACAGTAAAAATGTCAATATTCAACTCTTTAGCTCTGGTTCCCAACAGTCTCTGCTTAATCCTGGGCACTTAATCATGCATAGGGTAGAATGATTTGCTTTTACTCTACTCTAAAAAGAAAAGCTGCATGGTGGATTTTGTGGGCATGGGCAAGGTGCTTGGCTTTCTACAATCTGATTTGCTGCTTATTTAAAGAAGGGTATTACTTCATGGGAATGGCATGAGTTAGTTAAAAAAGGGTCACATTTTTAAATTGTATAGTCTACATTTTAACAAGATTAGTAAATCTGCCTAGTTAAACTAACACATTTTTCGGACTATAAGACACACATTTTTTCCCAAAAAAGTTTTGGGGAAACTGGGGTGTGTGTTTTATAGTTTGAATATATGGACTGTGGGGCTGTGCTGGCTGTGCTGGGGGGAGCAGATGCTCTGGATCCAGTTTGAGGAGGCTGGCGTGGGCTGCAGAGGCAGCCCTTGATTATTATTATTATTATTATTATTATTTATTTATTTATTTATGGAGCACCATTGATTCTATGGTGTTGTACATGAGAAAGAGTTAGATACAAACAAGTTAAAAATACAATCAACAAACTAACAGTGAGATTGGTACAGAGGGGGAGAGGACCCTGGATAAACTCAAAGCTCATGCAAGTGCTCCCATCAATGTTTTGCCCCGCCACACACAGGTGGGACAACTATACGTTTCGTGGAGTATTAGAGAAAAAACTATTCAGGTAGGTTAGTGACCTCTTTAGACCTAATGTACCGGATAAACTAAAAGCTCATGCAAGCACTCCTATTAATGTTATGCCTCGCTACACAAGGATAGGACAACTATAAGTTTCATGGAGTTTTACAGGAAATAATAGAGAGGTAGGTCAGTGACCTGTTTAGGCCTAGTAGGCCGGATAAACTGAAAGCTCATGCAAGTGCTCCCATCAATGTTATGCCCTGCCACACACAGGTGGGACAACAATCCGTTTTGTGGAGTATTCCAGGAAAAACTAGTCAGGTACTGTAGGTCAGTGACCAGTATAGGTCTAGTGGACATGGGAGATTGAGCAAACAATGCTTCTAAGGGCCCAAAAACTGTTCAAGTGCATACAGCACATTTGCCAAAACCTGGTTTGATGCCCACAACCAGTTTATGCAAACATTAAGGGAGATGTAGTAATCACTGCTTTTAAGCACCCAAAAATGGCAGATGCGAATACAGCTAATTTGTTAATCACTACTGGTTCAATGGAAAAAAAGGTTGAATATTCAGAAATATGGGCAGGAGTGTCAGGGATAGGTATTGAGTTCGAGAGCCCTACTCAAGTCAAGCAACAATCAAAAGGAGACCCCAACAACAGTCTCCATTTTTCAAAAAAATTGGGCACAGCCACCGCTAAAGTGGCATCAATTGCCCCAGAGTTGAAATATTGAAATGGGGAGTTTAATGCAGCACATTAAAAGTACACAAGCATTCAGTCTCCCTAGGCTGACAATTGGGTTGAAAATTCCTTGCGGATCCATGACTTCTTCATCTTGATAAACGTTAGTCTATTTACACTGTCACTGGACAGCCACGTGCGTTTGTCCGTCAGTACACTACCAGCAGCGCTCAAGATACGTTCAGAGAAAACGCTGGCTGTGGGGCACAACAAAATCTCCAAGGCATGAGTGGCGAGCTCAGGCCATTTTTTCAGTTTTGAAGCCCAAAATGCACAAGGGTCCAGTTCCACAGTCATGACATCGATATTCAACTGTAGACTCTGGGCGTTCACTATGTGTCAGATTTGTTCTCTCTTCTGGCATTGCAAAGAATGGTCTAAAAAAAAAGGTGAAACAATTCTACAAAATTGCTGTTACTAGATACACTGTTACTGTTAACGTTTGAGTGATGACGACTAAGCGTTCCCTGGTTTGGAAATGTAGAACTGCGATATTCACTTTGTGCACCACTGGTGTTTTGGGGAAAAGCAGTGCTAAGATTTTCTAAAAGCTTCTGTTGATACTCCTACATGCGTGCGTCCCTTTCCAGGGAAGGAAGCATTTGACCAAATGTACACTTGTACCGGGGATCTAACAGTGTGGCAACCCAGTAGTTCGCATTACTTCGAGGATCATGTTGCAGGTAGTGCAGCAAGAAGGCACTCATGTCTCTTGGGCATTCAGGAGGCCTAAGTCCTTGTTATGTTGGTTGCGGCGGGGTAACATTCACGCTTGCTTCCTCTGCCCTTTCCCACCAACTTCGCACAACAGAAATGTGATCAAGATCTCCCTCATCTGCTGTGTCTCCCATGCCCATCGCCTGTTCGTCCTCCATTACTTCCTTGGCTCCTGCACCTTTATCAACAGTTTGACAGCTACCATGCGCTCTCGTTGTTCCCTCTCCCCCACACACCCATGCCAACCCCCTTGGTGCTGCCGATCATCTGGACCTTTGAGATCTTGGTAACCCTTCCGCATACACCTCCTCCTCTACTTCCTCCCCTTCCACTTGGCCCACCACCTAACTCCGAATACTGGTTAACCCCTTCCCGACACATGTCTCAATTTATGAGACATGAAAACCAGTACGTTCCCGACCGATGTCTCAGCGTGTGAGACATCTGGGGAACTCACTCCTGCAGCTCAAGTGAGGGTCTCACTGACCTGTCACTTGAGCTGCAGGTACATGGGGATATGTGCCATAGCCAAGGGGGGGTTGCTTAGTCCCCCCAAGGCTCAGCCGCGGTGATTGGCGGTTGAAAATGAAACCGCAAATTACTGCGACCTTACAGTCCTCCTGTTTCCTGCATCTCTACTGCCCCGGATCATCCCCCCTATCATCTCCTGTGCTCCCCCTCGCTCGTCCGCCCTGTTCCCCACTGTCTACCGCCGCCCCCACCACCGCTCATCCTTCCTGTCCTGATCACCTCCCCGCCACTGCCGCTCACCTCCTCCTCCCGCCTCTGCCATCCACCTTCTACTGCCTCTGCTACTCATCTCCTCCTCCCCCGCCACCACTGCCATTCACCTCCTCCTCCCCCCGCCGCCGCTGCCATTCACCTCCTCCTCCACCCACGGCCACTCACCTCCTCCTCCCGCTGCTACTGCCGCCCGCCACTGCCGCTTACCTCCTCCTCCGCTGCCGCCAGCCACTGTTGCTCACATCCTTCTCCTGCTGCGACCCGTCGCTGCGGCTCACCTCCTCCTCCAGCTGCCGCCCGCCGCTGCGGCTCACCTCCTCCTCCCGCTGCGGCTCACCTCCTCCCGCCGCCGCTGTTGACATCCTGCTGCCTCCACCGCCGCTCATCTCCGCCGCCGTCACTCATCTCCGCCACCGCTCAGGGTGAGTCCCCCTGTCTCTGCGATCCCTTCTCTGCAGCTGAATCGAGCTGCAGTGAAGGGATCTGAGAGCCCTGGCACAGTGATCACATAGTGGATCACTGCACCCAGGCTGTGAGATCACTTTCTGCAACTTGATTGGACTGCAGAGCAGCGATCTGGCAGCCTAAGTGCAGGGATCCACTATGTGGATCACTGTGCCTGGGCTGCCAGATCGTTGCCTGCAGTCCGATCCGCCTGCATGGGGATCGAGCTGCAGAAAGCGATATCACAGCCCCGCCGCAGTGATCCACATAGTGGATCACTGCACCTGGGCTGCCAGATCGCTGCTCTGCAGTCTAATCCTACTGCATGGGGATCAAGCTGCAGAAAGCGATCTCGCAGCCCCGCCGCAGTGATCCACATAGTGGATCACTGCACCTAGGCTGCCAGATCACTGCACTGCAGTCCAATCCTCCTGCATGGTGATTGAGCTGCAGAAAGCGATCTCGCAACCCCGCCGCAGTGTCACTGCACCCTGGCTGCCAGATTGCTGCTCTGCAGTCCGATCCGCCTGCATGGGGATCGAGCTGCAGAAAGCAATCTCGCAGTCCTGCCGCAGTGATCCACATAGTGGATCACTGCACCCGGGCTGCCAGATCGCTGCTCTGCAGTCCGATCCTCCTGCATGGGGATCAAGCTGCAGAAAGCAATCTCGCAGTCCCTCCGCAGTGATCCACATAGTGGATCACAGCACCCGGGCTGTCAGATCGCTACTTTGCAGTCCAATACGCCTGCATGGCGACCGTGCGTTGTGGGAGCTTCGTTGTGGACTACGTTGGAGGCGATCGAGCGTCATGGGACCTTCGTTGTGGACTACGTCGGATCTTTTATAATAAAGATGGAGTCCGAATTTCGTGTGTGTTTTTTTTCAAATAAAAATTTTTTCTCTGTGTGGTATTTTTTGAATATTTACTAGAGATTCCTAATGGCCAGGTCTAACATTGGCCCGACATTATGAATCTCGGGCTTAGTGCCAGCTGCCAATAAACAAGCTGGCATTAACCCCATTATTACCCAGTTTGCCACAGGCACCAGGGCAACTGGAAGAGCCTGGGTACAGTGCCAGAAAATGGCGCTTCAATGAATGCGCCTTTTTCTGGGGCGACTGCGGGCTGCAATTCGCAGCATGGGGGGCCCAGGATGCTTGGGCCTTTCCATGCTGAGGATTCCAGCCCCCAGCTGCCTAGTTGTACCTGGCTGGGCCAAAAATATGGCGGAGCCCCACCTCATTTTTTTTCTAGAATTAGTTCTAGAATTAAAAAAAAATGGGCTTCAGTGTATTTTTGGTTTCCAGCCAGGTACAACGAGGCAGCTGGGGGTTGGTGGTAGTCCGTAGCTGCCAAGTTGTACCTGGCTGGACCAAAAATATGGCGGAGCCCCACGTCATATTTTTTCTAGAATTAGTTCTAGAAATAAAAAAAAAAAAATGGGATTTGCTGTATTTTTGGTTGCAGCCAGGTACAATGAGGCAGCTGGGGGTTGGTGGCAGTCTGTAGCTGCCAAGTTGTACCTGGCTGGACCAAAAATATGGCAGAGCCCCACGTCATTTTTTTTTCTAAAATCAGTTCTAGAAATAAAAAAAAAAGGCCTTCACTGTATTTTTGGTAGCCAGCCAGGTACAACTTGGCAGATGGCGGGCTGGAATCCTCAGCGTGGAGAGACCCAAATGTTGTGGACCTCCCACGCTGCAAATTGCAACCCACAGCCACCCCAGAAAGTAGTGCATTCATTAAAGGCGGCATTTTCTGCTGTTGTACTCCAACTCTTCGAGTTGCCCTTGCGCTGGGGGCACACGGGTTCTCCATATGCGACGTGGTGTCCGCTAACAATTTCAATGGAAAATTAGCTCCAATTGTTAGCGGAAACCATGTCGCGTATGGAGAGCCCCTCCCTGTGTGCCTGAACATTGGAGCTCCCCCACAAGTGACCCCATTTTGCAAACTAGACCCCCCAAGGAACTTATCTAGATAAATAGTGAGCACTTTGAACCCACATGTGCTTCACAAATTAGTCCGTAAAAGTGAAAAAGATTTTTTGTGAAAAAAAAGTAATTTTTCATTTTTACAGATCAATTTGTGAAGCACCCAGGGGATCAAAGTGCTCACTATGCATCTAGATAAGTTCCCTGGGGGCACTGCCGGGACAAGGCATTTTGGTGCCCTAGGCAGGTAAGGCAAACGGCACCCCGCCCCCGAAATATGTCTGGGAATAAAAATGTCAACATACTTTGAAGGTAAATTTAATTTAACGGGGACCTATAAAAGGTTCGTCCAACCACACTGCAGAGACATACTGATAGGATGTTTACATTGTGAGCCCCAATGGGGACAGTGTTCATGATGTATGTAAAGTGCTGTGGAGTTCATAGTGTAATATAAATGCAAAAAGTATTATTCTTAATATTATGTCACAATACCAGGATCTGAGGATCTTCTATTTCGAGGTCAGGGACTCTCTGATGCCATGTTGCTGCTTGTCTCGCTGTTGTCCTCTTTTGACACTGCAGTGCGGTGGACAAGAGAGCATTAAGTATGGAGTGTGTGTACTGAGTCATAAACCCTCCCCTTACCATGAAGTATGGAGTGTGTACTGACTGAGCCATAAACCTCCTCATACCATGTCCAGCAGACATTGTAGGATTACTACCCGTATATACTCGTCTGTAAGCCGACCCGTGTATAAGCCGACCCCTCTACTTTTGCCCCAAAACCTGGGAAAACCTATTGACTCGTGTATAAGCCGAGGGTGGACCCCAGCACAGGTATACAGCCCCCAGCAGTGTGGTATACAGCAGCCTCCCCAGTGGTATATTCAGACCCCAGTGGTAATACAGCAGCCCCAGTGGTAATACAGCAGCCCCAGGGGTTATACAGCAGCCCCAGGGGTAATACAGCAGCCCCAGTGGTAATACAGCAGCCCCAGGGGTAATACAGCAGCCCCAGGGGTTATACAGCAGCCACAAGGGTATACAGCAGCCCCAGTGGTATATACAGGCCCCAGCAGTATATACAGCAGCCCCAGTGGTATATACAGGCCCCAGCAGTATATACAAGCTCCAGCAGTATATACAGCAGCCCCAGTGGTATATACAGGCCCCAGCAGTATATACAGCAGCCCCAGTGGTATATACAGGCCCCACCAGTATATACAGCAGCCCCAGTGGTATATACAGGCCCCAGCAGTATATACAGCTGCGCCAGTGGTATATACAGGCCCCAGCAGTATATACAGCAGCCCCAGTGGTATATACAGGCCCCAGCAGTATATACAGCAGCCCCAGTGGTATATACAGGCCCCAGCAGTATATACAGCAGCCCCAGTGGTATATACAGGCCCCAGCAGTATATACAGCACCCCAGTGGTATATACAGGCCCCAGCAGTATATACAGCAGCCCCAGTGGCATATACAGGCCCCAGTGGTGGTATACACAGGCCCCAGTGGTGGTGTATACAGGCCCCAGTGGTGGTGTATACAGGCCCAGTGGTGGTGTATACAGGGCCCAGTGGTAGTGTATACAGGGCCCAGTGGTAGTGTATACAGGGCTCAGTGGTGGTGGTGTATACAGGGCCCAGTGGTCGAGGTGGTGTATACAGGGCCCAGTGGTGGTGTATACAGGGCCCAGTATGCGGACCGGGGGGGGCCTTTGCACACTCACCGGTCACCGAGGCCGCCGTCACCGTGCGTCTGCTGTAAGTGCTGTAATGAGGAGGAGAGAAGGGGCGGGCAGAGCTGCGGGACAGGAAGTCAGAGTCCCGCCCTCCTTCCTCTCTGGCCGGAGTGCCGCGGCCGCCGGCGGCCAGCACGGGGCCCCCCAGGTGGTGCGGGGCCCCCCAGGGGGCGGGCAATGGGCCCCTCATGAGGGAAAAATGCGCCCTGCACAAGATGGCACCCTAGGCGATCGCCTTGGGTCGCCTAGCTGTCGTCCCGGCCCTGCCTGGTGGTATCTTGTTTCCAAAATGGGGTCAATTGTGGGGGAGCTCCAATGTTTAGGCACACAGGACCTCTTTATATGCGACATGGTGTCCACTAATAATTTCAATTCAAATTGTTAGCGGACACCATGTTGCATATGAAGAGCCCCTGCATGCCTAAACATTGGAGCTCCCCCACAAGTGACCCCATTTTGGAAACTAGACCCCTCAAGGAACTTATCTAGATGCATAGTGAGTGATTTGAACCCCCAGGTGCTTCACAAATTGATCCGTAAAAATGAAAAAGTACCTTATTTTTACAAAAATCTTTTTTCTTTTTTACGGACTAATTTGTGAAGAGCCTGGGGGTTTAAAGTGCTCACTAAGCATCTAGATAAATTCCATGGTGGGGTCTAGTTTCCAAACTGATCCCCCTGGTGCTTCACAAATTTATCCGTAATAAGGAATAAGTACTTATTTTTTTCACAAAAATTTTCTTTTTTCATTTTACGGATCAATTTGTGAAGCACCTGGGGCTTCAAAGTGCTTACTATGCATCTAGATATGTTCCTTGGGGGGTCTAGTTTCCAAAATGGGGTCACTTGTGGGGGAGCTACAATGTTTAGGCACACAGAGGCTCTTTATATGTGACATGGTGTCCACTAATAATTCCAATTGTTAGCGGACACCATGTTGCGTATGGAGAGCCCCTGTGTGCCTAAACATTGGAGCTTCCCCACAAGTGACCCCATTTCGGAAACTAGACCCCCCAGGGAACGTATCTACATGCATAGTGCGCACTTTGAACCCTCAGGTGCTTCACAAATTAATCTGTAAAAATGAAAAATGAAAATTTTTGTGGAAAAAAAAAGTACTTTTTCATATTTACGGATCAATTTGTGAAGCATCTGGGGGTTCAAAGTGCTCACCACCCATTTAGATATGTTCCCTGGGGGGGTCTAGTTTCCAAAATGTGGTCGCTTGTGGGGGAGACCCAATGTTTAGGCACACAGGGGCTCTCCAAACGCGACATGGTGTTTGCTTGGAGGCTGTGCTGGGGTATATAGAGGCTGTGCTGGGTGTAAATGGAGGCTGTGTTAGGGTATATGTAGGCTGTGCTGGATGTTAATGGAGGCTGTGCTGGCTGTAAATGGAGGTTGTGCTGGGGTATATAGAAGTTCTGCTGGGGTATATAGAGGTTGTGCTGATGTATATGGAGGCAGTGCTGGGGTTCATTGAGGCTGTGCAGGCTGTAAATGGAAGCTGTGCTGGGGTACATAGAGGTTCTGCTGGGGTATATAGAGGCTGTGCTGATGTATATGGAGGCAGTGCTGGGGTTCCTGGAGGCTGTTCTGGTGTAAATGGAGGCTGTGCTTCGTTATATAGAGGCTGTGCTGGTGTACATGGAGGCTGGAAATAGAGGGTGTGCTTGGTTATATAGAGGCTATGCTGGGTGTATATGGAGGCCGCTCTGGCTGTAAATGGAGGCTGTTCTGGGGTATATAGAGGCTGTGCTGGATGTATATGGAGGCTGTGCTTGTGTATATGGAGGCTGTGCTGGGGTATATGGAGCCTATGGTGGCTGTATATGGAGACTGTGCTGGGGTATGTGGAGGCTGTGATGACTGTATATGGTGGCTGTGCTGGTGGTATATAGAGGCTGTGCTGGGGTATATGGAGGCTGCTGCTGAGGTATATGGAGGCTTTGCTGATATATATGGAGACTGTGCTGGGGTATATGGAAGTGGCTACTGTGCTGTATATATAATATGGAGGCTGTGCTGTGTATATATAATATGGAGGCTGCACTGGGCTACATATATTATTTGGACGCTGTTCTGTGGTGCTGCATATACAGTGCCTACAAGTAGTATTCAACCCCCTGCAGATTTAGCTGGTTGACACATGCGGAATTAACTTGGCATTGTGACATTTGGACTGTAGATCAGCCTGGAAGTGGGAAAGGCAGTGCCACAAAATTTTTTATTTATTTTTTTTTTTTTAAAGCATTAAAAGTTAATTCAGAGGGTCATTTATTATTCAACCCCTCAAACCACCAGAATTCTGTTTGGTCCCCCTAAAGTATTAAGAAGTAGTTCAGGCACAAATAACAATGAGCTTCACATGTGTGGATTAATTATCTCTTTTGCCAGCCTTTTCTGACTATTTAAGACCCTCCCCAAACTTGTGAACAGCACTCATACATGGTCAACATGGGAAAGACAAAGGAGCATTCCAAGGCCATCAGAGACAAGATCGTGGAGGGTCACAAGACTGGCAAGGGGTACAAAACCCTTTCCAAGGAGTTGGGCCTACCTGTCTCCACTGTTGGGAGCATCATCCGGAAGTGGAAGGCTTATGAAACTACTGTTAGCCTTCCACGGCCTGGACAGCCTTTGATAGTTTCCTCCCGTGCCGAGGCCAGGTTTGTCCGAAGAGTCAAGGCTAACCCAAGGACAACAAGGAAGGAGCTCCGGGAAGATCTCCTGGCAGTGGGGACATTGGTTTCAGTCAATACCATAAGTAACGTACTCCACCGCAATGGTCTCCGTTCCAGACGAGCCCGTAAGGTTCCTTTACTTTCAAAGCGTCATGTCAAGGCTCATCTACAGTTTGCTCATGATCACTTGGAGGACTCTGAGAAAGACTGGTTCAAGGTTCTATGGTCTGATGAGACCAAGATCGAGATCTTTGGTGCCAACCACACACATGACGTTTGGAGACTGGATGACACTGCATACGACCCCAAGAATACCATCCCTACAGTCAAGCATGGTGGTGGCAGCATCATGCTGTGGGGCTGTTTCTCAGCCAAGGGGCCTGGCCATCTGGTCCGCATCCATGGGAAGATGGATAGCACGGCCTACCTGGAGATTTTGGCCAAGAACCTCCGCTCCTCCATCAAGGATCTTAAGATGGGTCGTAATTTCATCTTCCAACAAGACAACGACCCAAAGCACACAGCCAAGAAAACCAAGGCCTGGTTCAAGAGGGAAAAAATCAAGGTGTTGGAGTGGCCTAGTCAGTCTCCTGACCTTAACCCAATTGAAAACTTGTGGAAGGAGCTCAAGATTAAAGTCCACATGAGACACCCAAAGAACCTAGATAACTTGGAGAAGATCTGCATGGAGGAGTGGGCCAAGATAACTCCAGAGACATGTGCCGGCCTGATCAGGTCTTATAAAAGACGATTATTAGTTGTAATTGCAAACAAGGGTGATTCCACAAAATATTAAACATAGGGGTTGAATAATAATTGACCCACACTTTTATGTTTAAAATTTATAAAAATTCAACTGAGCAACATAACTTTTTGGTTTGTAAGATTTATGCTTCTGTTAATAAATCCTACTCTCGTTTGCAGTTTGAAGGCTCTAACTTATTGGCATCTTATCAAACCAGCTAAATCTGCAGGGGGTTGAATACTACTTGAAGGGACTGTATAATATGGAGGCTGTTCTGTGCTGTATATATAATATAGAGGTGATGCTGGGCTATATATATTATTTAGAGACTGTGCTGTGCTGTATATTGTATTTTGAGGCTGTGCTGGACTATATATATTATTTGTAGGCTGTGCTGGCTGTATATATTATTTGGAGGCTGCTGCTGGGCTGCCAAAGCTTCAAAATAATATATACAGCCTGGCACAGCCTCCAAATAATATACAGCCCAGCACAGCCTCCAAATAATATATACAGCCTGCAGTCTCCATATTATATATACAGCCCGGCAGTCTCCATATTATATATACAGCTCTGAACAGCCTCTATATTATACAGCCCACCCAGGAGCCTCTATATTATATACACACATCCTGCAGCTTCTATATTATATTCATGAATCATGGTCTGTGTTAAAGGATCCCACTGAGACTGTTTTGCCCGGGGCCCACAAAATCCTGGAGCCGACCCTGTCTGCACCGATGCCCAAAAGCTTTGTGAGTCGGATCCAGGTCCAGATGAAGAAGGATCCGAGCATGATGTAGACCCTCATTCCAATACTGTAACCTCTGTTAGTTGAGACAATGAGGCAGATGATGATGAGACTCAAATACATGATTGCAACAACCACTTGACTTTGTGCTCAGGACAGGATGAGATTGGCTCTGAGGACGACAAGTTTGAGAACACACAGGGTGATGATGAAGTTGGAGATCCCACTTACTGTCAACCCACAGGCGGGCAGTGGATGAGCTCAGCAAAGGAGTTGGAGGAGGATGCTAGTGATGAGGTTAGGTTGTGGCTTCCTGGACAGAGACAGAGTCCTGGAAGCACGTCAACAACTGCGTCTTCAGCCAAAACTCTGCCTCTGTGCAGAAGCCATGGTGGCTCTGCAGGATGCATGGGTGCTAAGCCTTGCCTAGCTTGGGCCTTTTTAAGATCGCAAAGGATGACCCAACTCATGTAATCTGAAAAATTTGTAAACAAAATCTGAGTAGAGGCCAAAAAATCAATAGTTTGAATACTTCATGCATGACCCATCACATGGACATGAATCATAATTCATAGTGGGAAGCTCACTGTACTACAAAGCGGCCTAGCGGGCCTGGCCAACCACCGTCTGCCCCACCAAGTGAATCTGTGGCTTCTTCGTCCTATGTGACTGTGCGGACAGCTGTGGGGACACCGTGCTCAACCCTGTCTGAGCACAGTTGCCAGCCCTCGGTCCCCCAGATGTGGACAAGTAAAACACCATTTCCTCCTACTCATGCCAAAGCTAAGAGGTTGAATTTCACCATCTGCAAGCTGTTAGCTACGGAAATGCTGCCTTTCTGGTTGATGGTTATAGAGGATTTTTGAGACCTTATGGCCGCCGCAGTGATCCAGTACTAGATGCCCAATCGCCACCACTTGGCGAAGAAAGCTGTGCCTGCGCTGCAACAGCATGTTGCACACAACATCACCACTCTGTGTGTAACAGGGTGCATTTCACCACAGACACCTGGACGAGTAAGAATGGACAGGGGCGTTACATGTCGCTGACTGGGCACTGAGTGACTATGGTGACAGCAGGAGAAGGGGCTGCTGAACATGTCTTCCATCCCCATGGGTTGTGCGTTAAACCTCTATATGTAGAAGTTCCTCCACTGTTTCTGCCTCCTCCACCTCTTCTAGGTCCCCCACCTGTGCCCAAAGCCTGTCTGGTAATGTGACACGCGTTCAAACTGCACAGAAGGAATCCAGCACACCATGCTGGCACACAGCTGAGGAGTTGTGGTCAGCTCTGAAAATCGAGTTTAATCAATGGTTTTCTCCATTGAACCTGCAGCCAGGGTAGGCCACGTGCAACAATGCTGCAAACCTGGGTGCGGCCCTTCGCTGGGGCAATGTGACACACGTGCCTTGTATGATCTTGTCTTGAATCTGGTCATTCAGCAATTTCTAGCCCACTATCCTGGCCTAGATGCGCTTTTGCAGATGGCACAGTCACTGTGTGCTCACTTCCGCCGTTCACATCCCGCATCTCAATAACTTGAATCGCTACAGAAGTCTCTCGGCCTGCCAGTTCACCGTCTGAAATCCAATGTGTCGACACGATGGAATTCCACTCTGCACATGTTGCAGCAACTGTAGCAACAGTGATGAGCCCTGGTGCAGTATGTTATGACGTATAGCTTGGGCCAACGCGATCCAGAGGTGGGGCAAATCACACTGCTGGAGTGGTCTCAGATATAGGACCTCTGCACCCTTCTGCAGAGTTTTGAAATGGCTACTAAGATGTTTAGCGCTGACGATGCCATTGTCAGCATGACTATTTTGGTCATTTACATGCTGGAGCACACTTTAACCACTATTCAGAGTTAGGTGGTTGGTCAAGAGGAAGGGAAGGAAGTAGAGGAGGAGGCGTATGCGGAAGGGATAACAAGAGCTCAAATGTCCAGATGGTTGGCAGCACCAAGGCAGCTGGCATGGGTGTGTGAGGGAGAGGGAACAACAAGAACGCATGTTAGCAGCCAAGCTGTTGATGAAGGTGCAGGAGCCGAGGAAGAAATGGAGGATGAAGAGGCGATGGGCATGGAAGACTCAGCAGATGAGGGCGATCTTGATCACATTTATGTTGTGCAAAGCTCGGGGGGAGAGGGCAGAGGAAGCAAGCGTGAATATTTCCCTGCCTCCACCAACACAACAAAGACTTGGGCCTCCTCGATGCGCAAGACACTTGAGTGCCTTCTTGTTGCACTACCTGTAACATGATCCTCGGATTGTTAGAATTCAAAGTAATACCAACTACTGGGTTGCCACACTGTTAGATCCCCGATACAAGAGTAAATGTGGCCAAGTAATTTGCAGAGGAAAACACTGGGCACTAGTGGGTCTACACAGGTCCATTGATTAGACTCAAAAAATCTCCAAGTATTGGGAGGAGCTCTTGCCAGATACACGCTATAAATATGGAAAGAGAAAAAATGACGGCACTCACCCATTAAAGTTCTTCAATGTGCAGTTTTTATTCCATCCAGGAATAGGGCTACAGTTGTGCACTGAGGGAGGAGAGGCGGAGGGGGACTACAGGCGCTCCATTTTGTGTATGTTACTCTTCGACGGGTCCACAAAGTCTGATGACGTCACTTCCCCTCTTAATGGGTGGGGAGTAGTGCAAGAATAGGTATTATATAGGGTCATGTATAAAGAATAAACCCAAATCATTAAAATATGTTAATAGTGTAAGTCCTATTCCTGTATTGCATATTAATATTTTAGAAAGAGAATAATTATTTAAAACTAGCTGTGAGCCCGATGCAAATGCATCGGGATTCTAGAACGTGCATTAATTTGATTATAGTAGTTATAGCTGTTAGCCTGATGCAAATGCATCGGGTATCTAAAATATGTTTATTGTTTTTTTAAACATTTTTAAATAATAATCGCATCATCAAATAGCAATAATATAAGCCATAGCATTATTATTAGCAGTAATAGCAGTATTAATAGCATTATTAGCAGTATTATGAGCATTGATAACAGTATTAATAGCATTAATGCATTATTATTAGCATTAATAGCATTATTAATAGCATTATTAGCATTAATAATAGCATTAATAACATTATTAATAGCATTAATAGCATTATTATTAGCATTAATAGCATTAATAATAGCATTATTAGCATTAATAATAGCATTAATAACATTATTAATAGCATTAATGCATTATTATTAGCATTAATAGCATTAATAATAACATTATTAGCATTAATAATAGCATTAATAACATTATTAATAGCATTAATATTATTATTATTAGCATTAATAGCATTAATAATAGCATTATTAGCATTAATAATAGGATTAATAACATTATTAATAGCATTATTAGCATTATTATTAGCATTAATAGCATTAATAATAGCATTATTAGCATAAATAATAGCATTAATAACATTATTAATAGCATTAATAGCATTATTATTAGCATTAATAGCAATATTAATAGCATTAATAGGATAAATATTACCATTAATAGCATTAATAGCATAATTAATAGCATTAATAGCATTATTAATAGCATTAATAGCATTATTATTAGCATTAATAGCATTAATAATAGCATTAATAGCATTAATAATAGCATTAATAACATTATTAATAGCATTAATAGCATTATTATTAGCATTAATAGCATTAATAATGCCATTAATAGGATAAATATTAGCATTGATAGCATTAATAGCATAATTAATAGCATTAATAGCATTATTAATAGCATTAATAGCATTATTATTAGCATTAATAGCATTAATAGGATAAATATTAGCATTAATAGCATTAATAGCATTATTAATAGCATTATTATTGGCATTAATTGCATTAATAATAGCATTATTAGCATTAATAATAGCATTAATAACATTATTAATAGCATTAATAGCATTATTATTAGCATTAATAGCATTAATAATAGCATTATTAGCATTAATAATAGCATTAATAACATTATTAATAGCATTAATAGCATTATTATTAGCATTAATAGCAATATTAATAGCAGTAATAGGATAAAATTAGCATTAATAGCATTAATAGCATAATTAATAGCATTATTAATAGCATTAATAGCATTATTATTAGCATTAATAGCATTAATAATAGCATTAATAGCATTAATAATAGCATTGATATTATTATTAATAGCATTAATAGCATTATTATTAGCATTAATAGCATTAATAATGACATTAATAGGATAAATATTAGCATTGATAGCATTAATAGCATAATTAATAGCATTAATAGCATTATTAATAGCATTAATAGCATTATTATTAGCATTAATAGCATTAATAGGATAAATATTAGCATTAATAGCATTAATAGCATTATTAATAACATTATTAATAGCATTAATAGCATTATTATTAGCATTAATAGCATTAATAATAGCATTATTAGCATTAATAATAGAATTAATAACATTATTAATAGCATTAATAGCATTATTATTAGCATTAATAGCATTAATAATAGCATTATTAGCATTAATAATAGCATTAATAACATTATTAATAGCATTAATAGCATTATTATTAGCATTAATAGCATTAATAGCATTATTATTAGCATTAATAGCATTAATAATACCATTAATAGGATAAATATTAGCATTAATAGCATTAATAGCATTATTAATAGCATTAATAGCATTATTATTAGCATAAATAGCATTAATAATAGCATTATTAGCATTAATAATAGCATTAATAATATTATTAATAGCATTAATAGCATTATTATTAGCATTAATAGCATTAATAATAGCATTATTAGCATTAATAATAGCATTAATAACATTATTAATAGCATTAATAGCATTATTATTAGCATTAATAGCATTAATAATAGCATTATTAGCATTAATAATAGCATTAATAACATTATCATTAGCATTAATAGCATAATTATTAGCATTAATAGCATTATTATTAGCAGTAATATCATTATTATTAGAATGTTTTTTTTTAAATTATTATTTTTTATTTAATTATTTATTATATTGTATTTATTTTTTATTATTTTTTAATTATTTTTTTTATTATTAAATTTATTATTTAGGATGAGACCCAGTTCTCATTCAGGTCCGCTGGAAGGGCTGATATAATTAGCATATATTTATTTTTTTTATTATTATTTTTATTGAATTATTTATTATTTTTTATTTATTTTTTTATTATTTTTTAATTATTTTTTAATTATTATTTTTATTATTAAATTTATTATTTAGGCTGAGACCCAGTTCTCATTCAGGTCCGCTGGAAGGGCTGATATAATTAGCATATATATATTTTTTTTATTATTATTTTTATTGAATTATTTATTATTTTTTATTTTTTTTTTTTATTATTATTTTTTAATTATTTTTTAATTATTTTTTTTATTATTAAATTTATTATTTAGGCTGAGACCAAGTTCTCATTCAGGTCCGCTGGAAGGGCTGATATAATTAGCATATATTTTTTTTTTTTATTATTATTTTTATTGAATTATTTATTATTTATTATTTATTTTTTAATTATTTTTTAATTATTTTTTAATTATTTTATTTATTATTAAATTTATTATTTAGGCTGAGACCCAGTTCTCATTCAGGTCCGCCTTTTTTTTTTTTTAATTATTATTTTTATTGAATTATTTATTGTTTTTTATTTATTTTTTTATTATTTTTTAATTATTTTTTAATTATTTTTTTTATTATTAAATTTATTATTTAGGCTGAGACCCAGTTCTCATTCAGGTCCGCTGGAAGGGCTGATATAATTAGCATATATTTATTTTTTTAATTATTATTTTTATTGAATTATTTATTATTTTTTAATTATTTTTTTATTATTTTTTAATTATTTTTTAATTATTTATTTTATTATTTAATTAATTTATTTTTTTAAGTCAGACTGAGACGCAGTTCTCATTCAGGTCCGCCTTTTTTTTTTTTTTTATTATTATTTTTATTTAATTATTTATTATTTTTTATTTATTTTTTTATTATTTTTTAATTATTTTTAAATTTTTTTTTTTATTATTTAATTTATTTATTTTTTTAAGTGAGAGTGAGACACAGTTCTCATTCAGGTCCGCATTTTTTTTTTTTTTATTATTATTTTTATTTAATTATTTAATATTTTTTATTTATTTTTTTATTATTTTTTATTTATTTTTAAATTATTTTTTTTATTATTTAATTTATTTATCTTTTTAAGTGAGAGTGAGACACAGTTCTCATTCAGGTCCGCATTTTTTTTTTTTTTTTATTATTATTTTTATTTAATTATTTAATATTTTTTATTTATTTTTTTATTATTTTTTAATTATTTTTAAATTATTTTTTTTATTATTTAATTAATTTATTTTTTTAAGTCAGAGTGAGACGCAGTTCTCATTCAGGTCCGCCTTTTTTTTTCCCCATTGACATACATTACCGGTGTGTCGGCGATTTTATGGCCGGCCACCTGGTTCTATTTGTCGGCCCTAAAATCGCGGACACACCGCTAATGCATGTCTATGGGCAGCCAGCTCGAATTCTGATTGGTCGGCGTTCAATCCGAAATCGGGCTGACTGCCCATAGAGATGCATTAGCGGTGTGTCCGCGATTTTAGGGCCGACAAATAGAACCAGGTGGGCGGCCATAAAATCGCCGACACACCGGTAATGTATGTCAATGGGGAAAAAAAAGGCGGACCTGAATGAGAACTGCGTCTCAGTTTTGAGGGGCTCTTCTGATTGGCTGAGGGCAGTATACCGCGACCAATCAGAAGAGGGCCTCAGATCTCATTGAGGTAGAATGGGGGATTTTTCTTCCATTCTATCTTAATGAGAAGGAAGAGGACGTCGGAGGTGGAAGATCCCCGGGGTCGGACGAAGAGGCTGAGATGGCGGAAAGAAGACCCCCGGGGCCGGAGGAAGAGGACGCCTGGCCGGACGGAGGACTTGTGGATCGGACGGACGATCAGATGACTTGAAGGCATGTAAGTGATCGACGGGGACGTTAGGTTAAGGGACGGCGGGGGCTTAGGGTGTAGGGCCTTAGGTGACAGCGGCGTTAGGTTAGGGGACGGCGGGGGCTTGGGGTGTAGGGCTTTAGGTGTTAGCGGTGTGAGCTTAGGAGGCGGCGGGGCTTAGGGGATAGGGGCTTAGGTGCGGCGGGGTTTAGGTGCGGAATCGGGGGTAGGGGGTTAGCTGCGACTTAGGGGGTAGGGGCTTGCGGCAGAGGGTAGTGGCTGCGGCGGGGTAGTGGATTAGGGCGTCAGGGGGTAGGGGCTTCGGCGGGGGTAGTGGGTTAGGGTTTAGGGCGGCAGGGGGTAGGGGCTTCGGCAGCGGGGTAGTGGGTTAGGGGTTAGGGCGGTTAGGGGTAGGGGCTGCTGCGGCGGGGTCGGCGGCGGGGTAGTGGGTTAGGGCGGCAGGGGGTAGTGGCTTGCGGCAGAGGTCGGGGTAGTGGCTTAGGGGTAGGGGCTGCTGGTTAGGGCGGCAGGGGGTAGTGCTTAGGGGTAGGGGCTGCAGCGGCAGGGTCGGCAGGGGGTAGGTGCTTGCGGGGTATTGGCTTAGAGGTAGGGGCTGCTGCGGCGGGGTAGTGGGTTAGGGCGGCAGGGGGTAGGGGCTAGTGGGTTAGGGGTTAGGGCGGTTAGGGGTAGGGGCTGCTGCGGCGGGGTCGGCGGCGGGGTAGTGGGTTAGGGCGGCAGGGGGTAGTGGCTTGCGGCAGAGGTCGGGGTAGTGGCTTAGGGGTAGGGGCTGCTGGTTAGGGCGGCAGGGGGTAGTGCTTAGGGGTAGGGGCTGCAGCGGCGGGGTCGGCAGGGGGTAGGGGCTTGCGGGGTATTGGCTTAGAGGTAGGGGCTGCTGCGGCGGGGTAGTGGGTTAGGGTGGCAGGGGGTAGGGGCTAGTGGGTTAGGGGTTAGGGCGGTTAGGGGTAGGGGCTGCTGCGGCGGGGTCGGCGGCGGGGTAGTGGGTTAGGGCGGCAGGGGGTAGTGGCTTGCGGCAGAGGTCGGGGTAGTGGCTTAGGGGTAGGGGCTGCTGGTTAGGGCGGCAGGGGGTAGTGCTTAGGGGTAGGGGCTGCAGCGGCGGGGTCGGCAGGGGGTAGGGGCTTGCGTGGTATTGGCTTAGAGGTAGGGGCTGCTGCGGCGGGGTAGTGGGTTAGGGCGGCAGGGGGTAGGGGCTTGCGGCAGAGGTCGGGGGTAGTGGCTTAGGGGTAGGGGCTGATGCTGGGGGGTCCAGCGCGATGGTATAGTACAGTCGCATGGCGCTTATGGGCATGGGACTGTAGTATACTATAGCGGTGTACACCACAGTAGTATGGGCTTAGGGTAGTGGGAGTTCTGCAACGGTGTACAGCGAGATGGCTGTAGTGTACAGCGCGATGGTATACTACAGTCCCATGGCGCTTATGGGCATGGGACTGTAGTATACTATAGCGGTGTACACTACAGTAGTATGGGCTTAGGGTAGTGGGAGTTGTGCGACGGTGTACAGCGCGATGGCTGTAGTGTACAGCGCGATGGTATACTACAGTCCCATGGCGCTTATGGGCATGGGACTGTAGTATACTATAGCGGTGTACACTACAGTAGTATGGGCTTCGGCTTCGGTGGCTTGGTTAGCGGTGTAGCGACTCGCAATGCCCGCTTGGCGGGCATTGCTTCGCTAGGCTGCAACGACTCGCAATGCCCGCTTTGCGGGCATTGCTTCGGGAGTCGCCGTGGCCGCGTAGCGGCCACGGGGAGAGTCCAGGAGAAGCAGCTCGGACTCGCTAACCAAGCGACCGGAAGCAGCGCCGATCCGACGGAAGTCGCTACGGCAATTATATTTAAAATATTGTTAATTTATGGATGACAATATTTTATAGGTAACACAGCTTGTTTTTATTTAGCGGCGGAAAAGTAAACCATTTCATAATAATATTGAAATGAAAGATCGGAAAAATGTTAGGATGCAATTATATCTATCATGTGTGCTGGCACAAGTTTTATATTATGATATTTAACAATGAATGTGGTATATTTCTTTTTTGTTTAAGATCTACTCTATATATCATTTTTTTATTTTGTTGTAATTTCTCTAGAAATTGTTACAAATGTTTGTCACAAATGTGTTTTTAATCAACCCTGATTTGATTTCACTACTCCCCACCCATTAAAAGGGAAAGTGACGTCATCAGACTGTGTGGACCTGTCGAAAAGTAACATACTCGAAACGGAGCACCCGTAGCCCCCCTCCGCCTCTCCTCCCTGCCCGCACAACTGTAACCCTATTCCTGGATGGAATAAAAACTGCACATTGAAGAATTTTGATGGGTGAGTGCCGTCATTTTTTCTCTTTCCATAAATTTGCCCAAATACTTCCTGCTCTGGAAAGGGACGCACGCATGTAGGAGTATCAACAGAAGCTTTTACACAATCTTAGTACTGCTTTTCCCCAAAACACCAGTGGTGCATATAGTGAATATCTCAGTTCTACCTTTCCAACCCAGGTAACGTCGAGTCATCATCACTCAAACATTAACAGTAACAGTGTAACTTGTAACAGCAATTTTGTAGAATTTTTTTTTAAACCATCCTTTGCAAGGCCAGAAGAGAGAACAAGTCTGACACATAGTGAACGCCTAGAGAGGATGGTACAGGAGTATCTTCAGCTGAATTTCCATGCCATGACTGGAACCTTGTCATGGATCCGCAAGGGCTTTTCCACCCCTGTGTCAGCCTGGTGAGACTAAACGCTGATGTACTTTTCAATGTGCTGCATTAAACTCCCATTTCAATATTTCAACTCTGGGGCAATTGATGCCACGTAAGTGGTGGCTGTGCCTAATTTTTTTGAAAAATGGAGACTGTTGTTGGGGTCTCCTTGCGTTTGTTGCTTGACTTGAGTAGGGCTCTCTGAGTTCAATACCTATCCCTGACACCCCTGCCCTTGTTTCTAAATACCTGACTAGTTTTTCCTGTAATATTCCACAAAACTCATAGTTATCCCACCTGTGTGTGGCAGGGCATAACATTGATGAGAGTGCTTGCATGAGCTTTGAGTTTATCCGGCCTACTAGGCCTAAACAGGTCACTGACCTACCTCTCTATTATTTCCTGTAATACTAAATGAAACTTATAGATGCCCTACCTGTGTGTGGCAGAGCATAACATTGATGGCTAGCTGCAGTAATAAAAGGCTTGTAAACACAGAAAGTGTAGCTTTCTTCACAACAGTGCTACACCCCTGCCTGGCACACAATGCTACTAGCCAAAAAGGATTGATTGGTTAGATGCAGTAAAAAAGGCTTGTAAACACAGTAGGTGTAGCTTTCTTCACAACATTGCTACACCCCTGCCTGGCACACACTTCTACTAGCCAAATAGGATTTGCTTGACTAGATGCAGTAAAAAAAGGCTCGTAAACACAGAAGGTGTATCTTTCTTCACAACAGTGCTACAACCCTGCCTGGCACACATTGCTATCCCTTTGGCTGGCACACATCCCCTTTGGCCGGCATACATCCCCCTGTGCTGGCACAAGTCCCCCCTGTGCTGGCAAACATCCCCTTTGGCTGGCACATGTCCCCCTTTGGCTGGCACTTGTCCCCTTTGGCCGGCACACATCCCCCTGTGCTGGCACATGTCCCCTTTGGCTGACACAAGTCCCCCTGTGCTTGCACACATCCTCTTTGGCTGGCACACATCTCCTTTGGCTGCCACACATCCCCTTTGTCTGCCACACATCCCCTTTGGCTGGCACAGGCCCCCCTGTGCTGGCAAACGTCCCCTATGACTGGCACACGTCCTCCTTTGGCTGGCACAAGTCCCCCTGTGCTGGCACACGTCCCCTTTGCCTGGCACGCATCCCCTTTGGCTGGTACACGTCCCCCCTGTCCTAGCTATGGCCCCCATGCTGCTGCCCATACTAAAATAAAAATTGGCACAGCAGAGAGGGAAATAATCTCTGCGTGCCCGATCGCAGCGGCAGCAGGGAGAGCGGGAAGAGACCGGGAGGACAGCACTGGAGAAGGTAAGTAAAGTTTTTTTTATTTTACTATGGGCAGCAGCATGGGGGGCCATATCAAACAGGGGTGGGGCATGTGCCATCACTGTGGGGCACAGGCACATATAATATGCGCTGCTCCCCACGTCAATCACCATGGTGCGGTTTCAGCACCACGGTGATGGACAGCGGCAGTGCATATTATAAGAGCAGGGGCATGTGAGTTCCTGCTGCCTCCTGCAGCCTGCACCCGCCCGCCCCAGCCTCCCCCAGCCCCTGGACAGGTTCCAGAGCTCCCTCACCTCCCCTGCATGTATATTCGGATTATAAGACGCACCCTCCACTTTCCCCCAAAGTTTGGGAGAACAAAAGTGTGTTTTATAATCCGAAAAATACGGTACATATTTTTAGTTTATACAGCAAATGCAGACACTGCTATTTTTTTTTGATCAGCTCCATGTTCTTTTATTTATTTTCTGTAATGTAGTTGACATTTCTTTTCATATTTTGATTTAGAAATCCATATGCAATGTTTCCAATGCTTGGAAATAAAAACTGTTATAAAGATTTGGGGCTTAACTCATGCTTTTAAACAAACTGCTATTATTTTGAACACAAACATGCTTATTAAAAATTGCATTGTCCTGTTTTGACAGACAAACACACATTTCCATTCTGCTAATATATGTGATAGCGAAGGGAAACTTCTACCAACACATTTTATCATTTCGATATTTTACATTTTAAGTGATTTTTGTATTTAATGTTTCTATACAGTTGCTATTTTAGCCTATTTATATCTATTCTTACAATTATCCATTTAGCTTTTTCTTCTCAGAGAAAATATTGTATTGCATTCCAGTCACCATAACAACCTTGATTCCCCACTGTTGGCTTATTGTTTGTGTAGTAAGTCATACCTCTCTAATGCACTTACCTGTCTGTCTATATAATTCGGCTAATTTACTTTTTACCACATACTATATTATGCTCACTAAAATGATTGTTATTAGTTCTAATTGAGTAAAGGCTTGGAATGAAAAAATAACTTCTCTGGGTATTCAAGAATGAATTCAGGAGTAATTTATGTCCAAGAGACTTTTCAAAACAAGGATATATTGCATTCAGGAGAGTAATTATATTGAAGCATTCTTATAGAGATAGAAAACTGATGTAACTGTTCTTTTAGGAAGGAAAATAATGTGCTTTTCAGTAGAAAAGTGTTTAGATGGTAACCTGAAATAACTTTTAAAATATTGTCTTGCATTTCTTGTAATTTACTTTAATAAGAATTTATCTTCTTCAATACACTCAACCGTATTAGTTGGAACTTAATATCTTGGTTGCGGTAACAACACGAATGCACCAAGTAGTGAAAGGACAAATCCCATTTAAATGTTTATTTTCAAGTACAATGCAATTAAAATTCACAGGCCTAAAACTCCATCAAAAATTGAAGACCAAGACCTGGGCACTAGTGAGTCTTTTTAAAGAACTAGTGATTCATTTTAAAACGTAACTGCTGTTTACATTTTTTATATAATAATGTAGAGCAAATTATTTAAATAAACTTTCAAACATACTTTATCAGAGAATTCGGGTTGAAAACCATTCATAAACCTTCCACAAGGTGACCCCACTAGACTGTGTATAAAGCAGACATATGTTCATTCTCAGTCAGATCTGTCTTCACACTAAATAGGGGCATGTAACCATATAAGGGAAAGGGGGCATGGCCTACACAGTGTGGGAGCTCTTGACTCCAGCTAGTGATGAAACAATGTATTAGATTTGCTCAGCCTGTGTTAAGCAATGTCAGAATGTCAAGATCTATGTAAACTCCTCTTTCCTTGGCACAAGCTTCTGATCTGTCATGTGGCTCCACATACCTCAGCCAGGATCTCTGATAATCCCTTCTCTGCTGTCACATTGCAGTGCTCAGTATCAGCCTGGTCTCAGAAGCTGTGGAAATACGCATACAGTGCAGGCACACACTGGGGGGCACTAGCCATGCCCACACAGCCATAAAATGTAGTTTTCAAAAGAGCACAGAAAAATGTGATAAAATATGTCACATGGCACAGAAAAAGCATTATCTTAGCTGCTATGTGACCAATTATTAACAACCAGTGCAGTACTGTGTTTTTTTTTAAGGAAACTGCATTTACACTTTAAATAAATAGTGACAGCTGTAATCAAGAAAATTTCATACTGCTCTATGATTCAGATTAACAGCAACTATTTGATTTTGGCCAAAAAATGAGCAATATTGGCACATTTTGGTGAATCCAAGTATATAGTAAGCCAAATAAATGCAGCCAATAAATGGTGTAAAGTGTCTAAAGATACACCAAATTTGTCATCCAGTATAAAGGTACCGTTACACAGTACAAGATCGTGAACGATATCGCTCAAGCATCACAGGTTTGGAGTCGTTCAAACGACATCGTTACTACTTTGTTGCGTGTGACTTCGAGATATAACTACGATAAATCGTTGGACCAGTGAGTTCAGATTTTAGAACATGTTCTCAAATAAGACGATCTGCGATCAGCCAACCTGCTGCATCATTATGTGTGACACCGCGATAATGATGCCGTTAACGATTTTTCTTATTGGAAAGAGTGAAAAAGGATCGTTTCCTGGGTTGTGCAAACGATGGCTGCTCGCTACATCGTTGGTGCGTCGCCCACAATATCTACACGTGTAACATCTCACCAACGACCGTCCCGCCCATGAGATCGTTGGTGATATTGTTTCAACATTGAAACGTGTAACAGTACCTTAAGCCATTGTGATAAATGTTCAAAATCTCCAGACTGTCTAGTTTAAGATTACATAGTCTTCACCTTACACAGTATTAGTAAATTTGCCATTATACAGCTTTGCTCAAAAGTTTACATACACAGTGATCAGGGGACATGGATTTTTTTGGTTGTCATTAAGATTAAAAAGTGAAAAAACAGTAGTTTGACAATAAATGGCTTCACCCAACCACTAACCATGAGTGGAAAAAAGGTTTTGAGTTATTTATACTGCCTGAAAAAAGGCCAAGAAAGCAAGAAATCTGCTGGGTATGTAAACTTTTGAGAGCAACTCTGTATATTAGTTTGGACTGCAGCAGATATGATTGATAAATTAGTTAAGCCACAAAAAGTATTTTTTTCACTAAAAGTATTTTAGTGAAAAAAGCTTTGAAAGGGTACAACAGTTTGATGCAACTTTTGACATTCTGCATTTTTTCTTTTTACAGGGGTACATACAACTTTTTGTCCTTTTTCTATTAAATTTTTTTGGGGGAAGACAGGGAGTTAAGTAGCAAAATAACTAATAAAAACTACTTTCAAGAGCCATATATCTACAAGTACAATGTTCTCCCAAACACATAAATGGAATTGCAGCCTAATCCATGTTCAATGCATTCCCTAAGGCAACATCATCTAAATGTTTAATAATCAAAACATTAAATTAAGAGTCCAAAGAAGAGTTGTAATGTAAATTAAATCCAGAAAATCATCAGTTGATATGTCGTCATATCTGATGAATGTAGCACCGAGGTGTAGTAAAATGTGATGAAAATGTGCCACACTAATTTAAGTTTAACTGACTTACAAGAGTAAAACTAGAAAATTGTAAAAAAGTACAACTGAATTTGAAAGTGTCTTCATTATAGAGTTCGCACTTGTCAATTTCCAACTGACTGACAGCTGAATGCAAAGGTAATTTACGTTATTCATTTATTTTAAGGGCAATTGTGTTTCAGTGTTCAATACAACACAATATTCTAAACAGATTATAATAATGATAAAAGAGCAGTGTTCAGTTCTAAATAAAAAAAACAGCAACACAATGTATGTCTCAAAAGTCTTGTACAATATTGTACTTAAGTAAAAATAATTATACAAAATGGTCAAGAATGCCTTTCAATTAGTAATGCAAATATATTCAACTAAAATTTAATAATGATGACCCCCTCATATTTGAGGGTGGTCTTGGGTGGCAGTCGCAAATGAGGGCTACCCTACTGTTGCCTGCATGCCGGCCCTCCTCCCACAGCAAGGGGGTGCAGTGGTCCTTGTTGGGTGTGTGGACTTATGTGGTGTAAGTCCTACCTTTTGATAGGCCGCTTGTCACCGTGTCTTCAGGCAAGCCAGGACTGGTTCACAAGGGAGTCGGTGACAAAGACACAGAGTTCTTATTCAACATTGTTTTTCTGGATATTAGGCAAAATTCTTCTGTTACAAATTCAGGAGTGATACATTGGGCACATGACATAATCACATTATTTTAGAGAGCAATTCACCGTAGGCAACACTTCTTCCTGAGACTTCTCCTTAATCATTGGTATTGTTGATGTTTTAAATGTCCTCTATCCAGCTTTGCATCACAATCCCACATGCAAGAATCATTAAGTCCCCATTGGCTTGAGGTCCTCCCACCCACAAGGAGTCATATTCCATCATTGACAGGAGTGCACAGACAATACTCCTCATCTATGCTAAGTGACCTCTTAGGGTGGGTTCACACTGCGGTCAGGTCCGGTCCGGGGCTGTCATGGGTGACAGTCCCGGACCGAATCAGCACACAAAACTGGAGGGCTAATATGCCCTCCGGTTCGGTGTGCATCCTGCCGCAGCTGCCGCTGCTGATTATTCAGGACCGCGGCTTGCAGGGAGCTAGTCGCGGTCCTGAATTATAACAGTGGCGTACAGCTGCCGGTATCTGGTTCCTGGATCCTCACGGATCCTCCCGGATCGGGGCAATCCGGCCCCATAGGCTCCCATGTTAAGGGAGTGCCGGATTGCCCCGGAAGGATCCGGGGGAGTCTGGGAGGATCCGGGAGACACCAATTAGGTGCAAATCGGACTCCCCGGATCCAAAAACGTTGCATGCAACGTTTTTGGATCCAGGAGGAAAATCCCACTTCTCCCGGACTCTTCCGGTGAGATGGCAGCCGGATGGCAGATAACTGCCATCCGGCTCCATTTGGCCCCATAGGATACTATGGGGCCAAAATCCGGTCCGGGGCTTTCACCCGGACCTGACCGCAGTGTGAACCCACCCTTAAGCACTCCTACCACAGGAATCTGTCCATGATTGGCCAGAGATAGTTGCTAAAACTGACCTTTTGTGAGTCCGTCCACTTCTTTGGATCATGCTATCTCTCTAATATAAACAGTTGTTGTTACCATGAAACACACACTAGATGTGGCTAGATTCTATAAGATCTACATGTCTAAACTTGTTACTTGTCAAACACTAACTAATTAACTAAGATGGAGTCTGACCTTTTTGTAGGAACTGGCTTCTCCCCATCTAGGTTATTCCATCACTTAAATATTTCCTATGCTACTGTCAAGTAAACTAATCTAAGATCATTACCTTAACCAGCCACTAGATGATACATCTATGTATTACACTATACCCTATACATAGAGACAACATATCACACTGCTGTTCACATTAAATAAATTATGTACACAGTTATGCTTGTGTCTTCATGGAGTCGAAGTCTGGCCACCTCCTCACAAATATAAGGATGTAATATACCAATTAGTAATGGGCGAATCTGAACTGTAAAGTTCGAGGTCTTTACCGAACACCTAGTGTCCGTGCATGGACCCCAAATGCGGACCTCTCAAGAAAATCTGTTTTACTGTATGAGTTCAGCTGCCCTGATAAAGTTTGTTGAAATATTGCAGTGCAGCCAATCCTCAAGCTTGGTGCAAAATGGAGAATAATGCAGGTAAATCATACTTACCCACTGGGTTTCCATGCTGCTATCAATATTTCTGGGTACGCTCATTAAACCTAAAGTATATTCCTCTGCTTCCCATGCCTACACTTTGTGACAGCATTTGTGATTGCTTACAGCCAGACTGTGCCCCTACCCTCTATGCCGCCTTATGTGATTGGTTGCCCTAACGCTAATGTAAAAATAAATAATTAACTTTAAAAAATGGTGTAAGATCCCTCATATTTTTTAAACCCAGTGCAGATAAAACTGACACATTGGAGAATGCAGCCCTTTGCCGTGTGCTTTATCTTGGCTTTATCTTGGCAGCTGCTCCTTGTGACGCCAGGAGCAGAAGAGGAGGGAAGACCCAGAAGAAGAGGAGGCGGGAGACACATGGGAGCGCGGAACACACAAGGAGGAGGCAGGGAGGATTGTGGCAGCAGTGAGGACCTCTTAATCAGATCCACGGGACCTCTAAACTGTAAAGTTTGCAAAGTGTTTTTTTCGGGGTACAGGAGGGCTAGAGCCTTAATACACAGCTTCCCTGAATGCAGCAGACACATTGTATTCAGTGGCACTGTCACTTTTGAAAACACCAGGGGGGTGACAGGTCCTTTTTAAATATTTAGATAAATAATTAAAATAATGGCGTTGGATCTCCCCAATTTTTATACTCAGCTAAAATAAACCAAATAGCTGGGGGCTAATATTCTCAGCCTAGGGAAGCTCATGGTCATTGAGCCCTCCCCAGGCTAAAAACAGCAGCTCATAGCCACCCAGGATTGGCACATCCATTTGATGTGCCAAAATCTGGTGCTTTACGTGACTTATCCCGATTGCCCTGGTGTGGAGACAATTTGGGTAATATAAGTGGTTAATGACAGTTGTGAATTGTCAAAAATGAAACCGCTATTAAGTCCTAGCTTAGTAATGGGTAGGGTCTATGAAACCCCCAAATTACTAATCTGTAAGTCAAAAGAAATAAACACCAAACATGGAGAAAAATCCTTTATTTGAAATCAAAAACATACTCCCTCTTTCACCTCTTAATAAAAGCCAAAAACTCCCCTGGAGGTTTAAAGTAGTCAAACATACGACATCTAAGGATGAATCTGGATCTTCTACATCCAGAACACACTGACAGCCGAAAGGGGAGTGGTGAGGTCACTCAGGTTTCCCGCTGCTGCCAGAGAACTTAGTTGAACCCCAGCTGGATTGAAGGCTTGTGAGACATGTGAACTCAGTTGAACAGCTTGCTGGATCTGTGCTGCCATGTCGCACAATCCATCAATCTGGCAGCGGGTTTCACTGAGTTCAGTGATGGTGTTGGGGAAGTCCCAGAGTGTGAACTCTGTTCATCACCACTCTAAGAGTTTTTTTTATTTAAAATAAATTATTTTTCTCTTTGTTTGTGTTTATTTCTTTTGATTTACAGATTGGTGGGGGATTTCAAAGACTCCTACCCATTATTAATCTAGGACTTGAAAATCAAAGCTCTCATTTACTCCTTATGTTACCCCGATTTCCACTGGGCAATTGGGATGAGTTTGGTAAAGCGCCAGGATTTGCCGCATCTAATGGATGTACCAATTCTGGGGCAGCTGTGGTCCACTATTTTTAGCCTGGGGTGGGACCAATAACCATGGTCCTCCCCAGGCTGAGAATACCAGCTCCCAGCTGTGTGCTTTTTACTGGATGGATATCAAAATTTGGGGTAACCCTGAAGTGTTTTTCAAAATCATTTATCTAAATAATTTTTAAAAAATGACATGTAGTCTCCTGTATTTTGCTATCCAGACAAAATAAAGCACACAGCTGCGGGCTAAAAGCTTTCAACCGTTGGCTTTATCTGCGCTGGGTATATAAATATGGGGGACCTCACGATATTTTTTTTAATTATTTAAATAAAACTGTACTAAAAAATTCATCCAAAATGTGACAAAACCGCATCACCATTTTGTTGCGTTTTTCTTCCAGAAGAGTCAGATGATGCAGTCAAGTCAATGCATGCAGTTCTGTGACAAAACTGCCCCAAAAATGCATTAAAAAAAGCGCTAAAAAGGTATTGAGGTTTTGGCACATTTTCTGGCCAGGAAATGTAGATGAACGCAGAGAAGTCAATGCATGTTGTTTTGTAACAAAACTCCACTGAAAATGCATCAAAATAGCATCTACTTATATAATCGGGAGTTTGGGATTCGGGCGTTGTAGCCGAATCCCAAAATCCTTTGCGGCACTGCGAGCGATGACGCGTAACGTCATCGTCAGCCGCTCCCGCACTAGCTCACACCATCCTGACAACCGTTGGCCCCGCCGCTCGCTATGACTATCTGATGAGTTCTGGCAGACCCCCTGGGCAAAGTGACGAAACCAAGATAGCGGATCCCGCCCCACACCACAGCAGCGGAGCAGGTATGGTGGTGAGCGGCGATAACACTTCTCTGCAGCCTCACCTGTCTCAGCCTGCTCTGCGCCCCAGCCTGAATGGATACGAGCATTTGCCAGGCACAGCGGCCGCAGTGTCGGTGGGAGCCGGCGGAGCCCACCCTCCGGGACAGGCGGCCAGTGCCTTGCTACAGGTGCAGAGGAGTGGAGGTGAGGGAGCGGTGTGGACTGGGCACTGGAGCGGAGTAAGAATGCCCTCTGCTGCAATAGAGAAGGGGGTGCAGTGGAGGACAGTAGAAATGCCAATGTGGCCCACCTTCAATCCACACAGTCACCAGAATGATGAAGAATAGCAGCATCTATCCTCACCCCTCCAGCCTGACCTCTCCTCACCCCTCCAGCGTGACCTCTCCTCACCCCTCCATCCGCACCTCTCCTCACCCCTCCAGCCTGACTTCTCCTCATGCCTCCAGCCTGACCTCTCCTCACCCCTCCAGCCGGACCTCTCCTCACCCCTCCAGCCGGACCACTTCTCACCCCTCCATCCTGACCTCTCCTCACCCCTCCAGTCTGACCTCTCCTCACCCCTCCAGCTGCACCTCTCCTCACCCATCCAGCCTCACCTCTCCTCACCCCTCCATCCTCACCTCTCCTCACCCCTCCAGCCTCTGCTCTCCTCACCCCTCCAGCCTCTGCTCTCCTCACCCCTCCAGCCTCCCGCCACATCATACTCTGCTACCCACAGAGCCTTCTGTATACTCTGCTACCCACAAAGCCGCCTGTATACTCTGCTACCCACTGACCCGCCTGTATAATCTGCTACCCACAGAGCCGCCTCTATACTCTGCTACCCACAGAGCCGCCTCTATACTCTGCTACCCACAGAGCCACCTGTATACTCTGCTACCCACAGAGCCGCCTCTATACTCTGCTACCCACAGAGCCGCCTCTCTACTCTGCTACCCACAGAGCCGCCTCTATACTCTGCTACCCACAGAGCCGCCTGTATAATCTGCTACCCACAGAGCATTCTGTATAATCTGCTACCCACAAAGCCACCTTTATACTCTGCTACCCACAGACCCGCCTGTATACTTTACTACCCACACAGCCGCCTGTATACTTTGCTACCCACAGAGCCGCCTGTATAATCTGCTACCCACAGAGCCTTCTGTATACTCTGCTACCCACAGAGCCGCCTGTATAATCTGCTACCCACAAAGCCACCTGTATACTCTGCTAACCACACACCCGCCTGTATACTCTGCTACCCACACAGCCTCCTGTATACTCTGCTACCGACAGAGCCGCCTGTATAATCTGTCACCCTCAGAGCCGTCTATATACTCTGCTACCCAAATACCCGCCTGTATACTCTGCTACCCACAGAGCCCCCTCTATACTCTGCTACCCACATAGCTGCCTCTATACTCTCCTACCCACAGAGCCGCCTCTATACTCTGCTACCCACAGAGCCGCCTGTATAATCTGCTATCCACAGAGCCTTCTGTATACTCTGCTACCCACAGAGCCGCCTCTATACTCTGCAACCCACAGAGCCGCCTGTATACTCTGCTACCCACAGAGCCGCCTGTATACTCTGCTACCCACAGAGCCGCCTGTATACTCTGCTACCCACAGAGCCGCCTCTATACTCTGCTACCCACAGAGCCGCCTCTATACTCTGCTATCCACAGAGCCGCCTCTATACTCTGCTACCCACAGAGCCGCCTGTATACTCTGCTACCCACAGAGCCGCCTGTATACTCTGCTACCCACAGAGCCGCCTGTATACTCTGCTTCCCACAGAGCCGCCTCTATACTCTGCTACCCACAGAGCCGCCTGTATACTCTGCTACCCACAGAGCCGCCTCTATACTCTGCTACCCACAGAGCCGCCTCTATACTCTGCTATCCACAGAGCCGCCTCTATACTCTGCTACCCACAGAGCCGCCTCTATACTCTGCTACCCACAGAGCCGCCTCTGTACTCTCCTACCCACAGAGCCGCCTGTATAATCTGCTACCCACAGAGCCTTCTGTATACTCTGCTACCCACAAAGCCGCCTGTATACTCTGTTACCCACATAACCGCCTGTATACTTTGCTACCCACACAGCCGCCTGTATACTTTGCTACCCACAGAGCCGCCTGTATACTCTGCTACCCACACACCCGCCTGTATACTCTGCTACCCACACAGCCGCCTGTATACTCTGCTACCCACAGAGCCGCCTGTATAATCTGCTACCCTCAGAGCCGTCTGTATACTCTGCTACCCAAATACCCACCTGTATACTCTGCTACCCACAGAGCCCCCTGTATACTCTGCTACCCACTGACCCGCCTCTATACACACAATTCATTTCACCACCCTCCCGATGCAATTGCATCGGGCCTTTTTACTAGTCAAAAATAAAATGCGGTTTTGGTGTATAAATTTCTGCAAGCAAGTACTCATCGTGCATACATAGCCTAATCTGGAATTGAGTTTAATGGTGCCAGATTGCTGGATTACTGACTTCAATCTTGTTCATTAATTAGGTAATCTGTCACCTTTAAAGTCAATAATCTGGCACCATTCAACTCAATGACAGAATTACCGAAATTCAGTTCAATGATTTAACCTGAGGTGCATTCATTTAGCTTAATGACTTTTCCTCAAATGATTTCACCTGAGGTTACAGCTGGGGTAAAATGGAAAACTCCAGCTGTGACCTCAGATGAATTCACTAACATCACTTCTTTCACAGCTAGAACTCCATAAGTGTGTTTCTGAGGCCGCAATGCAAGGTCACATTTTGTAATGCGACTGGGCACTGCAACCTAAGATGTAGGAGAGCTGCATTCGTCATGGGACGTCATGATTTAGGATTACGTCGGACCTGTGGGGGTGTTTATAAATTGGAGAAAGAGGATATTTTTTTTTAAATAAAGGATTATTCTCCTTGTTTTGTCTTTATTTCTTTTTACTTATACAGTTAGTAATGGGGGGGTTTCATAGATCCCTACCCATTACTAATTCAAGGCTTCATAGCAGTTGTGGTTTTTTGACAAATCACAGCTGTCAATAACCATTTATATTATCCACTACAAAAGGGCAATAGGGAGGAGCCAGGTAAAGCACCAGGATTTGGTGCATCTAATAGGTGCTTCCGTTTGTGTGGCTGTGGGCTGTTATTTGCAACCTTTGGAGGACCCAATAAACATGGACCTCCCGAGGCTGAGAATACCAGCCTCCAGATGTTTGCTTAATCTTGGCTGGGTGTCAATATGAAATACTAATATAAAATAATAATAAAAAAAAATTAAAAACAAGCTATGTGGGGTCCCCCGTATTTTGATAGCCAGCCAAGATAACACACACAGGAGGGCTCCAGCCATTAGCTTTATCTGCTCTGGGTTAAAAATATGGAGGCCTCGCGTAATTTTTTTTTCACTGATTAATTTATTTTACACTGATGTGTGGGCAACCAATCACAGCTGCTGGCACAGAGGGTGGGAGCACAGTCTAACTGCAACCAATCACAGATGCTGTCACAGAGGGTGGGTGCGGGAGGCTGTCAATATTTTTGAGGCTTAATAAGCAGACCTGAAAATAGTGTGAGATCTCCACTCAGTTCTTTATAAGTATGATTTAATTGCTTTAATCCCCATTTTGCACTTTTTTGCAGCACCCTGGAGCTTGCCTTTATTGCACTTAAGCTTGGGTCCACGTAAACTTTTATGGGTTTCAGGGTTCAGGTTCAAGTTCGGGTCAGGTCTGGTTCTAAACCTGGACTTTTTTAAAGTCCAGCCAGATCCAGCAAACCCAAACATCTTCGGGTTCACTCATCTCTACGAATGATCTAATATATATGGGGCATCTCTCAGGTAATGTTAGAGTTAGGCATCTTAAATTCAAACACTCACCCCTTTTGTTCTTTAGGAAATAAACCTTTGTTAAAGTTGTCTGGAAATGGCTTTCACTTCTTTCTTAATCGAAAATAAGTGAAATTTGTTGTTTCTCTTTGTAAACCTGCCACTGCATCTATCGTGAGATGCTATTACAGTCATTCTGTGGACAGTGCTTGTGATGGAGGAAATGGTACTAGAAGGTCTGAGGTAGCACAGGCTTTGTCGAGACACAAAAACTAGCATGTCTGGAAGTATGAGTGTGTGTGCTATCCAGTTGAACTCATTCAAAGCCATTCAAAAGCATAGGCCTAACGCCTATCATGGTTAAACCTGCCATGCAGATGCATCTTATAAACTTGAAATAAATCATTGCAAAAGAAGCTGTATTACTTTTTTTTTTAAATGTATGCATTCAGGCCAGAGTAGTGCCTGCATCCGTGCTCCTAGGGGCGGAAGATCGGCAAATGGTGAGCTGGACCTCTTTATAAATCTTCCTGTATATGCATTATTGCATAGCTTAGTATTCAGAGTGCAGCTGTCATTTTGATACAGCTGGAGATATCAGCTTTCTGCTTTGGTCAATGGGACAGCACAACATACTACCATACTCTCAATTTATGACCGGGAGTTTGCCAGTAATACTTCATACAAGCTCGCTTTACTCTAGCTGTTCTCTTGGTTTATTTGTTTAATTCTCATTTTGACCTCCGCCCATTTACCAATTATTCTGCTGATTCACAATTTTGACACTTGGTTCTGATCTGGCCACCTACCCATTCCTACCAGTAAATCAAATGGCTAGTAGGTACTCTGAAGACTCAGTCCACATGCCTGTACAGTGGTTAAAGGGTGATGACTAGGGCTCGACTTGAATTTGAAAGTTGAGTAGTTAGTGCAAATCTTGTCTTTTGTGCCCTATGTATAACTCTCAATCGACCATGGACAGATCAATCTTTACAGTATAACTGGCCATCATGACAATGCACTTACAGCTCCTCCACCCCTATTGTATTTTTTAACTAGCAGCTACATTTCCTGGCTGGTTGATCAGGGGCTGCTAGTTAGAAATTCCAGAAGAAGCCCAAAACCTAGAAGAGTAGCTTCCGGACTCAAAGCACTTCCAAACTAAATTGAAAAATGTGATTTCTTGCAGCTGGAGCAGCACTTTGTGGCTATAAAGTTATCAACACACTTATCATTTAAAGAGCTATACAGTAATATAAATGGTTGGGGAAGAAAGAGGTAAACTTTTCTTTTATAATTATGGATCAAGTGGAGATGGTGGTTGATCAAATGCAGGGTCTTAACATAGACTCAAGACATTGTGGAACGGATTCAGCATTTTGAGATCGTTCAGTCATGAGCTGTCGCATCACTCATGACCTCTTACAAACCAAAGGATAATTTCCCAGACCATAATACTGAGTCAGAGTGTGGAGCTCAATATTTGTCTGCTGCAGATATTAATATTATTATCTGACACCAGGACAGTATTGTTTGCTGGTGCGGCGAGAGACAGAACAAAGGTCTGCCTTTATCTGTTAAATCTGTCTAAGGGTATGGACACACTGACGTGAAAGTCGGACGACTGCAATGTGTGATTTTATCACATTGCAGTCGGACCAATTTTATTCAATGTCCGAGAGCACATTTGCGAGTGTTGTGCGCTTTTTTCTCATCCGCTTTAAGGACGAGAAACAAATCGCAACATGCTGCGACAGTATGCAATTCACACGTGAGTCTTGCCAATGTAAGTTGATGGGTCCAAAATCACGGACCGCAGTCTATGGCACATGGACCATCCAAGTTGGACATGTTTTTCCACAGCTGAAACCATCGGAATCTCATAATAAGTGATGATAAGGAGGCGTCACATGACTACTCAGAAAATTAAAGGTGGCACAAATCTGACAACTGGAGGAAGGAAGCCCCCACAGATCCAGCATGGCCTACAACATAAATGTGGAGATGCTTATAGTCCTGGTCCAGGAGAGACCAGAGCTATGGGACCCTAGAGACCAAGGGTATGCTGACAGGAGGAAGAAGGATGCCTCATGGACATACATCACCAATCAACTCTTCCCCTATTTTGACAACAGGTCTCGGGACATCCAGATCAACCTTGGTAATGTATCATTATTCCAAATTTGCAATTCAACTGTAATGTCAATAAAGGGGTCAGTGTGTAATGGGTGCTGAATGTTCAAATGGTAAACAATGGGTTTTTCAATTATGGAGTGGACATGGTAGCTAAGCGGTGGCTTAGTTACCATGACCAATATCTGTGGGAGCAGAACAGAGTGCCACCCAGTGGCTCAACCAAGCCAAGGAGGAAGGTTTACATGTACTTCCATTGCCTATCATTCCTGGCACCTGCGATGCACCTGAGACCGTATGTATATTTATTGTAAATTTGTGGGCAGGATAAGTTTTTTTGTTTCTTATCAAGTGTAGTGATTGTTGCTATTTCTTCAAACATAGAACTGATACCAACTTGAAGCAGACTTCAGCCTCTGAGTCAGAGCACGACTTTGAAGAAGCAGCAGAGTCGGCTGACGAGGGTGTGGGCCCATCTTTGTCCCATGAAGAACCACACGCATCATCTAGTGCTGCTGTCCTGGAGTTGTGGTCCTCTGAGGAGCCAATTACAGGGGCCACCGTTGACATCTGGACAACTCCAGCCACCAGGGGACCAAGGACATAGTGCCGCAGCCACTTTGCCCATGCCCAGGTCTTCCCTATCCTCACCAGTGATATGTCTCTCCAGGCGTTGGAGGCAGTTGTCATTCACCAACCTCCGGCGCAACGTGGACATGGAGGTCTAGCAGTACCTTGCGAGGACTGTGAGCGATGATGGGGAGGAAGTCTTTGCATGCGGCCTCACCAGCTATATGTTGAGATACTTTGCCCACTAAGGCTGCATGCAAGGGTTGCCATCCAAATTATCCTGGATGCTTGTGTGCCACCAAACAATCCACGATTAGTCTTCAACATGCTGGAGCAGTGGCAGAACTCATCAGATAATGTACTGGACAGGACCAATACCCAGCAGCCAGCACCACCATCAGCCTCACCATCCTCATAGGCCTCACATAGTCTTGGGAGACCTCCAATGCCTTGTCCACTCTTCCCCCCATTTCAGCAAATGGTAAATTTGCCAAATGCCCCTCCAGTCTGCCTCATGACAACCACCCAATATGGTACACATGAAAATACGAGGTCAACACAACAGCAAGCTGGTATGTTGGCCACTGTCACACAATCTCGGGACCAACAAGGTCTGGCAACCACATCAGGTAATCCAGATTGGTATACTGGCCAACAGTATGGGGCAGCATGTCAGCCACCAAATCAGCTGCACCAGGGTGGCCATATTGCGCAACCAAGGGTGGATTTTGTGCGTATGCCACAAACTATGAAACAATACACAGATGCAGGTGTTTCCAGACACCAGCAAGATCACATGGGACACAGTTTCCAAACAAATAGGACTTCATATATATGCAATAGGTCCTTACAAGAACACTTACACCAGGCTCTAGATGTGCGATATACGCAGGGCACCCAGGAAAGTGGACAAGGGCCACACACAAACCCAGAACACACAACCTATACCAACATGTAGATTTTGATTTTGTTTAGTGTACCCTTTTGGACATGGCTCATGTTCATATACTGTGTGTGTTTATTTTATTTGTTAAATTTTACCCATTACAAAAAACGTAACATATGCCCAAAATATGTTTCTGTTCATATGTTTTTAGTTGTATGAATAACGTGTCTTAAAAAAAAAAAAAACACGAAAATCTCTGTGTTTTCTTTAGATATTACAGAAAAGAAGCAAATAATAATTTTAACATAAAAGTTTAAATGTCACACAATGCATGCTGTACCGTAGTTTGAGCATACATAAATCCAGGTATATTGATGATGTTGTTAGAAACCAAACATTTACAGGCAAGTCACAAAGTCATCCGGCCAGGAGACTGACCCTTCGGTTTTCCAACAAACCCACCACATAAGGGACACAGTTAGTATATCACAACATGGTTAAGGTTATTTGGACAGTTAAAACCACATGTATGGAGCTCCTAATGACATGACACCCCTTAACACACAAATTAAAGTAATACCAACATAAGTGTGAAGAGAAGCCGTTTCTCAGGTGTGATACTTTGCTGCATTTCGGTATTCTGGTATGTGATGCCAGGCCGCAGAAGGAAGAAATGTGAATTGTGGGTGTGGTCATCCTGGTACATGCATAACATTTATCAGGATGGCAGCATAATAGACCATAGCAGTCTCTGAAAATGAACACAAGACATACGCTGCAGGAACAGTGGATGGATCCTCATTGGATGCCACCTCCACAGATCGGACACAATTGGCGAGGTAGTGCCATAACGCCGGGAAATAACCCAATTAAATAACACCAACATAGTGGTGTTTAGGGTCAGGTTAGTCTACATTCTGTAGTCATTTGCACATGTGCACAGCACTGCATACTGAGGGGATAGAGGGTCAGCTCAATGCACACATATGTCCATGGTATATATACTCTAATGAGCCATGATTAGCACATAGCATTTATCTCACAATTGACACACATTGTAGGCAATTCTAAGGCTAATGTCATTCAAAAATCACATGCTTGCCGTGGATTGCACACACGGATTACAGTCGGACAGCACTCGGATGTGATCCTACAAAATGTCGAACAGTCGCATAGCAGTTGGATGCAAAACGGAGCACAAATCGGATGACACTCGTATGACTCTCCGAGGCGAGGAATGGATGTTTTTTTTTCACGACAGTGTGTTTCCACCCTAATGGTTTGCCCAGTAGTTTACATGCCATTTTAAAAGTTTTGCTGATATTTTTTCTGTGTCCAAATCTGAACATTTACCTCCACAAAGAGTTTATGATTGTCCCATTGATCTAATAAATTGATCTGGGTATAATATATAGTGTTTAGGGTCCAGAACATTAGGGTTTTAAAGATGATTTAGATGACAGTTTACAAAAAGAGTTAATCAGGCCTTTGATGTCTTCTTTTTTGTGGGTTTAAAAAAAAATGAGTGTGTAAGACCATATATTAACTACTTGGGGATAACAAATTTACTTTAAAGAATCAGCATCCTCCTCCACTCTTCCCTGTTTTTAGAACAATTTGTTGAGAGACCATTGGTTCATTAAGCTTCATCTCTGCGAAACATATTTCTTTATTACCATCAGAGAAATGGATGAGTGAAAGACAGTATTTAATTTACTTAAGGGTCACTACTAGTGAATCAGCTGTTTTTTTAACTTTGTTAATGACCAAACTAGAGATCTATGTGGTCAATATGTGTCTTTGTCTTGATAAAGAAGTCATATCTACTATATAATTGTCTAAGACATTTTTGTGTCGGACCAAAAAAACGTGCCGTGGATATGTCACACTGTGACGTCACCACGGCGAAGCATTGGCCGCGTAGCGGCCAATGCGAGGCGTCAGCTGCGCGAGCAATGGCCGCAGAGGCCATTGCGAGTCGCTAGCTTTAGTGCGAGCAATGGCCGCGAAGCGGCCATTGCGAGTCGCTGGCCGAAAATAGAACCAGAGGCTCGGCCACAAAGCTAGCGATTTCCCGGTCAGGTAGCGACTCGCTAGCCTCAGCGGGAACTCGCTAGCTTTGTGGCAGAGCCTCGCGAGTCGCTACCACAGTATATCTCCTATACCTTCTAAGGGATCATCATCATCATCATCATCATCATCATCATCATCCTACCCGCACAGACCCCCCCCCCTCAATGGCCGCACAGACCCCCCCCCTCAATGGCTGCACAGACCCCCCCCCCTCAATGGCCGCACAGACCCCCCCCCCCCTCAATGGCCGCACAGACACCCCCCAATGGCCGCACAGACCCCCCCCCCCTCAATGGCCGCACAGACCCCCCCCTCCCCCCTCAATGGCCGCACAGACGCCCCCCCCTCAATGTCCCAAAGTCAGCTGTGACCACCTGGCCCTTGGACACTGGCTCCCATCACTTACCCACTGAGGACGGATCACTTCCAGCACCTCTTCACATGGCAGTGCTCTGAACTTCTGAATCATCCTCTCCTCACTCAGACACCTGGCAGGTTCCAGCCTACTCACTCCCAGCTGCAACCCAGTGAGTCAATCAGCACATCTTCACTCACACACAGACCTGACATGTGATTAACCCCCTGTGCACCATTCAGGTTTAGCCCAGCAAAGCACTCCAAAAAGTATAGAACACACCCAATAAGTATTGAACGCGCCCCAAAAAGTATTGAACGCACCCCAATAAGTATTGAACGCGCCCCAAAAAGTATTGAACGCGCCCCAAAAAGTATTGAACGCACCCCAATAAGTATTGAACGCGCCCCAAAAAGTATTGAACGCGCCCCAAAAAGTATTGAACACACCCCAATAAGTATTGAACACACCCCAATAAGTATTGAACGCGCCCCAAAAAGTATTGAACGCACCCCAATAAGTATTGAACGCGCCCCAAAAAGTATTGAACGCGCCACAAAAAGTATTGAACGCGTCCCAATAAGTATTGAACACACCCCAATAAGTATTGAACGCGCCCCAAAAAGTATTGAACGCACCCCAATAAGTATTGAACGCGCCCCAAAAAGTATTGAACGCGCCCCAATAAGTATTGAACGCACCCCAAAAAGCATTGAACGCGCCCCAATAAGTATTGCACCCCCCCAAAAAGTATTGGACCCCCCAAAAAAAGTATTGGACTCCCTCAAAAAGTAGCTATAACTACTATAATCAAATTAATGCACGTTCTAGAATCCCGATGCATTTGCATCGGGCTCACAGCTAGTTAGACTTATAATTGTGTTGAGAATAAACTGCATGTCTACTATATTATTTTGGATTCTTTGGGTGTATTATTCTGGATTCTTTGGGTATCTTAATTTGAATATTACCAGCAATGTGGAATACCTGCAATTTAAGACAGCTGTCTTTAATGCAGGTAACAAGATGATTAGGAGCATCTAACTAGTCTGTAGGAGCCAGAACTCTTATGGTTGGTAGGGGATGAAATACCGTACTTATTTCTCTCACCAAAATGATTCTAGGAGTGATACCTTCATTGCCTAACCAGAAAAATTATATTTGTATTTGACAAGGTATCACTCCTAGAATACTTTTCTTAAAACATTTTTTGGTGACTTAAGTATTTACATCGATTTTGCTGGCTAAGACGGTACCACAATATTATTTTGTATGGTATTTTGCATCTCATCAATGCAAATACATTTATATAATGTAGACAATGTAATTTTCTGGATTTTATTTTTGGTTTTCTATCTCTCACTGTTAAAATTAACCTACCCCTAAAATGTTAGACTGTTCATGTCTTTGTCACTGGGCAAACTTACAAAATAAGCAAGGGATCAAATACTTATTTTCTTCACTGTATATATAGGAAAAGTACCTACCAAATGGCTTTTCACTTATTGTTTAGCACTACATTAGGCATCATAAAGCTAGTTAAAAGATAGGAGCCATTTTGAGGCAATATGCTGAATAGACTTGAACTTGAATGTAACCTTCAACCTTCATAACAGTGAAAACTGCTGCCAATATCAGTATGTATAATGCTTTAATAGTTTTCTCCATGGACATCTTTCAGATTCTATTAGTTGTAAAATACACAGTTTCTCTGTTCACTGCAAATTGCTCAAAACTATTCCCACTTTGCACACCAGGAAATTCACTTATATATCTTGTCTTTCATCACTTCTCGAAACTTAACCTCAATTTCCATACCTCTAATGCCATGCTGCTGAATATTCATGCTGAATAAATCAGAATAAAAGTAATAATTTAGCATGCCCTACTATTTGAAAAGCCTTATGAAATACATGTTCTGTTACGATGCATCCTCATTGTTGCTACTCATTGTTACATCATTTTATAGAAAGAAGCCTATTATTCAAAATAAATCAAACAGTACAAATATGTTCTGCAAGGTGACAATGCGTTCTATAGAAAAAATAAAAATTAGTTTTATTCAAAGTCTCACCCCCTAAAATTGTTACACATAATGATCTGTAATATCCTTTAAAATATAATTTCTTTTGGTGTTTGAAAGGTGGCTCAATGTCAGCTCTTGAACACTTAATAGCTGTTAAAAAAGGATTTAAGTAATTTGGCCCCACCGCTCCTGGAAACTCTTTCCAATTTACTTATTTGTAACTTGTAAAGAATGTTTAATATTATTAATATTAACTTATATTTCCTGTTTTAAAGTAAACTTGCCAGATTACAGACAACATTTAGTATTATTCACTGTTTTAGGTAAACCTACTCTCTACATATTTACGCAGCAGCCTACACCACTCCCACTATGTGCCTTTTACTGTCTAATTCATTTTTTGCCTGAAAATCACTTACGGTACTTTAATTCATAATACTAATTTGCAAGTGTTGATGAGCCATATGAGAGTGATTTTCAGCAACTAGGGATGAGCAAATCCATGTGTATTCAGCTTGAGATGCATTTGGACACTGTCCAGACAACACCGGCAGTGAATGGTGCAAAGGGCGAGCATGCACAGTAACACACCCTTGCATTCCATTCACTGTCCTGACTTCCATCCCAGACAATAAAGTTTGTTGAAATGCTGCAGGGCAGCTGTTCGCAGCTCTAGCCCCTCCCACAGTTATTACCATAGGTTGCTAATGGCAAAGGAGAAGGTGCACACAGCCAAATACACAGGGATTCGCTCATCCCTAGCAGCAACGTATCAAACTTGAAGGAAATCTGGTTTTATGTTTGCTATTTAGGCCTCCCACAGGTTTGTTCATTGTTGTCAGAAAACATGGGGTCTTAAAATTGCAGAGTTAGAGGAATGTGGTTAATTGGAGGGACAGCAGCCAGAATTACCAATCGTAAGCTGATATCAAATTGGCAGGTGTTGGCCAAGATTCATTTCCTGCACTTTACAGAATTGCAACCAAAATGTACCAGTACTAATGTCACAGCCAATGAAGTACTTCAGCTCTGGAGAAAAGCAAGAAGCCCAACAAAGGCAACAATATCAAATGATCAGTAAGGAGAAGAAAGAAAAAGAAAAGGGCGCATGTGTAGACACACAGGGCTATTTGTATAAATAAAAAGTGCCAGTGCACTCACCTATAATGGTTGTGTACGTCTACACAACCAAGATTAAACGTATGGGTGATGGGGCTCCGGGTCGCCTCTTTCTATTAGTGCTGCCGTCCTGCCGGTGTTTGCGTTCACAATTCCGTGCTCCGCGATTTTCACGTAATCCTACCGGACCGGATACCGCGTCACCGCAGGTCCTCAGTGTGTTTATCCCGGTAATTAGGTAACCACAGGTCCTCAACACTCCAGATATGCCAGGCTGCTCCTGCCGCTTTGGCTCCGTAGAGAGAGAACTCACATAAAAAACAATAGTACAGCGGTCTCAGGGAGCGCCAAAGGAATACTGGACAAATTAGTGGATAAGAACCGACCTTTATTCTTCCTCCAATACCACTGCCACAACGCGTTTCGACAGTCTAAGCCGTCTTCATCAGGTGATGAAGACGGCTTAGACCGTCGAGACGCGTTGTGGCAGTGGTATTGGAGGAAGAATAAAGGTCGGTTCTTATCCACTAATTTGTCCAGTATTCCTTTGGCGCTCCCTGAGACCGCTGTACTATTGTTTTTATGATAGTAAGGAGAAGAGTCTGTTTGGTCAATGGATGTGGCATGTGTCTCAAAAGGAATGCTAAACGGCAAACCAAAAAACATTGATCCAAGGAGAAGGAATTTGTTAATAATCTTAATGGTTTGTTTAATGTTGCTCATCCTGATGCAATGAAAATTATAAAGATTCAGGAAGACCATGCCTTTTTCCATGCTCAAAGAAAACAAAAGGTTGTTGTGGAGGCATTGGACCATGAGACAGAAAGCTGTCCAAGGTCAAGGGCAGAAGAGTTATGAGAGAATTAAAGGCTGAGAAATAAAGAAAAAAACAAACTGTGCACAGAAGACTACAGTGTAGGCTGAACCATGCAGTAGTAATAGCAGTTACTGCAACAATGGCGCTTTCAAAAGCAATAGAGATGAGGGTAAGGGCATTTTATTCCCAAGAATCTTAAGTCAGTGAGACCTGTCAACTTTGTGACTCAGGAAATTGCTGCAACTCTAGACAGAACTAATACCAGTAGTAGAAAAGTTACTACCTATTTCTGCTGCTTCTCAGTTTCTTGGTCATGATCCAGACAGTCTTACATTGAACAAGAAATTTATCAGACAGGATTGTTGCGAGCATCGAGAAATTGCAACAAAAACCATCAAAGCTTCCTTTGATAGCAGTGGTCCACTGACTGTACTGTACACTGGTACAAAGGCTGGTACATACATCCTTTTGCAATAGAAACTGCAGAAAGAAATATTGAGTTTCCTATGTAGATAAATTCACAAGCTAATTATTGCAATCATGCTTGATAAATTGTGGTTGCCATCAAGATGTCTAAATATACTGTTGTTCAAGAGATTTTCCATCTCAAACTGGATCAACTTGATAAGACCAGTTATCAGCTGCAATGTAAGATGACATAATTTCAACTGAGCTAGGTCCACCTATGGCCCACGTCACACTCACAGATATTTGTGCAGATATTGTTCACAGATCTCTGGTTGCAGTGAAATTATGGACACATTAATCCATTTATATACAGCCACAAAATGGACCAATGTGTCCATGATTTCACTGCAACCAGAGATCTGCGAACAATATCTGCACAAATATCTGTGTGTGTGACGTGGGCCTAAGGAATATATAGTTGAATTTTGCACCAACCAGCTTGCGCAATGCCATCCATGAGATGATTACAAGGAATTGTTAACACTTGTACTTCAGTCAATTGGTCAATTCAGTCAATTGGTTTGCCAACAAACCCAGATATACAGATCAACATTCCAGGCACCTACAATTGGGCCTGATTGATGAGCAAACCAATATACGCTCTGAAGATCTTCATGACTCCTCTCCAATTTCATTTGACTCTGACATAGTTAAAAAAATCTTCCTCAATTTTGTACTTTTACTGTCCGGGTACACTTGAATGCTTGATACTTCTGTCAGATCTGAGCCATATCGCCACAAAATGACTTTCCATTACTGCAAGAACTCGCAGTATACAATGGAATCAATGCACCTCTTGGTGAGATGGCATTAAAAGCTATCAACAGATACTGACCCGTCCCAGGGCCGTGGGGTACCAGGTTCCAGGCTTTGTAGTTCACAGGGAATGACACAGGGCCTGTTGCCTGGTCCCGTGGCCCTGGTGGTCGCGAAAAGGGGGTTTAAGTCAATAGGAATAAAATAAAGGTTGATTTGTGACGCCACCTACGGTTTGTTACCAGAGCTGCGAGACAGACCTCCGGGGTGATGGTGGAGCAGCAAGATGGTTACGCTCCCCATAGGTGGAGCAGGATCCCTGGAGCCGTAGTGGAAGTTGATGATGGTTGAGGACAGTCTTTTAGTTACACATTTTTCTACCCTGTCACTTCTCCCATGGGACTGGGTCCTCCCTACAGTGGATCCACCCACAGTCCCCTACCTAGGGTGTGTGTGGATGTGTGTTATGAGGGTCCTCTGTGCAGCATACCATTTCCTCAGTCACAGGAATACTACACACTCTTTTATGGGTGCAGTACCCCTCCGTGGCGTCCCGACCAGTGGGGCGCCACAATATCTGTGTTATCTCAGAGAGATTATGGTGGGTCTGGCTTTTTTTGACATTGAGATTACCTCTGTAGAACAGTTTGACATGGTACTGGCTTTGCAGAAGGAAGACAATAATGTCTGCTCAACTTGCTTGCAGCTTGCCGAAGACCTTGTGTCAAATAAGAAGTTTCATCACAATTGTTCAATACATTGGAAATAAACCAAGATTTTTTTTCAGCAAGATCTTTGTATGTGCCACACTTATGCCAGTTACATCAATGCATCCTAAAAAGTTGCTGGATTGAACTTCTGCAGTTAATCGCCCTGAAATCTTATGTAATAAGAGTGTAAAAATGTGACAAACTTGAAAACTTCCTTTTAACTTTTTAGCGACCTCATCTGCACATTCACAATGGTTGTGCACACATACTGTATACAATGTTCTATATTCTCTGGTTTTATATGCATGTTAATTTAGTGTTAGCTCCACCCTTAATTTATAGAGCAAGGTCAGGACCTGAGCCAAGTGCTAGCTGCATTAGTCACCATGTACAGTACCTCAGAGTTACTGCTGTGATTAGACCACTCACAACAACAGGTTAATATTTAGATGCTGCTATCAATGATAACATTGTCATAAAAGAGGACAGAAATGGGGGAGTCAGTTATAACATCCATTGCCCTTCACTATTCCTGATAAGGAGATCATGGGTTATCTTTGCAGGACACTGTCAGGGTTTGATAGGAGACCATGAATTATATGATAGACTACAATACTTTGATATTATTGTCCATTTTATAACCAATCAAGTGATCATATGTACAAATGAGCTAACTTTCCCTGAACATGTTCGCCAATTTCAAATTTGGCGTGAACATCGCAGATTCTGTTCACAATCGGAAACCTGAGCAATTTTTAAAAAAATCAGCAAATGCAGCTTTGTTCGGGAAAAAGGTTTGACATTGAAAATGTCCCTAAAACTTTCCTTGATTGTTTGTGGCCAAATTGCTCCCTGAAAGACCGGCTGGCTGGGAACAACACCTAACTTTATGTTTAGGAGTGTTCCTAGCCATCGGGTCTATCATTTTCTTTGAACCTACAGAATTTTTTGCACCTTTAAAATAATTGTTTAAGCTTCCTGAAGTTTGCAAGTGTTTTTCACACCTGCAGGGTGTGTACTTTGGAAACAGTGCCAGATGTGAAAGTAGCTGTGGAGTCAAGAAACCTTACAATGTCCTTTTAAGAAAGCTTAAATTTTTTTTAAGTTTTGGGATTTATTATTATTATTATTTATTTTTTATGTTTTTTCTTATTTATTTTTTTGGGAGAGCAAACCTTTATTATTGCAGAGGGTCACCAGCATGCGAGGCCATCTCTTCTACACTTATGTAATAATCCACTTGGAGAAATTAGAACCGAACGGTTAGAAGCCGCGCTGACCACAATAAGAGTAACAGAGTAACACACACACTCTGTTTATTCAGCCTACGCATTTCATGGCGAACAGGCCACTTCATCAGGGCATCAAGATTCAACAGCCCATCCAGTTATATATACACACAGGAACAATAAAATCACAAACAAATGACGCCCCACCCCCCTCTGACGTCACTTCCGGTGAAAACGCTCACTATAAGTCAAACATGTATAAAAATGCCCATTACATTGATTACAATACATAAAAAATACATTAGAACACAATAATCAGTATTTAAAATCCCATATGTTCTTCAATAAATAATTAAAACATTTTTGGTATTAAGATAAACCAGGATTAGAACTAACCCTGGCAGGGGCATAAAACTCTGCTACAGAGATTGGAGCAGGTCAAGCTTCAAATGGAAAAGATAAGAAAAGATAATTTATTGGATTTGAATTCAGTAGGTCAAACCAGTCCATTGGGTGTATTAGTCTCACTTGCCAATGAAGTCAAAGGGGATGGGACTAACCTACTTGACCGCCTGATAAATGAGGAAACTAACTACGGGGTACTTCCCCAAGTATTAACACCTAGGGTGGAGAGTGATTTTAACCTAATAGATATTCAGGGGGATGAATTACAACCAAATAAAATAAAGAAGAGAATAGTTGTGGATAACTCCAAGTGTGGATCTTCCTCTGTTTGTTTTTTACCCAAGGGTGTAGAAAACAACAACAGCACAACAAAGTACTTTCTTCCAAAACCACAAAAAAGAAAAAACTTAGAAGAGGAACACGAGGAAAGAAAAAGAACAAAAAAGCACACAACACTGAGACCGATCTAAATACTATGGAGAAACAGATGCAGTTTTTTGTAAATAAGAATGGATGTGTGCTAGAAAGAAGCGGTAATATTTTTAACCTCTCAAAACACAAACTTACTCTAGGCGAAATAAAGGTTTTAAATAGGGGCTTGTCATTTTGCCCTAATAATAAATCTAAAGATGTGCAGCTTTTTATGGACCTTCAACATTTTGTCCGTAAATTAACTCTAAAACGGCATTTTACCATTAATAATGATAAAAAAGAGATAGTTGAGATGGATGGTGGTAATACTAAACATTGTTAACTAAGGGATAAATCTAAATTCTACCCCATCCAAAGCCAGGGCCACCATCTGAAAACCTACATAGATTTGGTTTTGAATTATTTTGAGTCCTTAAATTTCAAGCGAGAGTTAACAAAAATTCTGACAGCAATTGAAATTGAGGGTATTAAGGCTACCTTCACATTTGCGTTTGTGTCTGCATGCTGATGGCATGCAGACACAAGCGCAGTCAAAAGCATGTCATTTTGATGTGTCCGCAGCGGAGAATGTCCGCCTGCGGACACATCACTGTGCAGCCCGGGCAGCCAATCGGAGGTGTCCAGGGGCGGGCCGGAGGCGGAGATCAGTGCCGGAGATCTCCTCCTCCCCGCCGCCGGTAAGCTCCGGGACGTGCCAGTGGGAAGAAACAGCTGATTTGACAGCTGTTTGAATCTCCCGCGCCGACACCGAGAGGAGATGTCGGCGCGGGAAGATTCAAACAGCTGTCACATCAGCTGTTTCTCCCCGCCGACACCACTAGCAGATTCCCGGCGGCGGGGAGGAGGAGATCAGGAGAGGCTCAGCTGATCTCCCGGTGGCCGTCGGTGAGTTCCTGTGACATCACCGGCGGCCACCGGGAGAGATTTCAATGGGTCCGCAGCGTTCTCCTGCGCTGTCAAGCGCAGAACACTGCGGACCCATTGACGCCAATGCATTTTTTGTGCGCTTGGGGATGCTTGCTGATTTTCCAAGGTCCCCAAGCACACAAAAAATACAACCTGCTGCGTCCCGGGTGCGGACGCAGCACCCTGGAGGGAGAAGATATCGTCCGCATCCGCACCCGAACGCAGCAAACGCAGGCACTATGTGTTCCTATGTTAAACATAGGAACGCAGTGCGAATGCGTTTGACTGCGTATGGGAACGCTGCCTTCCCATACGCAAATGTGAAGGCAGCCTAAGAATCTCAAAAATTATTCAAATTTGATAATAAAATCTGCCGATAAGGGTGGGGTAGGGGTATTACAAGATCTAGACACTTACATCTTAGAGGCAAATAGAATTTTGTCAGATGAGGGGACTTATAAAATTTCCAATATGGCTGAATATGAGAATGCGGGGACAAAATATGAAGAGCTAATTAAAACTGCTGATGAAATGGGGATTTTGAATAAGACTGAGATGAAATTCCTTGGAGTAAAAAACCCAAAGATGGCAATATATTGCCATCTCCCAAAGGTACATAAGGATGAGTTCAATCCACGACCCATCATAGCGGGGATCAATTCTTTAATATCAAACCTAGCAGCATTTGTTGACTCCTTTAGGAATGAGTCTGTCAGAAATTTAGGTTCCTATCTCAGGGACTTCACCCACCTAATACAGGAATTACAAAGAATAACATGGGGTGTGGATTATTTGTTTGTAACTATAGACGTTACTGGTTTTTACTATAATATTGACCACACCATTGGCCTCCAATGTTTTAAATTATATATTGATAGATTATCCGATGTGACTATGGCCCAAAGAGAGTTTCTGATAAAAAGTATGACTTTTATTCTTGAGAACAACTTTTTCACGTTCGGGGAGACTATTTACCACCAGCTACAGAGGACTACCATGGGCTCGAGGGCAGCACCTACTTATGCAAATCTATTCATGGCTGCCTTCGAGTCCTGGTATGTCCTCCAATGCAAGCATAAACAGAATCTCATCCTATATAAACGATTCATAGACGATATAATCATCATCTATGATAATACAGACAATACGGTTTTTGATTTCCTTGATGCTATAAGGGAGAATGATTGGGGAATACAGCTTACCCCCTGTGTTGAAAGAAAAAGTGTTACCTTTTTAGACCTGAACATCTATATTGATGATTCGGGTGAGATTATGACAAAAACTCATTTTAAAAAAGTTGATGCCAATGGGTATGTTCACTATGGAAGCAACCATTACAGACCATGGCTTAAAAATATTACCTATGGCATGAGGAATGGGATTTGTAATGTAAGTCAGGTGCCTTCTGCAGCCCATCCCATGGAAGGGTTAATGGGGAGCTAGACAACAAGATAATGCAAACAATATTATCCTGTAAGCAATTGTGTTCTGGCTCTGGAAGAGGTCGTCCCGATGTTTGGGTTCAGCGGACTTGCCCATACTTTTTTTAAAGTCCGAGTTTGTGGCTGAACGTGACTTGAACTCGAGTTTGAACCCTGAACTCAGACTTTAAAGTTATGGGATGGAGGCTGGGGGGCTGTAAAAAGAAAGAAAATAGTTTTTAAACAGCAGCATCATATGTAAAGGTGTTTGGGCATCCTGCACACGTGTACTTCCAGGCCTCTCATTAACGTCTTAAATATTCACTGCAGAGGGGCCCAACAGCCAATCACAGACGCTGTCACAGAGAATTAAAGATGGAAACCAGGGATGTGTTTTGTGTTTTAATTTAATTACATTTTTTTTTCTCAGTTTTGTGTTTTTTTACTGTTTACTAGAACTCTTGGGACTTACCATGCCTAGAATCCCTGCCCCCAGCTGCCTGGGTTTTACCTTGGCTGGCAACCAAAAATAGAACAAAGCCCACACACTTTTTAAATAATTTAAAAAAAATAATGGGCTAACCTGTATTTTGATTGCCAGTCAACATAAACACAGGCAGCTGAGGGTGGCAGTCTGTAGCTGTCTGCTTTATCTGCGCTGAGTGTTAAGTATTGACTGTCTTGCTGTATGGAAGTGCTGCTGCCGTAGTTTAAATGAAGCCTTTTTTTCCCTGCTCTTAGTGTGGAGAGAGGAAGCTAATGAGCGGGAGCAGAGAGTGCAGGTGTGTGTGATGAATATGACTCATGCTTAGGTGAGCTGAGGGGCATGCCTGGGCTGGTTGCTCCCCACCCTTCGGCCATAAATGGGTCAGCTCACATCCACCCGATGTCGCTGTTTCAGTTCACTGCTATTCTGTGACCCTGGAGTGCAGACGTGATCTCAAGCTGCTGCTGTTTTTCCCATTGAAGGTTGCTGGGTTCCGTAGTCCATGGGTGGATGTAGGGGCCTTATTCCTAGGGCTTCTTAGGAGTTTTAGGGTCTTAGGCTGGGGGCTCGGACCTCCTCACCTTCAGAGGTACATCCGAGTACAGGGCAAGTCAGGGACCCCAGTATCAGGGTCAGAGCAGGCTCCCCTGACTCCCTACGCCCAGCTCCATCCTACTTCTGGGCACCCCGCCGAGCCCTGGTGGGGGAACTCTCCAGGAGGTTTCTAACTTGCGGAACCAGGTAGTACATCAGCTTCTAGAAGTGGTTGGGTATCTTGGTGCAGTTCACTTGCTGGCTGCACCAGAACCCAATATCTCCCTTCCTGACTGATTTTCAGGAGGACGAGATAAATTTTTTGTTTTTTAGAGAAGCCTGCAAATTATATTACAGGCTGCATCCTCGTTCTTCAGGAGTAAGGAACAGCGTGTGGGGATTATACTCTCTCTTCTTAAGGGGGATCTCCAGGCCTGGGCCTTCTCTCTGCTGACCGATTCTCCATCCATGCCATTGGTGGAAGAGTTTTTTGCAGCACTTGCCCTGGTGTATGTCGACCCTGATGCCGTCTTCCTTGCTGAGTCTAAACTATGGAAACTCAGGCAAGGAGCACGTCCGGTTGAGGAATATTGCTCTGAGTTCAGGAGGTAGGTCACAGACACTCAATGGAACGTCCCTGCTTTGAGGAGTCAGTTTTGTCTGGGGTTGTCAAATCTGTTACAAGACACCATGACTCAGTATGCTGCTCCGGAGATGCTGGAGGCTGCAATGGCGCTTGCTATAAGGTTGGACAGATGAGAGAGACCAGATCCGACCCTGCCCCCAGTGACCATCCCTGCTGTGTGGGGCACACATGTGGTTCTGATGTTCCTAAGCAGTTGGGGACTGCAGAGTCTTTTACTAACCCATCTGCAGGTCATTAGGTTGGGTGGTCATGTTTCTTTTGTGGTTGACCTGATCACTTCATTAGGGTCTATCCATACCATGCTAACCCCGCTTCATAGATGCAGACGTCCCATGTGAATAAGCACGGGAGTGCTGCTGTGTCTGCTGTGTTGGTCAGGCCTGATCCTATGTCTCCACCAGTGGTGATTAATCACCCACTGAAGGATAGGAGTAAAACCCTGCCGACATCTGGACACTTGACACATTGACACTGGACTCAGGTGTTACTCTGAGAAGCGTGTTAGGGGAAGGTGATTACCCCCATTAAGCTTTTGATGAGAATCGTCCCTGAAATGAAAACAGGAACCATCTTTGCCGTTTGCCCCCTGAGAGTGAACCTTCGGTCTGTGACCGCGTGAATGGCAATAAAAGTTCAGGTCCAGACCTGAGTGTGGATGACTATGTGTGGGTGCTGTCATAACACATAAGGTGGAAGTGTGCGGCTTGGAGCTCCTACTACTGGAGTAATTGGTTTGTTTAAAATTGCGGCTGTTTGCAACCCCGTGTTGTTCCATCTAGTCATCCCCCCAGTGCTTTGTACCCGTAATATCTTCCATAGGTCGATGCACCCTGCATCTATGAGGTACGTTC